>JAUBNY010000309.1:383364-398849 GCA_032275445.1 Crypturellus soui | reverse complement strand
CGCGGGGCGGTGCCCGCCGACTGCACCCGACGGGGCGGGCGGCGCCGCGCGGGCACGCGCTGCCGAGCCGAGCCGAGCCGAGCCGAGCGGGGCCGGGCACGCGGGGCCGAGGAGAGGAGCGGAGCCGAGGAGCGGGCGCTCAGCCGGCGGGGGGCTGCGCGCAGCATGTGAGCTGCGGCCGCAGGGCGCGGAGAGAAGGACGGCGGCGCCGAGCTGCAGCATGGGGCTCATCCTGCTGCTGGGACTGCTCCTCTCCCGAGCCGGTAACGCCGCGGGGCGCGGGCAAGCCCGGGACGGGCAGCGAGGGCGGGCGCTCCCGTCGGGGCCAGGCTGGCGGCACCCTGCTCCACGGTCCCGGTGGCCGCGCTGGGCTGGTGGCTTCTGCGGGGTCGGGGCTCCCTACGGCTGCTCCGAGCTGGCAGCGTGTCCCAGGCGGGAGACGCCATCCCCTGGCTCTGGCCCCGGGGCGCGGCCGGCAGTGCGGGGAGTTGCTTTTCCGAACAGGGAACCCATGCTGCCTCTCTGACCCGAAACATGAGTTGCAAATACGGATGTGACCAAAGTGAGGTGATGCCCAGGGAGGAGAAAATGCCTCTGCTCCGGCCAAGACCTCTTCTAACTCTTGGAGGAGACGCTAGACTTCTCTGAGCACATCCCTAGCCTACCTCTCTCACTGATGACTTTGCTGGGAGCTGGTGTTCTGCTACCTCTTCCATGCAGACCTTGGGCTTCTGCAATGTTTCAGGCTAGTAGTTCTGCAAAGACCAATTCAAGGGGCTCCTGCAAAGAAGCAGCTGTGCATTTAAGCCATCTGTCCTACTCTGGCACCTACTGTCACTAAGTCCCAAGAGCTGAAGTTAGAAACAACTCCTCTTTTCATCTTTCATGCAGTCTGTCTAGCTCGTTGACCAGAACTACCTAAGTTAGGAAAATGCTCTGAGGTGCCCCTAGACCCTGGCTACGGGATGTCAATGCTTTATAAGTTGAAGCTGCAGTTGCTGCTGCTATAGACTGCAAAATGGACTATTGCACTGAGATCTCTGTAGCATTTACCACTATATGGTGATCACCATAGATTTCCCCAAGTTCTTATTTCCAAATACTAATGCTTCCTAGTTAATCTGTATTTAATAAAGGAAACATTTCCCCTCTGCACTTGTCTTTTCTTGCAATAAATATATGACAAGAAGTAAAATGAAAAATAAGCATGTATTGTGTTAGCTATCCCTTTGTCCCAAGGTACAAATAATCATGGCTAGTGCATATATTATTAGCTTTCCCCCTCCTATACACATTTTGATACTTTCTGCAGCCTAGACTGTAGGGCATTAATTCTTTTATGTGATTATGTGGAGTTATAAATACTAAGTAAATATTTTTAATAATGAAATAAAGTGTCATGTATTAGGATTTAAGACAATGCATAAGTATCTGAAGATGAAGTTCCTAGAGGAGAATTGTTCTCAATTTTTCTGCTTTAAGGTTTTCTGTAGCTTTATCCAAAGGACCTGTTAAGAGGCCTGTGGTAAAAATACAGTGTATCCACTAACACCTAGATCTGATCTAGTCTGGCAATTACCATATCACTTTAAGGTTTCTAAAATGTCACTACAAACTCAGATACTTGTTAAGCAGAATTCTTAAGGCTTGGAAAATATATCCTGTTTTTCTATAAACTTACTACAGAGTTGCTGTAGGTCACAGTTGGAGATGGGACGTTGCTAGAGATGGTACATCAATCTTGTCTGCTGGGGTATATTCGTTTTCTCAGCTTAGAATTCCAACCTATTGGAAATAATGGGCACATTAGTGTTGGGAATTTGCATTGCTTGCAACCTTACAGGATGTAATCACATGGTTATTAAGGTAGGGCCTAGTAGTAATGACTAACCAAAACCCATGGTGCTGGGTATAAAACATTTCTGGTGAGACATATGTTTTTTTCCAGAGCGTTTACAAAGTCATACAGTCTCTACATCACAGCCAGATTAACACAAAGTACAATCAGTTGTTCTAAAAGCCAGAAACACGTACAGGTGGGAGGAAGATACCTAGATAACATTACTGGACTGCAGGAAAAGTAGAAGTTTTGAGCAGCAGTTTTGCCTGGCCTACTGCTTACAGCAAATAAACTATTGAAGCCAGTAGCAGAGAAGAAAGTGAGAAAACAAACTAGCTACTGAAGACAGTTTAACAGATAATATGAATTACACCAATTTTTTTTTCTAACCTCTAGAGTAGGCAGATTGAAAAAGTAGTACTGCACCTGCTGAACAAGGGAAAGAGAAGCAGGCGCAAATATCCAAAGAACATCCAAAGTAGATGTTAGGCTCAGTTCAGTCATTTCCTAAAACCAGCTGAGGAATATTACTCTAAAGGGAAGTATCCCAGCCTGTATATAAATTCTATTAGCAATCATTGTACTCGTACTGGAACCACAGATTGATATGCTACACAAATGAAGAAGAATATAGAGTTAATTCGCCTACTGTTGACTTTTGCCAGAGACCAAATAATATCAGAGACCCCTTCTCCCCCACCCTCACATATTATTATTAGGAGAGAATAGAGTCCCTGTAACAAAAAACAAGCAAAAAACCAATCAGCTACCACCACCAGCAAAAAAAAACACAAAAAGAGATAAGTTTTGAAGATTACATTGTTATTTTGAAGTTATTTAATACTAAAGAGAAGAATTACATTATAGATTTTCTATTCTAAAAAAAGAGAAATAAGTATGTGCATATATATATGTGTGTGTATGTATATATGCATATATGTGCATGCTACAAAGTACAAACGGATGCACAGAGCTCAGAAGGGAGCACAAGATGAAGGCATGGAAACCAAGCACGCATCCCGACATTGTTGGCAGGTATTTCCGTTCTGCATACTGTACATTGGTCACATATTGGCACTTCTTTGATATGAAATACTTGCATCTAATACTAAGAGCTTCTTTTATTATGCAGCTAATACATGTTGTTATTCCTAAGTTTCCAAGTTATTGTTCCACCCCTCCCCTGGACACCTCTTGGCAGTGGCAGTGGCCCCGACTTGCAGCACTCAGTGTGTGATATTGGTGCTTGCTCTTATCTCTGAGGTTGTATCTGGCCCAGCTCTCAACAACACAGAGGTTCTCATAGGGATTTAATGCTCAGGGCAAACACAGAGCACTGCCTACCCTGCCCAGGTTGAAAGTTACAGCTGATAATATTATATATGTATATTTTTATCCTTTGGTCATTTCTTCCCCCTTTCTTGCATTAATACTCACCCTTTTGTTTCTGAAGGATTAGGGTGTCTGTTTCCTACTACCCTGTACAAGGAACCCAATGGCTCTACCTTTTTTTGAAGGGTCTGCTGAATAAAGGATCCCAACAGCATCGAGAACAAGGTACTTGTGTGCATCCATTCACCCCAGCTGAACTCCTAACACCCCGTCCCTTTCCCTGTTTGCCCAGGAGACCTCCTGGCCCTGCCAAGGAGTGACTGCATAGCAGCAGAGCAGCTGTGCCTCTTGGACTCCACCTGCAATAGCACCTACAGGATCCTGGAAAGTTGTGTCCTTGCTAGGACTCGCTTCCTTCCCCTGGATCACCAAGGCAGGGACAGATGTCTGCATGCAGAGCTGGTCCTTGGAAACAGCTCTTTACTACACTGCAAGTGTCACCGGCGCATGAGGAGACAGGAGCACTGCTTGCGCATTTTCTGGACCGTTCACTCCAGCATGACAGATGGTGAGATGATTATAAATTTACAGGTGTTAGTAGGCCTCCTCACCTGAAAACAGCTGTCAGAGGTCACTTCCCAACACTGCAGGTATCACTTAGGAACCACATTTCCTAGTAGAGTTGTTGCTCTGTTTGATAAGCACAGAAAACGGATCCAGTCTGGGACTGACCCTTCCAATATACCAGGAATCTTAATAAACAAGGATAGCTACTTAAGAGACTTGAGTGCTGAGGGCAGATTCCTGTGAAAATCACCTGAATCTCTTCTTTCCATCCCTGGAAATGGACATGATTCGATGAACGCACCATGTAATAGCACCCTAAGGCTGCTGCATTTCTCCAGCTTCGCTGGGATGCTTCTACCTGTGGGAGCACATACGCTACTAATGCTGACAGCACTGAGGCCAAGTGCAGCTAGAGGAAATCCACAAGCCAACTGCAGCTAGAGGAAATCCAATCATAACGTGTAATGCTCCTGCTGCGCAATAGCCCTCTACCCCTCCAACAGAACCGTGTTTGGCAGTTAGCTTTGAGCAAGGCAGAGCCTCCCTGCGCTCCAGCCCAAGGAAACAAATAACAAAGTCAGCCAAAAGCACATGCTAGTCGCAGAGCATTTCTCCCAATGCATAAAATGTTTTGCGTCTTGCCTAGGTTATTTCAATCTGGAGACCTCCCCGTATGACAGTCCAGCAAATGAAGAGCACTGGAAGACAGATTACAATAAACTGGCAGCTCTGGTATCAGGTAGGGATTGTAAGAGGCTACATGACATAATGCTGTCCTTTATTAACTTTTCAGGGGTTGAAATTTATTAAGGGAGAAGAATGTTTTGAATAATGACACCTTTAATCAGAAGCATGCTTTCTTTGGGTACTCGCCTACATATATGGCAAGTGTAAATGCTGCCGCAGTCCCAGACTCCATGAAACAGGGAGTAACTCACAGTCATACATTCTCTGAAAGAAACGCCCTAACATCATCAATAAAAATGGTTCATTGTTCTGGAGTTTCTTTTGTCTTTGTAGGCTCACAGTTAGCAGGAGATACAACAAATCCATGCCTGAAAGCAACTCATGTTTGCAATCTGAGCAAAAAATGTGTTCGTCTGCGCACAGACTATGCCTCTATCTGCACCAAGGGAGCAGGAAGTGAGGACATGTGTGATCATCGCAAATGCCACAGGGCGCTAAGAAATTTCTTTGAGAAAGTCCCTGAGGATTTCACCAAAAGGATCCTATTCTGTCCATGTCAAGATGAACTCTGTGGGGAACGACGCCGGAAAACTATTGTACCTGACTGTTCCTTCCAATATAACACCAAACCCAACTGTCTCTGGCTTTTGGACTCATGTTTGGAGGACCACATCTGCAAGTAGGTTTGGCAGCATAAGACATTCGCCAGAAGAAGAGAACAGACGGAGAGACACTGAGAATAGACGCTGATGGTCTTGTTTTCCTTCCTACAGATCCCGACTGGCTGATTTCCAGCAAAACTGCCAACCTACGGACACGTCCCCCGACGGCTGCTCTCAGCACAACCATGCTGCATGCCTGCAGGCCTACATGGGCATGATTGGTAAGTGACACCCACGGGACAATACAGGGTGGATGCTCACAGCTAGCAAGTTTGCAGGCACACTCATGTTGCGCGAGACTGTCCTGCTCTGCTGCAGGTCATGGCACTCAGTGTGCCAGTGAATGTGCCCCAGCCTGATGCTAGTGCTCCTTCTTGTTTGGGATGTAAATACAGCCCATGACTCCTTCATGAGACTTGTCACTCTGCTCAGTCCCATCCTCTGCAATCAGAGCAGCAGCACTTGCCCGGGATTCTTGCCCTGCCGTATGCTGCAGCTGCTGTACTGTTTGACTGCTATAAACTGCTATAAATGTTTGACACCCAGTGCCTCTTTGCTGGCTGAACAAACCATTCCTGCAGCAGAAGCTATATGACGAAGCTTTGCCACCACAGCAGAATCCAGTAGGGTCCTCGTTAAACCTGACATTGCCTCACTGTTGAGTGTTTAGACTCTTGTGGGTTGTAGAAGTTGGTTACAGTAGCTCCTCAGAGCCAGCAAGAACAACGTGCATGCAGATAACTGCCAGCTGTTAGAACCAAGATCGTCTCAGTGCAGACATTCACTAATACCCCTTGTGCGTGCCTTCCTGGGGGTCTGTACCACATGCAGCTTGTTAAAGGGGAGTTGTAGAGTGAGAACAACTAACAGCTCAGCATCCAGATGATACGGGTTGGTTGTCCAGGTCTCTTTGCCTTTCTCATGATAAATGAACTCTGGCTAAATGGCACGGTACAGCCGTGCAGCATTTCTCTGGCAAAAGGTTTTGTATATATATATAATACATGTAATTGGACTAATAGTAATAACCAGATAACCAGACTTCTTTCATTTGGTTAAAGTAAAACCTGATTCCAGTTTCTGTGTGTTTGGGACAGGCACACCTATGACACCCAACTATGTCAGTAACTTCAGTGTGGAGGTCTCCCTGTGGTGCACATGTGAAAGTAGCGGCAACCAGAAAGAGAAGTGCGACCAGATACTCAGCATGTTTGAAAGCAACAAATGCCTTGGTGAGTTTCACAGGACAACTAACAGCTCTCACAGGGAAGTTCATATTGTGTTGATTTAAGAATCCTATATTGTTTTCTGTTCCTCTTAACTGTTTCCATGCTGTCCTGCCCAGTCTGTGTGACCCGCCTGGATTCGCTCTCTGTACAGAAGCATTTCTGTATCTTTTACCAAAATGTCTGTTCATCTCAATCATTTGTCCCTGAAGCTATTTTCACACAACACTCAAATGAAGGTGTTGCGATAAGTACATAAATCAACATCAGTAGAGAGATTCAGATATGCTGCATCTATAGGTTGCTGAGTAGCAACATTAATGCAGCAAGATTATGGGAGGCTTGTTTTTTCTTTTTTTTTTTTCCTTTCTTATGCTTGTCTTTGACCCGCCCCCTACTAGGACAAGACATGTAACTCCTGACACAGCCCCTGTGTTTAAATTCAGCATTATAGCAGTAGATCCCAAATCTTGTTACATACAACTGTGCAAACCTAAGTCTGCATTTGTTTTATCTCCCTGGCATTTTAGCAAAATACTTAAATGAGATTTAAATATTTTATGTTCATAAAAGCTTCCAAAGGACATCAAATAAAGAAACCATCACAATTAGGTAAATAATTAATATTTAAATATTTTTACTGCTATACAGAAAAGCCTTACACCCAGCACCACAGATATATCTACAGCATAAACAGCTAACCTGAGATGTTACATATCTGCTCCTTAGGAAACAGTCAGCTGGCAAAGTCCTATAGGAACCCCCTTGTCCTCAAGCACAGGGCAAGTCTGATTCGCTGTCTCCTCCAGGTCTCACAGCTAAACCCACAAAGTAACAGGCCACTCACTGAGCAAAGAATATGCATTCTGTGTATCAAAAGGCAGCCGCATACAGACTGAGCACATTTCCTGATATAGTTCCCTTAACCTTGTGTGTGCTGAACTCCAAGCTGTGTGCAAGAAAAACATGTAAGACTCTTGCTTCGCTTTTGTTTGCAGAAAATGCAATTTGGTCTCAAATGCACCTGAAGCAGGCAGCTCTGGAAAGACAGGAAGAACTGTTTTACTCATCTTCCCTAAGCTTCCAAGGTGACAGCGCCAGCACATCTCTTGCTTCAGAATTGTCCCAGGTATGCAATGCTTTGTTGCCTGCACAAAACACCGAGTAAAGGTGCCTAGAGAGAGTATTTGCAAAAAAAAACAGCTTCTGGAAACACGTCACTTTGGACATCAAAGCGGGGAGGGAGGGTGCAGAACCTTGGGCCTCCTCATCTCAAGCTATTCTTTCCACAGGCAAACAAAAATAGGAGGCTACACTGCCTGGCCAGAGGCTTCCTGTGCTCTCAAGCCAGTGCTCAGACTGGAGGGTTTGGAGCATGAGTGGGTCTAACTGGGATTAATTGTTCCTTTATTTCCTAGGTGGCTGAAGTGAAGACACAGCGAGGAATCTCAGAACACAGCAGTATGCCTCTGGCTTCCTCTGTATATTCTGGAGCTGCTATTTCCTGGCCATCTCTGGCTTTGTTCCTGACCCTGCTGCTCAGCCCACCTTAACTTGACACAAATGGCATTTCTTGCCCTCATGTTTTTAATTTTGCCCCTTGTCCAGGCACCTCCTTGTTTTAATTGACTCTTGGCAAACAGCTTCAAAAAGAGGTATAAAACAGCTTTAACCAGAACTGCAGTCGCTGCAGACTTCTTCCTGGCCTATACCTTACTCTTCCCCTGAGGTGTTTGTATTGAGACCTGTAGCTCTGCTTTCCGCTGGCAGGTCTGCCATGTTAGCATTCAGGAACAATCAGCCAGACTAATTTCCAAGGCAATATTTTAAAAAAGAGGCTATTTCTTTTTTTCTTTTTTTCTCCCAGAACTTATATGGAATTTGCTTTCTGACTGCAGGGGAAAAAAAATGACAGTGTCCTACTGCCCAAACTTCTGGAGTTCTTCCTTGGGCAGAGAGCACAACAAAAAACTTTGCCTAAAAAAACTCAAAGTCCTCACATTCCAGGATGGGCTGCAACTGTAGCTAGGTAAACATAGCCAAGTTGCTGTTCTGCATTACATTCATTTCCCTTTTCAAAATTTTCAAATCCATTTTTTTTAGGCATATGAAAAACACCATCCCAGATCAAGGACACTGCGTTCCAGCTTAAATTTTTGATGTCTGTTTTGCCCTTGCAGTGGTACCAAGAGACGTGGCTTTTATAGGTTAGGATGGCTTTCCATAGTCAAACACACTGAAATTATCCTTATTAGCCTTATCCAGATAACCCCGACCTTTTGTCTGGCCTAAGAGTGTGCCTTTTTAGAAAGGGTTTGAGAAAGTCTACAGGCTCACTGAAGCTATATGCACCGCATCCCCCGAGACATTCCGTGGAAAGACCTCTGGGAGCTGGAACTGCCTTGCACCTCCCCGTACTCCCGTATCGCTGCCCCACTGCCCAATATCCTCCTCTGCTGCCAGGTTCCATTTCATGACCTGTTTGTTCTGAGTGTAAAAGTGTGCACTGTGTAACTGCTCTTATTTTTTGTTGCATTGGCCTGTTAAAATGTGGCATTAAAGTGAATATTGATTTCTGAGCATAGGTTAATAGTCCACAATCAATTGTAAGAGTTGCCTCATCAGTCAGATTACGCTTTAAGGAGAGTGAAGAAGTCAGGTCCAGGCAGCTTCTGTGCATATACATAAGGTTTCTCTTGCATATCCCATGAGATGCAACAAATCTGAATAATATGCACAGCTGAACAATATTACAGTCCTTAACAGATGCAGAGCAAGTGGGTATCTCTTTACTCTTCTTTATCTGTGCCCAGAAAGACTCCAGCTAGGTAACATGCTGTGGTTCCCAGTCAGATACCTTTTTACTAGAGCTTTTCCCACTGCTGCATGCATAGGAACCACTGTCATTCTGCAGTGATATTTCAGTTTCAAATTCCAGCCTTCTCTTTACTTCCTGGACAGCTATAGCAGGAAAAATCACTCCACGGAGCAGAACCACCTTCTCTGTCTGGCAGAGAATTAACAACTTTCCATGCAATAGCAAGAGTGTTTTGTCTTCTTAATTCAAAGGAATATGAATTTTGATACTTCCCTACTGAAATGTGGCTATTTGGATCAAGAGACAGCACTTGCTACCCCCCGTTTAATGAAAGCAAAGTTCATGTTATCTGAGGACTTTTGAGATCTATATTTGGCCATCTTCCCCATGGCAAAAGTAGAAATTTGTCAAGTCTCTTGATTGTAACGTAGCAGGCTCTGCTATCTTAGAGTTTACAGGAGAGTGACAGGAAAGAAGAAAAATGTTTTTCTTCCCCATAACACATGCACCAGTGAGGACATTTGCAAGAATGACAGCATAGCTTTCCCTGGGCAATCTGCACTTGTGGTAGGTTTGGCATTCATCTCCCAGCCATCTGCACTGAACTTTCTTTTTTCACCATGTTCCTCTACCAGTGCTCTCAACAGGTTGATTTGGGGAAAAGTATTTGTATTTTATTTCTTGTACACAAAATGCTAACAACAAAATACTAACGTTTTGCCATATCAGCTTGTGTGAAGTGTAGCCTCTTAATTCTTGTAACAGGGCGATGAATTGCAATTGCAACTTCCTGTCATGTCCTGTAGTACAAAGGAAGATGCTTTACAGTTAAACAAATCCTGCTGTAGACAGAAATTAAAGCAAAACATGACATTTCAGATTTTTATCTTATGTGCTATAAGTTTTTCCGTGGAGATATGCACCTATATATAGACAGCTGCTTATGACTGTTCCATCAATAACTGCAAACAGTTATTCTGTGCACTCACAGATACTCACACTAATTTGCACAAATCCTTTATCTCTTAGGCTTTTGTAACACCTCATCTCCAAATATCACAGTTCAGCTGCACAGCATACATGCATGCACAAGCATAACTACAAAAATTGTCTTGCAATATCAGTATCAGCACAATTCTGCCAACACCACAAATGATGAAATGATGACCAGCAGACTTAGCCAAAGCCATCCGGAATAGTTCTCTATTCTCTATTATGACAGAATTTAAAGGAGTAAAAACAAACAAAACAAAAATCATTCAGCTTCAGTGCCCCCAGAAACCGGAATACAACATCCTGCAGAGTATCTTTATCTAAATAGAATAATAATCTAATAAAAATTCTGTATCCTGACACTCTTAATGTTGAGCTCCCAGCAAGCACGCAGAAAGGAGGAAATCTTTTTATTGTTGTAATGTGTTTTTAAGAGTGTAAAATGCTGCCAAATCACACTAATAAAACTTGTCTTGCAGCTCCAGAAGTCTCCTGCCTTTCTTTGCATTCAGTGAATGCTACACTCCTATCAAAGGCCTTATGAGAACGCCATCCAAGGAACAGAATTAGACAGGTACTCTTACATGCCAGTATCAAAACAACAACTTGCACAGATATCACTCACTCTGAGGGACTTAAAGCTATGACAGATTTCTGTGATTGAAGTCCCTCAGCTTGGTGTAATGTAGCTTCTATGAAGGGAATTCTACAAGGTTCTACAGCAGCAAGCTTCGTAGTCACCATATTAGACTTTTCTTGCTTGACAGGCTTGAAGACCCATTTCTTGCCCACGGTCAGAAGTAAGCTGATGCCAGAGATAAGCCTCGAATTTGAAAGCTCAGGATTACGGTATCTATTCTTCCTCAAAATCATTCCTGCTTCCTCCAACAATTGCCTAAGTTTAAGTAAGGACCAAGTTACTGCACAAAGGGAGGCACAATGTCTGTCATAGATATGCGAAAAAGCTAACCTTGGCTTCAAATAATTCCCAGCTACAAATCCCTGCTACTAATCCTAAAAATCCACATTAAAAAATAACTTCAGACTGATGGGGCACCACCACAAGTTTAGGACCCATAGAGAATGAAGCTATCTTTTCAACACACCATACAAATTACAAGTCACCATAATTTCTAAAAAAGAAGTCATTTTTACAGAATAACATGTGAGGGAAAACTCAAGAGTAGTTGCCACAGAGTCTTTGCAGCAGCCAAAGCTTTTGGGCATGACAGCAGAAAAGCACGAAACCCACCAGTACTGCTGTGGAATCACAACCAACTGCGATTCTGCAGGGGCTTCTCACGTCAAAACAGATGATGGTAAACATGATCAGTAGCTAATCATTTCTACCTCAGGGATTTTGTGGCTGAGCCCTTTGCAAGATGAGGGAGGTTCTGTTGAGGTTGAGCTTGGTCTCTAATGGAAGTTCTTATAGGTGATTAACTCTCCTCCAGGAAGTGATTCGCTGTTTGGGTTTCTTGCAAAACCGAGGGTTAGCAGAGGTCATGGGATACAGCACTTTCTCCAAGTGCCTTCATGAAAATAGCCCCACATCCTTTCCATTTACAGCTGATCATCTCCATTATCCACAGGCTAGGAGGAGATGATCAGTAATTGTTAAGTGCTTGAATCAGACTAATAGCTCACTGCTAATTCACCCAGTAATGCGAATCCAAATTCCTGGTAAACAAACTGACTGCTTTTCACACACAGGGATGGATGCCAAGAGTCTAATATTAGATCTCTGGAGCTAAAGCTTTTAGAGCAATCCTATCCACTGAAAGATGTTTAATGACATTATATGAGGTACTAAATAATTAGAAAATGATGGCCCACTTGGAATCAGTGAGTTACTGCCTAATTAAGATGAAAAAAGAGGCTCTACTCAATTTTAAACAAGTTTATGCTAAAATGGCATACCTGATAAGTGGTGCAGATAACTAGGTATTTACCTCTGAGCAGAGCAAGGCAACCACTAAGCTAAATCATTCCTTGTATGATTCTTTGCTCATCTTTCTACTTACAGGAAAACAAATCAAATGACATTTTTTCTTATGGAATTTTCAAAATCTTATCCTAAGACAAAATCACCTTTTGCTCTCTTTTCACCATGTGGTAAGACTCCCAGATTCACACTACTAGATGCTTGAAGAGTAAGATATGCAGACTGGAGCTTCTAGAAGCAATTTTGCAACAAGAATTAACTACTGAGTTTGAGAACAGGGGAAGACATTAAGAGTTAACTGCTGATCAAAATGAAGAGCAAAATTATAGAAAAACACTAGATACCGAGAGCTGAAACAGCTGAAACTCCTTTTCAAAAGGAAAAACCTATACAACTGTCCAACACATGCACATACATTCTGTTCTACATCTTATTCTTACAACTGTTGCATGAGACTTCAGTTTTCTTTCTCCTACACGAACCCTCTAGGATTCCACCCTGTACCAGAGGATGTATATTCTCAGACAGAACAAAATTAAAGACTTTAGTGTGTTCCAATCTTCCTCTTTCCAGCATGCAGCTCAGAGAACACACTCCTGCCTTACCTATAATGCTGATTCTTGTTTTAAATTATGTTCTTTCCTATTCCCAATCTTTCCTTTGCTCAAGTTTTTGGCATTTGGTAGGGGGAACATTTAATGGAAACATCTGGCATTGGAACACTTGCAGAGAGCCAGAATTATTTTTTTTTTGTTTGCTTTACAGAGAAATATTTATCAAGGAAAAGCTGCAGGCTGTTTTATAATACTGGAATTGTTGTTGAAAATAAATTTCCCAGGCATCTACAAGCAACTAATTTAAATCCCATTGAAATAAAAAACAGTTATCCAGTTATTGTGAGACACAGAAATTATAAGACATTTACTCTCAGAAAAACAAGTATTATATGATAAATAGGATGTATGACGTTGTGATAGCAGGAGACTGGATGTGGTGACACAAGAGATACCTCGTAGCCTTGAGCCCCTAGGCAGAGGGAGTGGAAATTTTTTTCAAAACTATTTTCATCACATATGTGCTATTTTAGTTGTTTTGTTTTTTCTTCTTATAATACCGGACATTCAAATGGAATGATACAATAGATGATTTTTTTCCTCATGATTTATATTAAAATATCTGGCACTCCACAGTAATAAACAGAGCCTAATAGGATACATTTTCCCCTAAGAAAAGGGCACTGTTATAGCCCAGCTGACCTCAAACATACATGGCAGTTTAGATTCCACTATCAGAAATCGTTCCAGAGGCTCTTCAAATAAAATTCAAGAACTCTCAAGAACTGTGGATCATCAGGTATAATGAATCCTCCCTTTTACCTAGGAATAAGAAAAAATGACTTCAAAATCCCTGGCACACGAGTCAGAACTACAGCAAATAATTTCCTCATAATGGAGCATGTTAATACTCCATGCATCCTGGATAATTCTGCTCTCTTTGCAGCTATTAGTGCTGAAGTCTCTTACGTGCTTGCGGATTCATTTACAATATCATCAAGAAGTGTTTTTAATAAAGGAAGAACAAAGTGTGTTGTGCTTGTCTTGCTCTACCTTCCTCCATTTCACTTCTTCATGCTAGTCTAGTGCTTAAATTATTTTCCCTCTTATCCAAGTTTGCCCCTTACAAACTGCTGTTATAGGTCACTGGGCCCCTCTTCAAGAAACTGAAATTTCTTTAACCATCTACATACCATTACTTCTTCTGCAGCTTCTCAAACCAGCACAGAAGCTTTTTAAAATATTATTTTGATTAACTGACGCCAATTTTGCTAAGTGCCAGTGGCTCTCAGAAGCTGGTTGTGTCAGTGGTCCCTAGGGCTCCATTATGTTTTCAGAGCAATAAAGCAGAAATTGCTCAGTCTTTTTGTAGAAATGTGAGATTCACAGCTAATTCTTCCATGCTTTCTGGATTTCACTGTCTTTGGAAAAGCATCTATTCCAAATCACAGGACATTTGTACTTTGCGTGAGAATTAGCAGAAACAGTTAGGTAGATTTTTCTTTCTCTCTCTCATTTTTTTTTTTAAATTGGAATGGACAAAATCTTTAATGTATGAGTCTTGACAATTACTACATAACTGCTTGCTCTTCTACATCCAACCTGGAACTGTAGTAGTATCATACTACTACACATACATAGTGCACTGAATACTTCAGGCTTAATATTCCTAAAGATCTGCAAATCACAATGCAAATGCAAGATGTATGTTTGTTTGTATATAGGTATGTTTTAAACACAGAAGATCACTGCGGAATAGCGGGCTATGACTTGTCACCAAGGGACTACTGAAAAGTTGGGAATAAAATCTCAGCTGCTTTATTATTCTTACTACATACATTCACTCCATGGAGCTAAAATGCTAATACTAGAAGATCCAGGTTAGCCCCTCTTCTCAAGCATTACCAAATTACATATCCAGTGCAGTGAATCAGGCAAGACAAAATGGTAAGGAAAGGAAAAAGATGATGGGTTGATTGATTTATTAGATCAATTACTATTCATTTATTTTAAATTGACCTCAAATCAGCTAACAGATTTTACCCCAAATCCAACTATCATTCATGCTAACAGTACTCCTCCTGTATGCACTGGAGCTTGTATTTTAAGACCTGCAACTACAAGCTTTTCAGCCCTGAATCTGGTTGTCTGTTAAGGCATAACTCTTCCATGACCTAGCCTAGCTCCCCATTCAATAATCAAATATTTTTTCCTCTGCAAATATGTGTCCTGTACATTTTACAGTTCTGGTATGTCCTAATGCAATAATACCAAATAGACACAACTAAAAATGTTCTGAACATTTGCTCATCTTAGCAATTGTTCTGCTTTTGAGATAAATAAAGTTTAGACTGTTTGAGTTCAAGTTCCATATAAGTACAAGCAGCAGCCACTTAGGTACCTTCCATGTGTCAGGGCTTCCTTGCACGGTGAGTCACCTTCCTAGCAGAGGGGGCAACAGTTCCTGAAGGAATAGATTAAAACTCTTTGCCTAAACGAGTTTTATAAAACACTTTTCTTCTATTTTGTTTTCAGCTCTTGAACAAAGCCAGACGCTTGGGGGGAAAAGTGTGGACGGGGAGATGAAAAAAAATCCCTCCATCTACATGTAAACTACAGAGTAATTATTCTGAGGGAATTTCAAGGATGTCATGGGAGAGTGGACTGTGCAAAAGGCACGAGAAGGATTAGAAAGCAAAAGGGTTCCAGTATCAACAGAATCCTTAAGGTTGGAAGGGACCTTTAGGGACCTTTACAGATCATCTAGTCCAAACCCCCTACATACAGAGGTCACCTACAGCAGGTGGCACAGGATTGAGTCCAAGCGGGTTTTGAAGATCTCCAGAGAAGGAGACTCCACA
>JAUBNY010000309.1:369053-382440 GCA_032275445.1 Crypturellus soui | reverse complement strand
GTCCCCTCTCACCCTTCTCTGACCATGTCCCCTCTCACCCTTCTCTGACCATGTCCCCTCTCACCCTTCTCTGACCATGTCCCCTCTCACCCTTCTCTTCTTCGGGCTGAGCAGGCCCGGCTCCCTCAGCCTTTCCTCACAGGGCAGATGCTGTAGGCCCCGATCGTCCTCGTAGCCCTGCACATATCCCCAAGAGGCGAGAGGCAGAATATGCTACAGCCAATCCCGGGTTGTGTAGCTGCTGACTTAAGTGACTCCATCCTCACACACAGACTGAAAAAGCTGCTTTCTGACACACTGAATGCAAAGTTATGTCAAACCTCTCCCTGAGGACAAGTTTCAGTTTCTCCTTCTCACAGCTACTTGCTTCAGAAGTGCAGGAGAATGCAGATATTTGAAAAGAGTTAATAGCTGTCAAATTGACTCAACAGCAACAAAATGACCAATGGTACCTTGATTTCTTGGGAGACTGTCAACTCCACAAATAACACAGAAAAATAGGTGCCTTGGATTGTATTCAAAGAAGAATAAACAAACCAACAAAAAACCAAACCTGCAACACCTTGCACACAGAGAGAGACCTTCAACTTCTTAATCTTCCAAAGGTGAAAACAGAGTCCTGATTTAACATCATCTTTACTAAGGACCAATTCACAACTTTCTCCCAATACAAACATGTATAAGCACATACACAGCAGCAGCACACAGCACAAAGAACGCAGCTACTTCTCACGAACCTCTATAAACAAATGGCCTTTGATCTGTTCAGTGCTGCAAAAAGTGTCTTGCATGAAAATCAAATTCTATCTGTTCAGAAGCCAAAATTAAAAATTCTCATTCTTTTAACTAAAAACAAAACCAAACAAAGCCTTGAGAATCGGCAGATTCTGGATTTCGTAATAAATCATGCGCAGATTTACATCCAGACTACCCCTTTTATCCTAAAAAAAGTTTTGAGCTAAATATCCTTTACATCTCATGGCTGCTTGATGCCCTGGGACATACAAAATGATCCATTTACCCTAAGGTGCTCATACCTTCTCTCTGTCTGTACTTATACCTCTCTTGGCAGTCTTTCATTAGTCCAAGGAGCAACAGTGCACAGAGAAGGATCCCGCGGTCAACCAGCTCTGGCCAGACTAAACAGCAACATGAATGCCAGGCACATAGGCAGGAATGTCAGCAACAGAAAGACAAACTTTTTACAAGTTATTCTAGAAAAAGTCAGTCCTTCATGCAATCTGTTTTTTTGTTTTGAGTTTTTTTTTGTTTATTTGATTTTGTTTTTTTTTCAGGGAACAAGCTAATCTGGACAAAACCTAACATAAAAGGAGGACATATCTCACAACACAACCAAGTGGACAGAACCTAGCAGGGGAGCTCTTGTTCAGCCTAATGCAGATGTCAGTTAATTAGAGGAGAAGGTTATATCATTAGTAGCCAAATCGATATAAAATGAATTAAGAGCTTGGACAGCAAGCTCCCCTGTTTTCCAGTACAGCACCCGGGGCTGTATTTAGCTAAAATTCAATATGCATTAGTGGACAATCAATGTAGTCTTGTATTGGGATGTCTTCTCGAAATACTTTAATTGGACTCTCCAGTGTTATCATTGCTAAACAAGATGTCAGATTAAGGTAGATGCCCTCCCAAATGGGATTGGCAGTCCACAGTCTGGAGAAGCCAGATTTATTTCTATTAAAGTCTTGCTGCCTTTACGATATATATTAATGGTACTATTTTCACAGTTGCCTTAAGCAAAAGCAACTGAAAAGCATCTTTAAATACAGGTGCTCTACCCAGTGAAGCCCAGCCACCTCCATATCCCCAGCTGAAGGTTCATCTCCTTTTGCAGTTTCAGTCCCAGGCTTTGTTTTCAAGAACCTGTCAGTCAAACTAGACTGTAAACTTCTTCCTTAAATTTATAATCTCTAGAGAGATTATAAAACAAACTTGAAATCAGCAAGTCAATAACTGGAAAATACCCAATCAAAACCACCCACAACTAGTTTAAAATTTAACATTGCATTTTTTTTTATGAAGCAGCACAAGCACTGTTGATGATAAATTAAAACATTCTTCATTGCGAGTATTCCCTAAGTAAAACTGTAATACTGCCTGTCACCTGTTATCTTTATCTTAGCTTTGTTTCACGTATAACACAGCAATTACACTATACACCTCCTGCTCTGTTGGGAAACTACAAAGACAAATCTTTCCTTTCAAAAAAATCTTACCTAATTTAATACAAAAAACAGTAGATCTATGAGAAGACAGTGATATGCGAAGAAACAAAATATTATTAAGTTGTACATGTCTGGCCAATGTGAATGCTTTTGACACTTCAGAAGGAATAGAGACATTCATTTCCTGTACTAAAAAACACCCCAGAACTGATGGAATTTTAAGCTCCATACCCAACCAGGAGCAGACAGCACTGTTACTAGTACTGACTGACACTATAGCCTGACAAGAACAGTTACAATATCTACAAAGCGTTAGGGAGGACTAGTGTCTGTAAAGCCGTAAATAGTAGCAATAGGGAATTTCCATTATTTCCATTCACATGGGTAAGCATGATAACATAGAACATTATAGCAGACTGAGAAAAACACTATCAAAGGTATTATACAATAAAAAAAAAATCAGGAAAGCACACTCAAGAAATGTAAGGACATCCTAGAAATAGAAGAATTCAAAGAAGCTATGCACAAGTTCAGACAGAATAGGTCCATCAGAGGCTATTGAACAGAACACACAAATCAATTTCCAACCATATCAGAAGCAGACATTCCTTCAGAAAGGAAGAAGCCTTCGCAGGTGCCACTCTCAGTAAATGAAGCAAAGTGGTTCTAACAGTACGACTTCTACTATCCAGCTATAACATTTCTTACGGAGACAAAGATATGAAGACGGATCTTGTGTCCTATCTCACCTCCTTCTGTGCATTACACTGGGCAATAGCAGGACAGCTCCGCGAGGAGAAAAGTGCTTTGGTTGCAACAGGTCTAAATACAAGATTTTCATTAGTTCATTTACACACTACCCTTCATTCAAAGGGACAATAGTGAAACATTCTGATGCTTTAGAACAAAATAATAATCTGTCTCCCATCTTGAATTTTTCTTCTTTCTGGATCAAAGTTTCTTTGTTCCATTCTGTGTACCTTGAGCATCTCAAATATAAGAAAGGAAATGGATGCTTGCCGGCAAATGTCAAGGACATGAGAATGAATTGAAGAGAACATTCATGCACTGCACAAAGGCACTTTATTACGGCACGAACAGGAAAGTATTGCTCAATTAACCCTCAGCTAGTACGGTCTTTAAAGGAGCGAGGCTCCTGCAAAAATATACGGCAAAGATCAGTTTCCCTTTATGCAATTTCTCGAGAGTGCAAGATGCAAAAACCTCCCAAGAGAATAAATATGCAGCACTAAGTCTCTAGCAAACAAGCATCATGGTTACCCAAGTCCTCTCTGTTAGAGAGGGACAGAGGACAGAATGAGAATAAAACAAGAACCTGAATAACAGTAACAACATTTTAGCAGATGACAGGCTTTAACACCACAGACTATCTTAAGAAAGTGCTGTGCCTATCATGAGCTGGCTGACATCCACAAAACAGACATCAACAGAAGAAATCAGATCACATACTGTCTCCACTATTGACTTATTGTATTATTTGTCAAATGCACTCTTTAAACAGCAGTACCCAAAACTCTTCACACATGCTGCCAGAATTTGTTGCTTTTGGATGCACAGTCCAAGAACTAACTTAGCATAAGAAAAATTCTGAAGGTTATATCAATGTAATTCATGTAACTTTCAAAAATGCTATACAGTACTTTCATGTTGTGACCTGGAAAACGTAAGGCCATTATTTCTCCCAGCAATAACTCATCTAAGCCATGCAGTACTTTCTGTAATGGAAGAGCTACACACTGTATCTTCCATTACCCATTACCTTCCAGTTTAATTAAATGTTCCTTGGATAAATCTTGTGTTTACATTCTTGTGACATGCTACCAGTGCCGACTGCTCCATTTATTAACTGACTGGATTCAGTCCAATCATTTCCGCTTATTGTACCTGTCACTCACAGAAGACTCAGACTCTTGGAAGCACTGCTCTTTGGTCCTTGTTTGTTAGTTATTAATTGAATATGTCTGTAGAGATGAATTATTCAGATGAGTTAGGTACCAACAGAGCTCTTTTAGCCTGCTTATCTAGAGCAGTCAAGAGGTTGAGGAAGGACAGTTCCTTGAACTTGAACTGCTGGAAAATTTTCAAGTTATATAAACAAGAACAAATGCATCCGATCTGCTCTCAATATTCAATTAGAGTCAGAAAGCATTGATTGAGGGAATATAAAAAGCCTCCTCTTTGCCTTTGAATATAGACTCTTGTTACCTGTCTATCCTGACAGGATAATAGCAATATGGCAAGACCACCTCAGACAAGTCAGAACAATTTTAAGACATGACTATCCTTCAAATGAATGATACACATTTCTAGTCCACTGAAATACCATGATGATTTAAGCTAACCTGTTTTATTTTCAATTACAACAGATGAGAAGAGAATAATATAGAGTCACCCTTCAGCAGATGAAGGGATAACTCCAGAAAAGAGGCAGTAATTGTTAAATCACTATGAGCTTAATCACTAATGGTCACTAATTAATCACTAATGGACCAAACCCAGCTATGCAACTGGGGGAGAGAAATCATCAAGTGGCACACCAGTTTTTCCAGAACATGTCAGCTTGATAGAGGAGAATGATGACAAGCGGTAAGCTATATACCACTAGCAATAGACCTACATGGTGTGATATTTATCTTTTCAGATATTTACCTTATCTTATTTATCTTTCAGAAGGCTATTACTAGGAATTTCTATACAGTACTCATTTATTTTCATATGTACTCCATGATGATTTGGAGTCCTCCTAGATCTGAATGATAGTAAGGAAAAACAAAGTCAATCCACTTCCATTATCCCCAGTCATCCCTATAAACTGGAAATTCCCCTATACTTCATTTCTTGTTTGTTAATGTAGTAGGGTTTGCGGTGTCTTAATACTTCTTGCTCTTAAAAGGGAGGAAAAGAGACATACTCTGCATATGTATTTAAAAATAAAGACCTGGGCATCTAGATGAATGTCATGTATGCCTGTCAGAAACAGTTTAAAAACTTATTAAAATGATTAAAAGAACTACTTCAATGGCTTTAGCTAGTATTCAGTACATGAGGGTTGGGGCTAAAGCACCAGCTAAACAGAAGGCTCTTAATAAACCAATTTCTGGCAATTATTGCAAATTCAGTTGGAAAAAAATGTTTCATAAAGGTCACTGTTGAGCTTCTTACACTTTCTAATACAGCAAAATGTGGCAACCACCAGACAATTTAGTTGTACTAAATTCTATTTCAGAACAGCATCATCCTTGATTACAGAAAACACAGTCAATTACATGCAGAACACGGTTAGTAATTTTTAACTTCATTTTCCTTGGGATATCTAATATGAGATAATACTCTGTTATATTAAGGAAATAAATTTTACATTTATATCAGATACAGTGACAGCAGAAACCATTTGCAGGAGTTAATGTGGCAGAAGTCTACATATGTGCTACTTTAGCTTACATTGATTCAAATTAAAGATAAAGTCAGCTAAAGAGGCAAGAATGTTAAAATAATTAGCTCAAGTGAAAAAAAAAAAATGTAATCCAGAGTTGTTGTTTACTTGGGTATTCACAATGTCCCCAGAAACTCAGCACTCCAGCAAGGCTCACAAACCATTTCATTGCAAAATAACTGGGGAAACTGAAGAAGGAAATGAACCAAACTCTGTTTCACGTGTTCCTGCTCCATGTCTGAGCTTCGCAAGAGATCATATAGCTTTACTGCTGCAGACTACAAGGACTTCTTGGCCCCAAAAAGATCAGAAGCTCCCTAATTCCACATAATGACATCAGTGCTTTCCTTGGCACTTTTTACTGACCGATATCACTTATATGTACTAAGGTACAATATATCTACACTAGAGAGAAGCCCACATGGCAAGCATTATACTTCTGATTGTGAGAGGCTGATTTTTCTAAAAGCAGTACCAAGACCATACTGTACACAATATGCCTGACAGAGAACTTTGTGCAGACTTTTTTAAACATATATCATCTGCTTATGAGTAACAAGATCTCTCAAAACTGCTTTGTGTTTTTTTTCTTTCATAATGAGACATGACAGTTTGAAGAAAAAATTTATTATTGAAGCACACGTAAGAGGCTTAATTTTATACTTGAGCTATGCTTCAAAGTTACCTCTGAAGCAATCACAGACTCTGCCTTCTTGCAGAACACGTACCATCCATTCTGCTTTGATCATAACACATAACTACTATTTGCCTTTTTCAGAATTAGAGGGAGGGAGGAAAAAAAAAAAAAAAACTCACAAATTGAGAAGGCTCTGCCAAAAAGTCTTCTAAGTTACCACTTACTTTTCAAATTTCTTTCTGTCACCTACATCTTATTCCCTTCTGCCATCCCACCCCTGCCAGGGTAAGAATAACATGCAACTCAAAAGTCCTACTTTGCAAACTCCCATTTACTTAGCTGGAATTTGGCTTATTCTAAATGCTTAAAAAAAAAAAACAGATGAGCATGTTCATTCTATCTTTTTGCCTGGACACCACAGTCAATTCCTGCTTTTGAGCACTGCCGATGCTCAGCAAGTACAAGCTGCCTGTAGCTGCCAAGGCCACCTATAGCACTAGCACAGTCAGCATCTCTGGAAGCATGGATTCTTTCAAGAAATATTTACTTTTATTTTTTTGTTTTCAAAAATATATAGCTCTGCTTTTCCTGAAGGTCTTGAGGCCTTCACTTACCTCATGGAAACACTCCCATGAGGAAAACGTTCACAACAGATTCTACTGCTGGAGAGAAGGTCTTTGATTTATTTAAACAAACTATCTAAAATCTTTTTATTTTTATTATTATTATTCTTGGTGAAGAATGTAGAGAACACCAGAATATTAGAAAACTAGGCTTAAAAGAATTACTGTATTTTAGAGAAATATTGTTTTATTTGAAAAGGTCAAGTTAAAGCTATCATCTTTCCTATTAAATACTTTCTCTCAGCAACACAGATACAAAAAACAGAAATGATACTAAGCATCCTGACTTTATGAAGTGCTGAACAACCACAATTTCCTTTCACAATCAAGAGAAGCTGTTTGTGCTGGTCATTTATTTACTTTGTAATGTCAAAATTAATCCTCTAATTTGTATAAAATAACTGCTGCCTTAAAAGACAGTAATGGGTCACCATGCAACATCCTGCTCCTTTCTCAAATGGAGAGACACATTGTAGAGCTAAAAAAAAGCCTAGGCAGATCAAATATAAATAATGATTTTCACTAAGCATATTTAAAAGTTTCTACGTTAGAAATCTGTACTGATTTTTTCACAGCAGCAGAGCTCTGATGCATAAGTAAACTATAGCTTCAGCCACTATTTTACTTCTATGCTCAGATTCTCTGGCGAAGGCAGAAAAATCACTGCTTATCAATATCTTCTACTTCTATCCTCCAACATAAATCTTTGCCACTGACAAATGTGGAAGGACAAAACCAGCTTTTTCACTCCTGTTATGCTGGCTCTAGTGGACATACAACAAGAAAAAAAAACTGCAATGGACTTCAAGCCTGTTCAGTTCCTTGATCGGTGCACGATCTAGGTACATAATCATTATCAGTAGAACAAGGATGGAAGGTATAAAACTGAGCTTTTCCAAAAAATACAGATTTGTGACAGATGACGGCAACAGCAACACTACAGTTTGCAGCACTTCTGTGCTATGTGGGATTGCATCCATCCATCAGCAACAGCTTCCTACTCTCACCTGCAGGATGGGGATGACCACTCAACCTATCGCTCCCAGACTGTATTCGTCTCCCTGGCTTCCAGGATGCAGAGCAGCACACTGAGTACAATCCACTCAAACTACTCCAACCACGACGATTCAGTCCAACCGTAATTTTTTTAAGATTATTTAAAGCAATTGCTTTGGTTTCTTTAAAAGAGAAAAAAAAAAAGTCTAAAACGTAGAGCAAGATTTGTCTCTGCTACAGCAGGAACTGGAGCTTACCAGCCAACCTGAAGGGTCCTAAATGACAGAATCACTAAGATCTCAGGTGGTTCTTAGCAGTGTGACAGTGATATCTCTTTGTCTTGGCAGCAAAAATGATAAGCAAACAGTGCACATCGAGGGCTCCTGGCAGAGCTTGGGCTAGTTATGCATGCACAACCTGATACTACATTCAGGCTCATCAGAAGCTACAATTCTAAAAATCCCTTCCAAACTGAAAACATCTGTCATTAGTCAATGGATCCCAGATATGAAGCAGTCCAGGCACAGTAGATACTTTTGCTGCATGCCTTATCAAGGTGAACAACATGTTATTAACATGTACCTGAGGGGAGAATGTAAAGAGGATGCAGCCAAACTCTTCTCAGTGGTGGACAGCCACAGGGCAAGGGATAATGGGTACAAGTTGAACCACAGGAAGTTCCATCTCCATGTGAGGAAAAACTTCTTCACTGTGAAGGTGACAGAGCCCTGGCAGACGCTACCCGGACAGGTTGTGGAATCTCTTTCTCTGGAGAACGTCCAACCCACCTGGATGCCACCCTGTGCCCCATGCTCTCGGTGTCCCTGCTGAGCAGAGGGTTGGACCAGATGATCCCTTCCAACCTCAACCACTCTATGATTCTGTGCGACTTGAGCATCCTCAGAAACATTTTATGTCACTCCATCTCAATTAACCTTCAAGACAGCAATTTAGATCTGAGCAAGCAAGAAAGAAAAACTCATTACTGAGGACAGACAAAAGCCTGATGTCACAGTCCTGCATTACTTGAATCACAGGCAGATTTCCCTGGAAACAGGAAACCTGATCTGAGAGGGAGTTTAGGAAGAACCAGCACCTGCTGTGAAACAGAAGATAAATGGCTTCAGCTACTGATTAGACCCCAATAAAGTTATTACTGGTGAAAGTTAAAGAAGATTTCTGAACTGCATCTTAATACATTATTTGAATTTGAAGTGTTCCCTGCATCCTTTCTGCACATGCTGAGAATGAAGAATAAATATAATTCCTACTCTCACAGTATTTTCTGGGTAATGATGCTCCTCTATCTTCCCCTACTTCCAAAAAAATGCAATTTACTGTAACTGAGAGCTGTCATCACCCTTTCTAACACTGTTGCTCCAGCACTACCCTTTATGTAGCAGCGCCATCAGAAATGAGTCAGTATTCTTATATTAAGACTTTTTTTTTTATTATACTGGAATGCATTACACACAAAAAATAATCTGTGCTTCCTTCAGAGCTGGAATACTTGCTGCCTGTATGAAATCAGCATTCTCTGATTAACGGATGGAACAGGCCCATCAGAAGGGTTGTTGTAGCTAAGTGCAAGGGCCCCTAGAGCCCTAGCAATGCTGAGAATTATCAGTCAAAATACCTTGCACTCAAAATACCCGAGTCATAAGATAAGTAAGCTTAACAAAACGATGCCCATAGTGTCGTTTGCATCAAAATGTTAAATTGCCTGTACCAATCCAAATCACACCAGCACTTTAGGAATATACAAAAACTTCTGTGTTCAAAATACATATATTTCTGCAGCTCTCATGCAGATCTTTACAAATAATAATGTCTGGATAAAATACAGTTTTCCATATTGAATTCCAGCAAGAAGTTATGTCAGTTTAGGTCCATAAGTTCCTAACACAGCTCCTTTTCCCCTCCGGCTTCCTCACTAGTGGATGGAACATATGGATTCCAGATCACTTGAATGGAAATCGAGCCCAAAATGTTGCTGTAAGGGATGGTCCCATCCTTCTCTCAGCCTTTTTGGCATCCAGGTAAGCAGTTGCACAGTCTCCCCACAAACTGGATAAAGCTACTGATTCAGCTGAAAGCTAGATCATACTCTCTCATTCAAAGTTTGCTAAAGGTACATCATTTTCCCAATCCAAATGATTCTGTGGCTGTACAATTGCTACCACCACCATGATACAGGCATTAGGAAAAAGCAGCTTGGAACATGTGAGGAAGATGATGAAACTGCAGCAAGGGAAACTAAAGGTGTTCAGGCTGGCCTGTGCAAGACTTTTTCTCAATGACAATTTAAGAAATGGTTGTCCCTCAACTACACATTTTGCTGTTGCAGAGATATCAAGCAGAGAGAACATTTACCACAGCAAAATTGAACTGCTTGTCTGTCATGGCCTCAATTTCTCACCTTAGACACAAAGGTGAATATTGTAATACAAACTGCTGACGTATATGTACAGTAGGAAAGTTTCCCAACTTACCACCCATTCTGTAATTTTGAGGTCAAGGATTACTTGCTTTCTGGCACTCTACACTGTACCTTTTATCTTTTTTTTTTAATGAAAAAGGGTAAACAATCAGCACAGTGAGTGGTTTGCTTCCATCATGCCTGCAATAAGGGAAGGTCTGCTTTCAATCAGGGCAGTTCTAGGCTTCCTTCCACAGTGTACTTCATCACTGTTTGTCCCCTAAGGGCTGAGGGCTAGATAACACAGCACCAAACTGGGAAAAGAATCCCATTCTATGCTCCATTACTCACATTAACACACTCTCTAGATATCAGACGTTTTAGATAGTTCATAGTCATAGAGATGACGAGCACAATAATGCCTCTTGGTCATAGGAGATACTCTCCAGTCAATTTCCAATAATTAATGATAAAGGCTTCTTGCTTTTGCTTGCAGCATATATGATTTATAAGATTAACAAGCACGTACATAGAGGAGAAGAAATAATAGGACTGGGAATGAATCACAAATTGAAGATGGAAAAGCAATACTAAAAATCATCCCTTCCACTCTGCATAAAGATTTCAAATGCCAACATCTCATTTTTCAGTGCATTTCAAGCATGGTCCAGCATGGACTGTCTGGTTTTGCCCCAACAGATTACTGACTATACCAATGCACCTCACTAACAAGCAAGTCTTTTTTCTTTTTTTTTGGTAACATTCTTAGTTCCATATCACTTGTCAAACCTTCAGTTTATACTAAATAATTCTGTCTCTTGTGGGTTTGCACACTTCTCACAGTTATTTTATTCACAGCTTGCCACTTTGTTACCCATGCTAATCACCTCCAAAATTACTGGCGGGAGTCACACATTCTCACATTTAATATTGCAATACAATATTTGCAATAATAATGCAATCTATGGAAAGTATTTGATAGCTTTGTACCTGTCACAAGCAGATGTGCTGATTATCTGGCTCCACAGCTCAATTGCATCTAAAGACTTCCCACTAATAAAGATCTACACACCACTAACCTCTCAGGCTAGGAATATACCCGCAATGAAGGCTCTCTTAGAAATGCAAAAAGTTACAGTCAGAATAAGACAGATACTTGAGTCACTGTCTACTAGTTGTATACACTCGTCCAGCTATTATTTTGATTATTGAAATTCTGCAAGCATCTACATACTAATAATGTACTTATAGCATTTATAGATTGTATGTATTTGTGCTGTCTCACAGAAGAATCACAGGAAGATGACACAGTTTAAACGGTTCATTGAATACGCTGCTGGGAATATATCCCAAAATGCTGATCCACTGATATATGAATATATATCCCCACTGATATATAAATATCAGATCAAAAACTTTCACAATTCTTTTCTAAATACTTACAAAATATGGCAAGCACCTGTTAATTACATTTTTAATAGCAAGGAATGAAATTTCTTTAAAAACATGGGCTGCTGTCATCAGAGACATACTGTGATATTAATGGTCAAGATGGAATTTTCTCACGATCTTCCACCAGGGTTAGTGAAACTCTATATAGCAATCACTCTTTGAAAAGCTATGTTATGGCCTTCAAAAATGAGAAAAATACAGTGTTACATGCGCAGAAATATTTATATACATATACACATGGGTGTGGGTTAAAGTTTGCAGTTCTAATAAAATTACTGTCAGATTTCACTTTAAACAGCACAGTTCAAGTATCCATAAAAAAGATTATAGGATAGCCTTTGAAAAGAGAAGACCATACTGTTTTGTTGTTTTTTTTTTAAAGCAAAGCTCATTAAAGAGGTCTAACATAGCATATGTGTAACAGTGCAGACTGAAAAAAAAAACAAAAACCAAAAAAACCCAACTCATTTCAAAAAGCAAGAATGCTACTGGCGGGTGGAGGCGAGGGAGAATAAATAAGCATATTAGAAAAAGTTTGCCTGCAATTAAAAGTTTGAAGAATCTTCCTAAAAATAAAAGTAACTCCATTCTTGAGAACTCAATATTTGTGTCACACTGTTGATACACACTTCCATGTAATGTTTCTCACCTCTGACAGGCAATCTCCTGTCTTTTGCAACTCAATCACAGCTTGAGAGGATTTATTCTTCATTCCTGGTGTAAATCAAGTATAAGTGGTTTCCCTTACCTTTTAGGGTCACATGGTTTCCAAGCTCTAAGCTTAATGATGCCCTGGCAGACATGTATAACAAGCAAAGCTAGCAGTCACAGAACTCTAGATAAGAAATTCTTATGAAATCAAGCTTCTCAGCCTAAAATTAGGCAACAACCTGTGGTCAGAGATGATTTTTGAACAGATTAAAAAGCACAGTTTGATAACATTTTAATAAGGAAGCTGCTTCAGATCATGTATAAGTTAGTTACATTTTCAGCACTGGATGCTAGAATGTCTGTCAATGGATGAAGTTCTCCCTACTAGCAAGACACTTCAATATTTATAAATACCATTTACACTAGATTTTAGTGAACTAGAGCTGCATATTTTAAGATTTTAACTTTGAAAAATTAATCATATTAATGTAACCTCACTTACACAACTCATCTGTGTGATGGACATAATTTTTGTTTTTCCATTAGTCTTCAGTAGTTCAGTCACCATGTTTTTATGGAGCATGAGAGACAGATAGCTGTGCAATGACATGGTGTGCAAAATTCTGCTCTTCTAATAGTCTCCAGCAAGTACATAATCTGTAAGTCCCTGAGATATTAACAGTTTCATGCACATAGTATTTAATTAGTCTCCTGCTCTAAAAGCCAGCCTGGGTGTCACTTAAAAGATGCATCTATTAAACAATGGAATGACAGGAAAAAATTATGAGCTCTCATTATGAAACAAGCCTTGGGAAATCGGATTACTGACCTCTGCCATAAGTGTGAGCCTTCCGCCCCTTCTGCTGTGTCAAGGAAGGGACCAAAGCGCCACCTCCTGTTTAATAACCGCAACCTGAGAGCTGCTACTCTGAGAGCGGTTTTATATTTATATATATTTTTATATAAATA
>JAUBNY010000309.1:354309-364652 GCA_032275445.1 Crypturellus soui | reverse complement strand
CACTGTAATCTGATTTAGTTTCAGCTAGTTCATGCCTTCCAGTGGCTTGGCACAGTTTGTCTTCCGAAGTAGCACAGTTTACTTTAAATGTTTCTGACCATTCTTCTCTGAGAACTGGGAATTTAATCACATGAGGGAATGGAGAAGATATCAATTGGCACACCATTCTTGAGTGTGAATGTTATATTTTTACTATTCTAAACAGTTTATTTGATATATTTCTAACTGATAATTTACTTGAAATGTAGCAGATTTCGAGATCTTGGACTCTTCTTTATCCTTGCAGGAGGATGCTCGTGACTTGGATGCCTATACATTGGCTAAGTCTTACTTCGATCTGAAGGAATATGACAGGGCTGCGTATTTTCTGCGGGGCTGCAAGAGTCAGAAGGCTTACTTCTTGTATATGTACTCTAGGTACCTGGTAAGACAGATGGGAAAAGTCTCTTTGCCACAAAGTTCATCTGCTTCCCTCCCCTCCCTAGTGTAGAACCTGGCATACCTTAGTCTTTGGTCCCATTCCAAATGACAGTATAGAAAGACAAATTATATGGGGGAAGGATTTTTTTTTTTTTTTTTTGATTGTTTGTTTTCTGAGACAAGTAGAATCGTCTCTGGTGCTCTTGAGAACTCAGCTTAAATGCTGCTACCAGAATTACAGCAAAACTAAGAAATATGCTACAGTAAAGTAAGCTTGTTTTTCTTCTATATTTCACAGTCAGGAGAAAAGAAGAAGGATGATGAAACAGTGGATAGTTTGGGTGAGTCTCTGATGTCAAGGAACGTAAGACAATATAGCAAAGCTTCCAGTAATGCCTCTTCAGGCAAATCATTTCAGTTGTATGACTTCTGCCTTGATTTTTTGGATAGCGCACTGTAACATAGTTTGCTTTGACTCTCAGTTTATTGGCTTGATGCAGGTTACAGATTTGCATCTTGTAGTTCCATTTTTAAAGTAGCTGATTAGACTTAAATATTATCTTTTAAGAAGAGTAGAGTAATCGGAGGGTGGTAAGCTTTCAGGTCATACCAGTGGTAGACTCTGAATTAACCCTTGACTTATTGTGTTAAGCACCTTGGTTGAAAGCTAGCTATTTGACCTTGTCTTTGCGCAGGACCTCTGGAAAAAGGGCAGGTGAAAAACGAAGCTCTACGGGAATTAAGAGTAGAACTTAGTAAGAAACACAAAGCACGAGAACTGGATGGATTTGGCCTTTATTTGTAAGTGTTTGCATATATTTCTAATGTACTCATGTACGCTTATACAGGTACACAGAGTATATGTCTCTGATAATTTGGTGACTTTTTCTCTAGGTATGGTGTTGTTCTGCGGAAGCTAGATCTGGTGAAAGAAGCCATAGATGTATTTGTTGAAGCTGCTCATGTCTTACCTTTGCACTGGGGAGCCTGGCTGGAGCTTTGCAACTTGATCACAGACAAAGAGATGGTAAAAACTGGGAAATATCAGTATGTGATGATAAATTCCAGAGTCTTAACATGAGTCAGTAACTAGCAGATTAATTGTCATAAGATTGGTGCACACACTGCCTTATTCTCCTGCAAGAGTCTGTCTGGCAAAGCAACCCAAACCTGTAAATTTGTTGTTGAATTGTATTTTTCTGTAATTGCTTGCCATGCTGTAGTCTGAGAATCTTTATTGCGGCCAGAGCTAACTTCTCCTCATTCACCCAGGAGAAATGGCTACTTCACACATTTTGAAATAGTTGTCAGATAGTTATTGCCATGTAAGTGTGATCTTTATTAGATTTTTTTTTTTATTAATATATTTGGTTCTGGTTTCACAGTTGCTAAACACTTTTGTGGGTGGCCTGAAATTATATATAAAAACACTATTGGTAACATTTTTGAATGACTGAAAGTTTGTGGTTTTGTTGATATTATTTTGTTTATATTGATGACACTAACCCTTTGGTAAACAGCCATTCAACCAAATAAGCTTTTAATAAGGCTGTTCTTTCATATTAGAAAGTACAATGTAGTAGGCTTGAATCTATATTGAGAAACAATTGTATCTGGAGACCTTGTATTTCCAGTGTACCTGATTTGGGGAGTTTACTTTGAACTAGCTGTAATGTTCTATTTTGTGGCTTAGATATCTATTAGTCATAGGTAATTAGTAAGTAGAGTGCATCTCTGAGTTTAATTTCATCCTGAGACAATATAATTTACATTCTCTGATATAACTTCTTGATGTGAAACAAAATATGATAGTTGAGGTAATTGAGAAATTCACTTCAGAAGTGCAATTTACTTCAGAACTAAAAAAAAAAAAATTATATAGGTGCACCATTTGTCAAATACAAGCCACACATTTGTCAAATACAAGCCACACATATCAAATGAGGGAGTGTATCAAATAACTGAATTTAGATACTGAAAATTTATGCATGGGACTAATGTGACCACTCCTGGAATTTTCACTGGATTCTAGCTGGTAGAATACTTTAAAAAGCAGAGGTGGCACAGAAGAGAGCCTTATGAATTTGTGGAAAAAGGAATGTATTTCTGGTGAGATTATTTGTGGCTGTATTCATTTGGCACATCACAAATAGCAAATATTTATTTATTTATATTCAAATATGTAAGAAAAATAACATATTTTGAAGGCCATTTGAATTTAGTGGAGAAGTAATGCCAGTAGCAGAAGACAAGTGCTCTCAGATTTGAAATAAGACAATCTTTTTTTTGCTAATTGTTGAAATTCCAGAAGAATTGGAGTCATTCCATTTGATTAGTCACAGGAGCATAAGGGGAGTGACTGGATGTGATTCATATCGTACTGTTCTTCAGACCAACAGTCTTGATGTTTATTTGTTGTTTCAATATTCTTAAGTTATAGACATCACGTTGTCTAGTGGAAGAACCTGATATTAATTCTTGATGCTAATGCAGATCTTTCATAGCTGGTGTTATGGGCTAAGAAAAAGATTACAGGAAAGTCTCCTATCTCAAGATCATCTACAAAATCATAGGAGGGAAGATAATGGATTCTTTGCCACAGATGGCTCTTAGAATACTACTGATTGTCATCTCTTCTTTGGTTCTTGCTAGTTGAAGTTCCTGTCCTTACCAGATACATGGATGAAAGAGTTCTTTCTTGCGCACATTTATACAGAGCTGCAGCTGATAGAGGAGGCTTTGCAGAAATATCAGAGTCTCATTGATGCAGGATTTTCCAAAAGCACTTACATCATCTCTCAGATTGCAGTTGCCTACCACAACATCCGAGGTTAGTGATACTTACTAGCAGGAGCGAGCCATTTGATGCAAACTTAGCAATTGTAGTTTTTGTTCTCACATCTGCTTTTCCTTGTTCAGATATTGACAAAGCTTTATCCATCTTTAACGAGCTAAGAAAACAAGACCCTTACAGAATAGAAAATATGGACACTTTCTCCAACTTGCTTTATGTTAGGGTAAGCACCTCTTATGTTGCCTGTAGTATGTTGTATATCATGCTAGTATTTATCAGAGGTTCTGTACTCATTGGCAAAGCAGCGGTTACCTAACCTCTCTGAAGATGGGCTTTCAGCCTTTTTCTGCCCCTTACCACTCCATTAAATAGGTGCCAGATGTGTATTGTCAACCCCATAGATTTTCGTCTATCAGAAAGTGTAACGTGCTTTTCCCTCACCAGTTTCATTTCTGTTTCACTAGAGCATGAAGCCTGAGTTAAGCTACCTCGCTCACAATCTCTGTGAGATAGACAAGTATCGTGTTGAGACCTGCTGCGTAATTGGTGAGAGCCAGCTCTATTACTTGTTCTTATGCTGTCTGCAGACTGTGGGAGTCTGAATAATTCTTATGAAAAGGATCTACCAGCAAAGCTGTAAAAATCAATTTGTGAGTGTGGTCCCACACAGCCTTAAAATGCAGGCAAAATGACAGAGTAGCTCTTTCTACCCTCTCTCTGAAAAAGCCACTTTAAGATTGTCAGTGCAAAGAGGAGTTGAAGAAAACCTTACTAAGACCCATGTATTGCATAATCCCTTTATTTGTAGTCCTGAAACTCCAAAAGAAATAGTTCTGTATCAGGTTTGGGAAAACCATTTATTACATCATGAAGTAGGCTTTCAAGGCAAGGGATGGGATCTAAATTGATTCATGCTACTGGAAAAGTATCTGAGCAGAGCAATGGAGAACAGATGGCTATTTTAAGTTAAAAGGTAGTAAATAATGCCTCTTTCATGAGTTTCTTATCTGTGCCGTGTTTTGTCATTTATCTAAATTTATGGGTTTTTTTTGTTTGTTTGTTTGGTTTTGTTTCTTTGCTTTAGGAAATTATTATAGCTTACGATCCCAGCATGAAAAAGCAGCACTCTATTTCCAGAGAGCCTTGAAACTAAATCCTCGATATCTGGGAGCCTGGACACTTATGGGACATGAGTATATGGAAATGAAGAACACATCTGCAGCTATTCAAGCCTATAGGTATCATTTATGCACTGCACAAAATAACACTGAGGTCTGCATACACAAGGATTGGATTAATATCTACTGTATTTTTGTGTTAGTCTTTTGCAGAATTTTGTCCTGATCTGGACTGCTTCCTGATTAGTGTGTTTATTTTTATTCAACAGACATGCAATAGAGGTGAACAAAAGGGACTACAGAGCTTGGTATGGCTTGGGGCAAACCTATGAAATCCTCAAAATGCCGTTTTACTGTCTCTATTACTACCGACGGGCCCACCAGCTCAGGTAGAGTTCAGAACATGGCCAGTTTTCTTGGTGTTCACTGTTAACTGCTTGCTGCCTGCTCAGGAAATTCCATGCAGGAAATAAGTTGGGCAAAAGGGGCAAAAGCATCAATCCCATGATTTGTGCAGTCTTACTATGCTAAATCCTTTCAGTTGCATTTGCTACCCTTAGCAAAGGCTTTGTACTGAAGGGGGCTGGTCAGGAGTCTAGGTGAGATTTCATATAAAAGAGAAGATGAAGGACTTGGCCAGATACTGTCTGGGTTGGCTGTTCATTAAACTACATTTAGGAATTTATTTTTTACAGACCCAATGATTCCCGTATGCTAGTTGCTCTAGGAGAATGCTATGAGAAACTCAACCAGTTGGTGGAAGCTAAGAAGGTAAGTGAGCACTAAAATACACAGTAAGATAGGCTGTATGTTAGAATGTATTCCAGGACGCCAGGTGGAATTGCAGTAAAATTATGTGGCTACCACTGCCAGGACTGTCCCTTAGAGAGTGACAGAGATGAACCTTTGAGTAGCTGCTGATAGTTATTGCAGTCCTGAACCTAGACTCAGAATGTAAGGAAATGCATACAGCATGTTGGGGGCTTAAACTGCTCCTGTTGCAATTATGATTGGGTAGTTCTGCCTCAGTATATCTGGAGCAGCTGGCAAAAAGAGTTGTCTACAGATTGTATATTGAAGAGACTTCTGGAGATCTTCTGGTTCAAGTCCCTGGCTAAAGCAGGGTCACCTAGGGCATGTTGCACAGGACTGCATCCTGGCAGGTTTGAATATCTCCAGAAAAGGAGACTGTAACTTCTCTGACAACCTGTTCCAGGGCCCTGTCATCCTCACAGTCAACAAGTTTTTCCTCAAAATCAGGCAGAACTTCCTGTTTTCAGTTTGTGCCTGTTGCCTCTTGTCCTGTTGCTGGGCAACACTGAAAATAGTCTGGCCCCATTCTCTTGACGCTCTTCCTTAAGGTATTTGTACACATGGATGAGATCGCCTTTTAGTCTTCTGCAGGCGCAACTAGCCCAGTTCTCTCAGTCTTTCTTCATAGGAGAGATGCTGCAGTCTCCAAAGCACCTTTGTAATCATGCCCTGGACTTGTCCCTTTCCTGCAGAGCTATTTTATTTTCTTTTTGTATCATACTTGCATGAGAACTGTGAGCTGGAGTCAGTTTTGTTTGGTGCTTGACTGACTGTTTTTCCCTTGGCAGTGCTATTGGAGAGCCTATGCTGTTGGTGATGTGGAGAAAATGGCATTGGTGAAACTGGCAAAGTGAGTATATAGTAGCATTGAATCGTCAAGGTTGTATTAAGTGGAGTTAAAGCACTATGATGCCTATTGGTGAAATAATAAATGGAGAACAAGTGGAATTGCTTTTAGGCAATATTTACTTTTTAAGCAATGTAATAATGTAGCATTCTTAGAAGGACTGCAATAACCACTATTACTGCACTACTTAGCGCTAGTAACCTAGTGTCTGGCGTTAGCTTTAGATTTCCCTCAGGACAGTTACAGAGGGAGTCATAGGATAGTGTATATTGGAAGGAACCTCTAAAACTAAGAATGATTTTGGTGGGCACTGGCAGCACTTCTGAGAGCTACAGTGAAAGAAGTACATGATGCTGGATATTATATGAGATAATATATTGGCTTTGTCAAATGTATGGATGCAACATGAGAGAAGGGTTTAACTTGCAGTAGATGTGAGCACTTCAGTTTTAGCACCAACTTTTGCTGATGAAGAAGTAATATGATGGGAAAAAATGTGGGCAAGTGAAAGGTGAAGCTGCTATACAAAGATTTTGGGATATAAGAGGGAAAGAAGGAGCACTGGAGGAAATAGGATAGAATGGAGAAGGTCCGTTTAGAAAAGAAAATGTAATAAAATAGGTAAAGGTTCTTGTTTTGTTTGTATCTACAGCTGCTTCTAGCATTTAGCATCTGACTGGCCTTATGTTGGTAATCTATTTCATGAAGTGCAGGACATGGCAAGCATCTTGCAAATTTTAAAAGAAAAGGCTTGACTATTTTAGGTCAGGTTTAATGAAGGTACCTACCTTCTCACAGACCAAGAAAATCTGGGAGTTCCTGCTCTGGGTGTCTTTCAAAATGTACTTTAATAAAAGTCACCCTTTTTTTATTATTTTCTAGGCTGCATGAACAGCTGAATGAATCTGAACAAGCTGCTCAGTGCTATATCAAGTACATCCAGGATATCTATTCCTGTGGGGTAAGACTATCTTAAGAATAAAAGTGAGAAATAAACATGATGCAGAATTACTTTGGAAGGCATTCAAAGGTGGTATTTTCCCCCCAATCTTGTAGGAGATAGTAGAGCACCTGGAGGTCAGTACTGCCTTCCGTTACCTGGCTCAGTACTACTTCAAGTGTAAGCTCTGGGATGAAGCCTCAGCCTGTGCTCAGAAATGCTGTGCATTCAATGATGTAAGTAGTCACACTCCCCAGTGCTTCCTTCCCAGGGGATTTCTGTCATTGATTTTGGCTCCTCTCAGAGTAGGAGGAAACTATTGTTGAAGGAGTGAAAGCTGTTTGCCGTGACTGACTTAGGCTGGGGAACACAGCATAGGTAGTAAAATTGGGCCATATAATACTGGATTCATGTTCACTAAGTAGAAGTATTTGAGACTCTTGGGGGAAGTCTCGAGATTGCAGAAAATCTTGGGGGTGAAGAAGGGCCTAATGGTCACAAGGCAGCCTGTGTAGTACAAGTATTAATGTGACCTCATGTTTCTGATTTTTTTTTTGTATGTATACAATGCAGAGGATGTAACAGTACTTGTTTTCTGTATGTGGCTCAGTATCATGAGATCTTCTGAAGGTGTAAGTGAACTACTTGAGTTTTTAACTTCAGGCTAGGAGGAGACTCAGTAGCCATGAGTTCAAGGTGTTTGGCTTATACTTAACAAAGATGCCTGGAACTTGAAAGAGAAGAACTAGAATCTGGTTTATTTGAAATTTATCCAGTCTACTTTTTGATGGGATATTTGGATGTTCTTGATGATTGCTAGTACTATTTTAGCCTGAAATATCAAAGTAATGTGGGAATGAGGTAAGTAAATGAAGTAAGGGCTATTTAATAAAAGCTTGACGTATCTTACTATTCTTGTTAAATAGCAGGAAAAAAGATAATACTTTTAATATATTAAGTCTTGCAGACTACTGTAGCTTACGTTGCTTGTGTATGGAATTTGATTCAGAAATCATCCATTCATAGGAAATGGACTTGTACTTCAATTCATGCAACATAGATTTTTTTTTTTTAAATAAATTGTTTTCAGACTAGAGAAGAAGGGAAGGCTCTGCTGCGGCAGATTTTACAACTTCGCAACCAAGGAGAAACTTCGTCCACAGAAATTGCTGCTCCTTTTTTCCTGCCTGCCTCACTATCAGCCAACAACACTCCCACACGTCGTGTGTCTCCACTCAATCTGTCTTCCGTTACACCATGAACATGCTGATACCTCTAAGCAATCTATGCACTGAATATGGCATTGTAGATGGGACTTCTTCCTGTTACTGCAACTATTTTTTTTTCCCGTGAAGTCTTTTTAATTCAGTGCTGCCTTGACTTGGAGAATATGGATTATTTTAGTCTGCAGGTGTGTCCAAACAGACAAAGGTGCAGCCTACATGAAAGTGCCTGTGCTGAGACGTCAGAATCTGCTGTACATCTCACCAGATGATTCCAGTCCTGTTTCCAGAACAGAAATCTGTTTCAATACATATGATTACTCATAACTGAGAGTGGGGGAGGAGCTTGTCTGCTTGAGTTAAAACATTTTTGAAGTTTGCTGATTCTACCCTGTTACCTCTGACTTTACTGAACTTCGGAGGACCTCTTGTGGTATTATTGCTGCCAACATCAGAAACTGTTACCTGCCTTGGCTGCTTACAGACTTTTATCTGTGTTCAACTACATGGAGGATGTTGCATTAGAACAGGATGGGATACTAAGATCTGTCCTAGCCTTTGTGGGGGGAAAATGAAATAAAGAGATGGAACATGTCAGAGGAATTTCAAATATCCACAGATGACAGCCAATTGTTATTCAATCTGTAGTTCTGACGTATTTTGACTTTGGGTAGAAAAGCAGTCAGTAGGATAATATAATTAAAAAAAAAATTCTATCACTGGGCTTTTTTATATGGCAATTTTCATGTATACTGTAGCAGATGAAATTGAATGAAGCAGGAGGGACCGATTTGCTATGGATTGTTCCAGGTCTGGTGGACTGTAGGGTGCAGATTTCTTCCATCCGAGTCTGCTGGGTGAAAGATGTGCCCACATCTGGCCAATGCTGAGGATGTGTGAGTTATAGTTGTGCACACATGCACTGCAGACTTGGCCACGAGCAGACAAGAGGGCAATGCTTCTACAGGCACTCGGATAAAACTTGGATTCAGTTTCATTTTATAATCTGGATACAACTTGGAACTATTTCTAGAAGTCCTTGAGTTTTCTGTAAATGACTGGTAATTAACAGCTATGAATAATCTGCTGATGTTCTTTTCTAAGCAAATTCTAGTTTCCTCAGGTCTATCTAATAGCTCAATGTCCTACTTAGTCTGAAATTGTCGAAAGATTTCCTCAGGAGGAAACATTCCAAATTTCAACTGGACATCTTTTAAGGATTACTCAAACTGTGGTGTTTGTAAAGGTCCTGTATGAATCTGATAGCTGGGTATCGCTGCAGGAGATAGTCTAAAAGAACTGTGTTCACCAGATTTAAATAGCAGAACTGCTTTCAGCTGATGCAGTGTACCTTGCCTGCTGAGCTTCTGAAAGGCCTTCGTTGTCAAGAAAGTAAGTGGAATTTGGAAGGCAACTTTTCCAACTACTTTAAATACCTATCTGTAAAAGATGCTTTAGGGTTGAACAATTGTGACTGTTAGGTTTTGGGGATGCACCAAAACCCAAGAAGCATTACAAGTTCTTTTCTTCTCTCTTACCTTAAGCACTGGCACTTAATGCCAAGTTCAGAAACTTGCAGAAGGCGTGCTCACTGATGTGCCGCTTTGCATGTCTGTTGCTGTATGCCAACCCTGGAAGTGTGAAAGATGAGCACACTTTATTATATTACTCAGAAGTAGAGCTTACCTACATCTTAAGACTGAAGATGGAATGGGTTCCGGTTTTGGAATGTGACCTGTTAGTACATTTAGAACCACAAAGCAGCCAAACATCTTTTTGAATGCACTAGTACATACATTAAAGAAGATTATCATGTCTTGTTACAAACCTTAATGAGCTATAAAAACACCAGTAGTTTGTAATAACAATTAATGATCACTAGAATGGTGATCTATTAGTTCTATCTCTTCTAGTAAACTTGCAAGCTTTGTATTTATTATAAATAGTCCTTAAATGTGTGGAAGCATTCTAATGGAGGAGGCATAGAAAAATCATGGTCAAAATCCTAGTATTTTCTAGGAGCAGTCTTACTGCAGAGAACTATTAATATCGACCCCTTAATGATTTGTTATAGTTTGCATGGGGAAAAAAAATCCAAGTTCTATTTTGTATTCGTAGATCTCTTTAAAGGTGATAAAGGTTTTGACATGAATTTCATTTACCGATTAAGATTGTAATAAGCTTTGGT
>JAUBNY010000309.1:315463-332040 GCA_032275445.1 Crypturellus soui | reverse complement strand
CCCCATCACAGTGAGACAGTATCTACAAGATAGTCTAACATAACTAATGGCATTTCAATTAGATAAAATAGGCAGCCGGGGAACCAAGAGCCGTAAAAGCCAGATGTCCCAGGGCTCGGCTGGGTTTGTCCTCAGGCTCTGCTTGGCTGTCGTGTTGTGCTGTTGTGGATATCCAAACTACGTGGTTGCAAGTTTACGTGTGTCTAAGTGTTACACTAGGTCAGAACAGTTGCAGTAATGGCACCTTGTTTTGCAGTGTGTAAACTTCCTTTTTTAATAAACAGGAAGAGATGTGTTAATGAGAGAAAGAGGGCTTTTGGCTTAATCGTAGTCATGAGTCATGGCTGGACCTAGAATGAAAGAGGAGTAAAGACAACCCCAAAACCTGCCCAAAGAATGTAGTGAGGGCTAGGATTAGGGCATGGCTTTCTCTTCAGAAGTGATGGTGTAATAAAGGCAAGTTAATATCTTGCACAAATGCTATAACTATGACTAAAATAGACTGCTCTCTAGACCCTTGCTGCAAAGTCTTCTTGTTGCATATGACATTTGTGATTGTCTATATCTGCTTTATCAATAACCTTTAAAGTCCTTGGGAGAAGTCGGTGGGAGTCCACACCACCTTTAAAAAGCATTGGTTTTTTTTGATACTTTGAAAAATTCTCGCACATTCCAGAGCCCTGTGGAGGAAGTTTTACGTCAGTCCCTGGAGTCTTTGGGGACAGACACATCTTGTTTTTAAAATCTGTTAGTAATCAGAATGACTTCAGTGATTGAAACTGAAATTAAAGTATTCTTTCAAGGATGCTTTCAAATTCTTCTTCTTCCTCTTGAAGGTTTCTTTGCAGGAAGATACGTTCAAAGCCACATGGGGTTAGCAGGAGAGAGGGAAACAAGTCAGTGAGCTCTGTACATGGAGCTGATAGGAACCCATGTCCTTTCTAATTCCCATCCAAGTAATCCATGAGTCCTGCAGGCTAGACTACTGGTGTCTCTTAGAGGACTCTCAGGTGACCTGTTATTACTTTTATTTTTCCTTCTTTTACTTTTCCTTTTTAAATACGAAAGGTTTGCCCAGTTTTATTCATTCTTTGTGAACTTTATTTAAAAAGAAATTGGGAGGGGTGTTTATCTTTGAATCCTTTTGAAATCTCCTTTTCTTTTTCACTGTAAATAATAAACCTACTGAATTTGCTTTGAACTGAAACTTTGCTTTGAACTTTGCCTTTCCTTACCAGTTGTCTTCAGTGTAATAACCAGTGAAGGGTATTTTTCTGTAGAGTTAAGTCTAAGAATTGACTACAAATGCCAGTTAAGACTTTTACTGACAGGTAAGAATATCTGTAAAAGCCAAGTTGACCTGGACTTCCAGCCTTACATCTTATGTCAACTGGGATCATTCAGAGACACGCACTCTTTCTCCTCTAATTGACTGCCCATGTTCATGAAAGATATAGAAACCTATCTATTCCTGAATCCACTAATTTTCTGCTAAATTCTACCAAAATTGGCTGGTGGGTTCCACAGTTATTAGACAAATGCATGCATGTACACAGAGTCTTATTTCCTAAATAAATATTGAAAGTACATGTGGTATCACTGCATGAGGCAGGACACTGGGAGAAGACAGCGATGTTTTCCCTTTAGTAAAGACAATGTAAAATTAAGCTAATGTTCCAGCATTAGGCCCATATTTTCTTGTAGTGAAGATGAGGGAGCATACAAGGTCTGCAGCAGGGTCTTCCTTAATTTGATATGCTGGTGTTTGGGGAGGACTCGTTCAACACTGTAACACTGGTGACAGGTGATTTACTTCTGATCTCAACATAGGTTGCTAAACTTGAAAGAGAGAAGACTCAAGAAACGAAGCGGATCCGAGAAGTGGAGCAACGCAAGCAGACTGTGCAGATCACAGAGCTCAAAGCCAAGCTCCACGAGGAGAAAATGAAGGAGCTACAGGCCGTGAGGGAGAACCTCATCAAACAGCACGAGCAGGAGATGACGCGGATGGTGAAAGTCCGAGATAGTGAAATTCAGCGCCTCAAGTCGGCGCTGTGCGCGCTGCGGGATGGGAGCAGTGACAAAGTAAGGACAGCGCTGGCAATTGAGGCTCGCGAGGAGGCCAGGAAGCAGTTTGACTCCGAGCGCCTTAAGCTTTTGCAGGAAATTACTGAACTGAAATCTGCCAAGAAGCAGGTAGATGAGGCCCTCAACAATATGATCCAAGCCGATAAGATCAAGGCAGGTGATCTCCGGAGTGAGCATCAGTCCCACCAAGAAGCCATCTCTAAGATCAAATGGGAGAGTGAAAGGGATATTCGTCGCCTGGTTAGTAACAGTTCTCTGCATCAGAACAGTCCTTATGCTCTAACCGGTTTGCCTCTTCTGCCTCTGCTTTGTATACAAGCAAAACTTAGCAATGTACCTCAGTTTGCAAAAATACCAAGAACATCTCATTATCATTTTTCAGCAGGATATTGATCAGAGTCAGCAAGCTAGAGCAACCTCCGTGAGGGCTACTAACACCTTCGAGGGAGAGTGTTTGTCTAGTTAATAAGGAAGTGGCTTGCTGAGATTGTCTGCAGTCTGTTGTGTTAGGAAACGATAATCCTCGATACGCAGCTGCGTTTGCAGCTTATTAGTTTCTTTAACCTTTATAATGGTAACCTAAGCATATTAAATCAGAGCAAGGAGGGAGATGTCTTTTGTTTTGAACTTGACATAGGCTCCAGTAGCTCTGTGCTGAGCAAAATAAAGCCCCCTGTCAGCGATCTGTTGGGGTGCGCCTGCTGGCAGCACACCTCAGGTCTGGATGCTGGAATTTAAGATTTGACAGTGGAGAAAAAGAAATGGTGACTTGAACACTGTCAAAAATGAGCATATTAGTTTAAAGTCTGTGAACTGGAAATACATTCATGCATGCCACAATGATAAATAGCGTAGCACAGACTTGCAGTGGTGGCTTCTTCACAGCTGCCTTCTGAATTTTGACATTTACTGTTACTTTGTCCACACTTGCAATTCTGCAAGGCCATGAGGACTAACTACTTTTCTTTTTCCTTATCTGAAATCCCAGACCTATTTTCAGAATTTTAACTTAAAAAAGAAATACAGTGAGATTCAGGATAACACTGTGCCATTTAGTAACATTAAGAACAATTGAAGCTCTGTGTGTCTGTTGAATGAGTTCACCTCAAACAACTGATGAAGGGTTTTTGCAGAGCCATGCGCAAGGCCAGAATTCACTTTATCTGATGTACACAAGCAGTTTATGCATCCATTATGTGGCTCTCAAAGCAGAGGAAGTTATGTCAGAGCCACATTTGCCTGACAGAGACCAGAATCTCGACCCACTCATCTGAAAAAAAATACTTTGGGAAATATTTCAATAAACCCAGAAGGCAAGTTCATAAAGTATCTTTGGTAGCTTTAGGCAAAGCTTAGCATAGGTAACATTTTTGTTTGGAAGAAACGGTTTATCTCTGCCCCATATAAAAATAATTTTATTTCCTAAACTGATTTGCAAATTCTGGTTCCCTGACTTTTCTTGGCTCAGAGACATTAGCTGCTTTGCATCAGTCTTGGTTGCAAGGCTTGTATGTACTGATCTTATACAAGTTGTAATTAACAGTTTTCCTTCCTGTTTAAGGAGTTTCACCACTCCTTAAAGTTGCTGTGAAATGAAGTAAAAGGCCCTTCTTGTTTTGGATAGTCCTGGAATATTAGGCATGAAATGAAGTAATGATAAGATTAATAACCTTGAGTTTTTCAGCCAGCCTTAAGGGAAACCCTGAGTTTGCACAAATTTTCTGTTTGTGAGAAGCAGGATTAGTAGCTCCGTTTACCAGAGCGGGAGCCGGTCTAAACGTCTTTGTTTGTTTAGAGTTTATACTTAGTTTTCACAAATATAAATAACTGACCAAAAGACAATGTGAGAGCCTGAACATTTTATTTTCAAACCTTTGGGTTTCATTCTGCTGTGTCCATCGGGTTACAAGAGCTGAGCAGTTTAGCAAATCACACCGTGTTCAGTTCCAGGACTTCAGTCACCGTCGGCTGTGATGGTGCGTGGATATGACTGAAATCTCCAAGTGTGCTTGTTTCACAGCCACAGTACAGTACGGTGTAGCGGAAATAAGTGCTGAACACGAGTGTTAAGTAAATCACATCCTAGTAGACTGAGAAGCAATGAAGTGTTGTTCCCTTTACAGTGTAATATTGTTGCCCTGGTGTTTTTCTTTCAGATGGATGAGATCAAGGCTAAAGACAGGATAATATTTTCCCTGGAGAAAGAACTGGAAACGCAGACAGGCTATGTGCAGAAGCTGCAGCTGCAGAAGGAGGCTCTGGACGAGCAGCTCTTCCTGGTGAAGGAGGCAGAGTGCAACATGAGCAGTCCCAAGAGGGAGATCCCAGGAAGAGCTGGAGATGGCTCAGAGCACTGCAGCAGCCCCGTATGCAGATTTTACTCTCCCTTGAAACGCAGAAATGTGGCTGTACTTCTTGTGCTAAATTATTTTCTTGGGTTCTGAGAAAAGATTCCTATCTTTTTATGTGTACTACAGAAAATTATGTCCATAGATTCTTAAGAAAAAAAAAAATGCCAGAGGGACAAAGCTATGTAAGGCTGTTTCCTCTGTTACTGTATTAACAAATATACAGCAATATATACAAATACGTAACTAGAGCCCTTTGAAAGTGGCATTCCATGAACACAACTCCCTGTGGCCTGCATCCTCGGGATGGGGAGGATGAGTGAGGAGGGGCAAGAGGAAGGCTGGGGCAATCGGGAGCCTCTTAAGAAGCCTCCCCCTCTTTTGTCTTATTGCCCCACATATACTGCCCTTGCTGTCATTCACAAGGCATGCAACCATCCAGGGAGTAAATATAGACTATTGCCATATTTGTTGTGAAGTTTTGAATCAGAAACAACAAGATAAACACAACTGTTAACAGCAGGGATGTCCTTACTCTTGCCTTGACATACTGTTTCAGAGAGGCTCAGAAAATAGAAGCAAAGTATAGGGAAAACCATTAAAAATTAGATCTTTTAAGCTTTTTATTTCCCCCACCATCAGAAAAAATATAAACATTTGTTTCATTGATTTTTACCTTTCTAAAGTATAGAAAAAATTTAATCTTAAAATATTCTGCAAATGAGATAGTTTTCTTCCCAAAAGTCATGTATTTTTGCCAAAATGCTCAATGCTGTAAAAATCCAGAAATATTATTTATTGATGATGACAGCTTCAGTTGATTGGTGTGCGGTGGGGCCTTTTTGTTTTCATTTTTTCCCAGACATGCATTTTGAAAAGAAGCAGTAACTGTGCTGTATTGTTACACTGAGCAGGACTTGCGCAGAAACCAGAAGAGGATAGCAGAGCTGAACGCCACCATCCGGAAGCTGGAGGACAGGAACACGCTGCTCGTTGATGAACGAAATGAGCTGGTGCGTGAGCTTTGTGCTGTCGGACAGGAGGTTGGGAGCCTTGGGGAAAGGCAAAAGGAGGAGCTCCAGGGGTCATGCAGTCCATGGTGGAAATGCCTTTTCTACCCGTTGTTCTAGGAGCTCAGAAGACTGAGAATATTTTTTCTCTCTAGAATTAGTTTTTCTGTGGCAACTTTGCCGCTGCCTGACTGTGCTTTTGGGTTGCTTTATCTCTACCTCTCAGTTTTCCCATAGGTAACACCCTCTTTCAGAAACAGATATGCAGTGTTATGCCTTGAGATTTACTGGTGAAATAAGTCTATAGTAGGACCAGGCATTACTACAATTGTTTGCCAGTTTCACTTGCCAATCTCTTTGGCATTTTACTGGGACAATGGTCACAGGGAAGGTAAAAAAAAATCCCCCCAAAACTTCTAACAAAGGAAGAAAAGTACCTTTTTTGAATTATTTACAATTATTAAATACTGTCATCAATCCAGCTGAAGCGTGTCCGAGAAGCTGAAAAACAATGTAAACCTCTCCTGGAAAAGAACAAGTGCCTCACAAAGAGAAACGATGAGCTGATGCAGTCTTTGCAGCGCATGGAAGATAAACTTAAAGCCATCACTAAAGAAAATATAGAAATGGTTGGTATTGAAGGGTTGGTATTGAAATGAGGATGACTGCATGATGAATGTTTTTCTTTCTGAGTATGTGTGCAGAGTGTATGCATGTAAGTGCATAGAGAAAGTGTGCATGCTGCGCGTGCATACCCATGCTATGTATTTAAGTGAATGCATAACCAGTCTTTAATACTGTCCTGAGTTGATGGACATAAGCTGGCAGGTGCTGAGACCTCCTCTGCTGAGGGTGCTTGTGTGTTACATTTTGGCTCCAAGACCCATGTCCTTGTCTTAAGCAGGCTAACTCTTTTGCAGCATGGATGTAGCTCTCCTGCTGACTCGATTGCGACTATCAGATTCTCTTTGTTGTCATATGGAAGAAAGGCCTTAGTATTACAAGGTTAATTGACTTTATTACTCTGTAACTCACTCGTGCCCAGAGGACAGATGAACTCCAGCCCAGACGTTGCCGAGCACGCTTCCTTTTCCGCGGCAGTAGCAGTACAGCTCACAACCCGCTGGGCTCTCCCCCAGCAAGTGGGGACGTTTGACGTCCCTGTGCGCTGGACAGCAGCAGTGGCGCACGCACACACGGCACAGCTCCCTGCGTCCCCGCAGAGGTGCTCTTAGCTGCAGGCGGCGGTGCCACCCGTTCCTGTGCTGGGGGCTGCGTGTCCTCCTCCCGGCCGGCGCGCGGGCCGTCCCTCGCGGCACGAGGCTGCGCGAGGAGCTGAGCGGGCGCGTGGCGCCGCGCACGGACGCTGCTGGCCGGCCCTCGCGTGCTGGACGTGCCGGTGCGCACCGCGTGGGGCACGGCTGGGCGCGCTGTGCCAGAAGAGCTCTGCTCTGTTACCCCTAAGGGCTGCTGCGGAGGCTGCGTCGCATACGGTAAGTAAGAAAAGCTTTGGCAGACTTGAACTAGGCCTTGCTGTGAGGTGGATAATAGGTACTAATAAAGCTATGGCAATTTGGTAGTTGAACTATTTTTAAAGAATTACACAGCTTAAATGAGAAAGAATGCCTGATTTCTAAGTGAAAATCTGTCTTTTTTTTTCATTTTTGGTGATTGCCGGTTCTTATTTTTTTCTGTTTCTTTCTTCTTACCACAGAGAGAAAAAATGACATCACATCCTCCTTTAAAGAAATTAAAATCTCTCAATGACCTGGATCAGGCTAATGAAGAACAAGAAACTGAGTTTTTAAAGCTTCAGGTTATAGAACAGCAGAACATAATTGATGAATTAACAAGGGTATGTCCAGAGCACCAGGAATCAGGACCAGTTCCTGTGTATGGTTCACCTCTGTTAGTATTTCTTACTATAAACAGAGGTCTGAGGGTTAATATCTCACCTCATGTTTAATACCTACAAACTTCAGATGTAGAAGCATATGGATGCTGCTTGTATGATTTCATAAATGCTTAACTAATAACTGAATTTCTACTGGGGGCAACAACCCAACAGCCCTAAAGCATCAGTCTCGTTGTGTGTAATTTCAACTGTCTTTAAATTTCCTTGGCCAATTGTAGAAGAAATCACAGACTGGGGACCACGGAGCTTGGGAAGATACTGAATGTTTTCGGAAGACCTGGCTGTGCTGAGCTGTTTTACCTTTGTAACTACACTACAATTGGGAAGTCCCCTTGTAAAGAGAGACGCAGGACAGAGTGCAATATCTAGCATTTGCTGGAATGGAGCAGCTGCTAGATAGTGTTTGCTAGCATTTCGGTGATAGCATTTAACACCGTCCACTCCGTTTCAGGTGACTTTGCACTGTGGTGTTGAGGGGAAGGAGCAGGACACATCAAAAGAGGCTCTTGCCTCTTCTAAGACACCATTTCTAGGAGCAGTGAAACCTTCCCTAATATTTTCCAGTGGTTTGGAGGCCCTGTGCTTCAGATACAGGGCCCAAACCAGCTCCCCACAACAGGCCTCTCTGTGGCCTGAACAGGGGGTGGATAGTTCCTGTTGTTTGACAGCCTGTTGAACAGGGCAGCAGTACGAGAGGAGTTTCTTTTCAGATATCCCTCCTTCCCTTCTTCAAGGGGTTCCCCACAGATGCAGATAACGCGTGTGGATGAGCCTTCCCCTCCCTGGAGCCAGCAGAAGCCCAGGGACTGACTTCGTCTCTGCATTTGGAGGCTGTGGCTTTCTGTGGCTGCGCGGCAAAGGAGAGAAACATGAACTTGGATTCCAGTAACTTTTTTTATCTTATTTTCCAGGATAGGGAAAAACTCATTCGTCGCAGAAAGCATAAAAGGAGTTCAAAGCCAATTAAGGTAAGAACAAAAAGACTCTAATTGAGTCTTTCTTCTCTAGTAGGAAGAAAATCTATTTGAAGAGATTATTGTGGATTTTAACAAGTTTATTTAGTAATGGTGTTTATAAATGGGTTAGATTCTTCAGGAAAACTTTTTAGGTCCCCTTGGAGACTCAGTTATGGGTGCATAGCTATTTTATGTTCAACAAAATGGGGCTTTTTTTCTCCCTCTCTGAAAAAGTTAAATTTTAATTCAATCTGTTTTGTATAAATATTAGTCTTGAGGCCTATTACACTGAGGTGTATATACATTCCTAAAGAATTTCTTAACTGTCTTCTGCTCTCTGATTTTCATAGTACATCTGAGCTAATCCTGCAATTAATACTAAAACAAAATACTTTTTTTTTTCTCCAAGTGGATGTTTTTGCGTAAAAACTGGAGTGCTATTCCCTCAGTTCAGTTTCATAGATCTTCAGCTACCTCTTATATTATCCTAAACTTGGATCTAGTCCAGTCCCTGCTATAATTTAGAACAATTTTAAAGCTGAATAGTGAACAGTAATTCAAATAGCACTTTTATCAGTAGGACTTAGGGAAAAGTTTTACAACAACCAGATCTCATCTTCAGAGAACAGAGAGACTGTGAAGGAAACAAGAGTTTGGTTGCTCTTTGTCCTCCAAGGACATCCTTTGGTAGGTCACTCATGTTCCATAGAAGAAATGCAATACTACCGTAAACACAGAAGTTAGAATCAGTGAGTCCTAGTTGTATCCTCACATCATTCCTATATGAGTTTTGAAGAAATACACAACATAAAAAACTGGGAGCCAAGGACTAAAGGGTATTTCCATCATTTAACTTTAATTCTAAGCCAGAAACTGTACCAGTAGGGAAGATATAGCTATTGTCTTCACTAGGAAAAATAATGACCAGAAAGAAGATAAATCTGAAAGCTTGGCAACTTTAGATTTTTTTGCATGATTCAAAATCCAGGTTTAGAAGATAGTAATATGACAGTAGGCAGGGGAATTTTGCAGATTAGTTTCTCTGAGCTTAGGGTCTGGCTCAGTCTGAAACTTGGAAAATATAATGGGAGTAGCAACATGCTAAGGAAAAGTCTCTGCACTTCCATGAAGGCAGGAGAACGGGTTATTTACCCCCAAACTGTTCAGAAGACATCTGTCAGCGTCTAGACTGATCTTCAAAAAGTAATGTCCTAAAAGACTAGAAACGTCCAAGTTGGAAAATAGAGAACCTCGTTCTCTTATGGACACTGCTCATGTTGCTGAATATCTCAGCTCTTCTCTCCATGGTACTTCTGTTCCTTGGTGTAAGTCAGTAAAAGCTGTGATAACACAAAGCTAGTACAAAGGAATGGAATCAATACTGTGTTAACAGCCACGTGTTGAAAGCAGCTGCTTATACTACCGTTTGGTTGCATGTCTGATGCCTCACTATCTCCAGTCCAAGTTATTGAATTAACCTATCAGATGAAAACTGAGAATCGTGTATTGCGAAGATGGAGCTGCTTGATCTGCAGGCTTCGGTTTCTGAGTACAGATCTGAGCAATCGACAGTCGACATATGAATAGTATGGAGACCAACTGATCGATGAGCATTTAAGATGCAGTGCCTGCAATGTTGTGTTTTCCCTCAGTATCAGATCTAGTCTTTGATGTCATTCCTTTTGGGCCTGGTTGGAGATGATACTCACAGAGGCAGACCACATCTCTTTTTTCGTATCTTTTTTTTTCTTTCTTTTTTTTCAGTATGTAGAAATACAATTTTGAAGTTTACTTTTTCCCCCAAAAGAAACTATACTGTCTCTTTCCAAGGAGATTGGGAAATCACATGTTTTTTCTTCTTTAGAGACATGTGGTGGATGCGGTTTTTGGGTATGATGATGATTCCATGGACTCTGAAACATCTTCCATGGCCTCATACAGAACAGACAGAACACCAGCAACCCCGGACGATGATTTGGATGAGGTAAGATCTGACTCCTTCCAAGCTTAGAGCCAGGTTTTCAGGACACTTTGAGTTCCACGCCAGTGGCCAGGCTCTCAAAGGCACTCAGGTTTCATTGATGCATTCCAAGTAATGTTTTTTTCTGTAAGTTTGGCCTCAGTTTTCGTTGCTGATACAGTAACATGCTAGCTGGGATGTTCTTTCTAAATATAGCACGTAGAGCATACCGGTGTGACTTTGTTGCAGTTTGGGGTGATTTTCTGTCCCCCTCAAAAAAATAAAACTAACATACTTCTTTTATCTTGAAGACATATATGCTATAAATTTTACATTCTTATTACTTCGTACTATAGCAATCTCATTTAAAAGGCTGTTTTGAATCAGGGCCTGTAAACCAACTACTGCTTTTAACAAACCACATTTCCATTCCTTGGCAAAGCTCTGGCATCTGCTTAGACGTGTCCGTTCTGTTCCCTCAGAGCTTAGCCGCGGAAGAATCAGAGCTGCGTTTTCGACAGCTGACGAAGGAGTACCAGGCCCTGCAGAGAGCTTATGCACTGCTGCAGGAGCAGTCAGGAGGCGTTTTAGATGCTGAAAGAGAAGCCAAGGTCGGTACTTGCTTGTGGTGGGGAAAAGCATTTCATGGCTACTGGTATATACCGAGTTCTGAAAGCAACCTAAAAGGAAATGGTGTTAATTATCCATACAACAGAGACACATCTATTTCACTGATTTGCTGAACACATTTAAAGAGACTTATTATTAAGGATGGACCCAGAGGTGTTGTTCTCCAATTGAAGCTGAAAATTCTACATTTAAGCAAGCATGCTGGAGCATACAATTCTGCACTCTTTGCTGTGTTTGATTTCCTTTGTACATCCCCTGTATTTCTTTTTTTCTTACTATCTTGTGCTGTGCCTGACTTCAATAGGCTCAGGAGCAGCTCCAAGCCGAAGTCCAGAGATACAAAGCCAAAATAGAAGATCTGGAGAAAATTTTGGCACAGAAGGGACAGGTGAGCACTACTTGTGTATTTTCTTTTGGTATGTTGGATTTTACCTACTTTGCTCATAATATCCCTAGCACAGTTTCAGTGCAGACTTTCACAGAATGCAGTGTCACTCTTAAGTAAATAGATGTGTCTAGTAAGTTCAGAAGCCTTGCTACCATTCATTTGATTAATGCATTGTATTTCTGTAACTCATACTTTGTTGCTGTAGAATTTTAAAGTCTGCATATCACAGCTCCGTTTTACAATAAACACCCCAAACCAGATGGAGTTTGACTATTTGGTAATAAAACTGCTTCATCCAACAGGACTCGCACTGGGTGGAAGACAAACAGCTTTTCATTAAGAGGAATCAAGAGCTTTTAGACAAGGTAAATTCAAAACTTGTAGGTGTTCACTTTGACGGATAGTCTGGATCATGCAATACACTTTCTGGACATGTGGCCAGGTGCTTATGGATGGTTAAGGATAGGAAAACATATGGATAGGCACGTCCTTTCTAGCTCTGGGGTTGGCACTGTGTTTGCTAACCTTTTTTAGGCTGATTCACCTAGCTCTTCTGATAATTGCCCATCCTGGAAGGTGGAGGCTCTGCTGCAGCATTCTGGCTTCAGGGTGCAGACTGTTGCCTCCATCAAATTAGTGTCTCTGCTGTTGCTGCCCAGACGGGACATTTTGAACTCTACTTCTGGGTGTGAAACAGCAATAGGTAAACACACTCACCCTATAATACCATAACCCTTTCAGACTCCAAGTTTATGTATTTTTCTATGTATTTTTAAGAGCTTATGTCATCTATAGCTCCAGTGAAACTTAAACTCCTCAGTCAGAGGAGTTTGGATTTTGCAATGCCTATGCTCCCTGAACTGCTGCTTGCTGTATATTCAGTTTTCTTACTAACAGTCACACAGATCATGAATTTATGTATTTTTATTAGATAGAAAAAGTGGAAGCGGACAACAGCCGTTTGCAACAGGAGCTCCAGGATGCCCGAGACCAGAATGAGCTACTGGAGTTCCGCAACCTTGAGCTGGAGGTGACAGATGAGCTCCTTACCGTCATGTTGGTGCACTTGTATGGGACACCAACTTCGATGAAGTGTTTACATCAGCATTTTAGTGATATAACAGACAAACCAATCGGGCCTGGTGTATCTAATTAGAGATGGGCAGTGGAAGTATGTCAGCTCTAGCACCCTGGGAATAGCAAGCTCTATGTTTGACTGGTTCACCTCTCGTTGAGTCAGGTACCCAGCTTAACCGATCAGCTTCAGCCTGGCTCTGCTAGTTTAGCACTGCTGTAGATAATATCTTTCAGAATATTTTTTTTCATTCTAACCATTGGTCCATTAAAACTGGAGAAATACTTCTTAGTTTGTATCTAGTGAAGGCTATAAAAATAGCAAATATGTTCAAGTTTGTTTAATTTTTGAACGTATTGCTTTCCACAAATTCTTTTCAAGAATCTCTTTCAATTTCTCTTAAAGTTCTTTTCAACCAAGAACTTATATTTGCAAAGCATGATAAAAAACAGTAGCCATGAAATTTAATGAGCTCTCTACATATCTCATTCATTTTAACACGATGATTTCTTTTCAATTTACTTTAAGGAAAGAGAGAGACGGTCACCACCATTTAATCTCCAGATCCACCCGTTCTCAAATGGTGTGAGTGCCCTACAGATCTACTGCATGAAGGAGGGAGTTAAGGTAGGTTAGTTTAGTAACACAGCACGTAGCACAACAGTGATATATGCTGCCCACGTAACCCTTTACATCATTCTCTGACAGTAATTCCACTAAATTATAAGCATTTAAACTTATTCTAAGGTAAGCGTGTGAGATGATTGATGCAATTGAATTGGACTGTTTTTAACATAATCATAAAATCTGGCTCAAAGGCAGGTGGAATTTGGTTTATGGCATATTCGAATGAGATAATACAAAATGTTGATGGTTGATCTCAGTGTTGGTTGCAGGAGGGACACGTATTGCAGCTGTGATTAACTGTGCCATGCCTTTATTTTATTCTGTCTTTGCAGGATGTCAGCATCCCAGACCTCATAAAGCAGTTAGACATCCTAGGTGATAATGGGGTAAGCAAAAGTGGAAGATGCTTTTCCTAAGCAAGCTGTTTTGTGTGCAGTTAGCATAAGTGAAATCTATAACTATCATGGCTATTTTCTAAGGTATTTGCTGAGATTATGTAATAATAGATCATTCATTTGAAGAGTGTTTTTCTACAGAAGTTAAGGAGATTGGGAGATTTCAGTAACTGGGGAACCAGTAATGAACTTTAACCTCTGTTAACTCATGTCCAGACTTCAGCAAAGTGTATGAACTAGACTGGTCATCTGAGCCAACCACATCTGTGTTAGAACTAGGACTCCTCTGCAGGCAGCTTCATTAATAAGCACGTTCTACATGGCTTTCTAAGAGGGCATTGCTGCCCACTTTGGTCATCGTTGTGAAAGAAAACATCCTTTATGTCTGGCCAACTTGAGATGCATTTTAAAAAAGTGTATAAGAAATAAAAGCTACAAGTAGTGATTGTCTCCTCACTTAATGCTGATGTAAATTAGCATTATTTTTAAAGTAAGCATGAATGAATGAAAATTCCACTTTATGCAGCCAGTATAAAGACTGACAAATGCATCTAATTTTAGTCTACATTTCTTATAAGATGAAATGGTATAAAAACATAAAATCAGTATACATCACGCAGAAAGGCAAAAGAATTGCTCTTTTAAATATCTGAAAACACTCTGAATATTTTGATGTGATACCTGAACACAGAATTCCCACTAAGCACTAGAGCTGATCTGTTGTCTGGATAATTTATATTCTTTGACTTCTGTTATTTTGTTGGATTAATGCAGAAAGAACAAGATCTGGACTTTCTTTCACAAACAGACACCTCTGGGAAGCTGCTGCTCTTAGGTTTATTTTTCCCTACATCTCTTTCTCCTCACAGAATTTAAGAAATGAAGAGCAAGTGGCCATAATTCAGGCTTCCACTGTATTGTCCTTGGCAGAAAAGGTAACGTGGGTGTTTGCTTTTCTTGTGTGTTATCTAAGTCCTCATCTTGCCCTGGAAATTTTATTTTCTGTAGTTTTCAGTATTGTCAAGCTTCCTAATATAGGAAAATTTCTACCAAGAGCGTAGTTTCCCCCAAAAAGTAAACTGTACCTGCAGCAGTATTTTATAATACTGCATATCAGCCAGAGATTTTGCAATAATAGGAATACGTTAGTGTAACCACAGACCCAAACATTTTTGTTAAAACAGCAATAATATCAAGTCAGAACAGCTGAAAATGCAAAAAAGATGTAAAATGAAACTTGCAGTTGTGAACTGAATTGAGAAATCATTAGACATTTAAGCCATAATTAGCAAATAGCTGAGATTCCCAGTCCTGAGATTTCCAAAGATTCTGAAAAGACTTGTATGTAAAATACTCACTGAAAATGTTTGTGTAAATTCCTTGTTTGGGAAATTAGAAAGAAAAAGAGGGTTGATTAACAGTGCTTTTTTGTGGCTCAAATTTGACAACTGTGTCAGCAAGATGACCTACTTATCAATATGAATCTACTCAGCAATTTCCCCTGTGCACAGGGAAGCACCATCAGCCTAGCTAAGATATTTTCAGATGCCACGGCCCCACAGACCCTAACCCATGGGATGTCATATGGTCCCCTGTCTATCCGAGGCAGGGTGCTTTTCCATCTTCGAGTAACCCAAAGGGGAGCCCCTGGCTTCCTCTCCATTGCGTACCACCAACAGACGTCACAACTATACCACGCACAGGAGAAGAGCCTCAAGAAGGGCTCAGAGCTAATAATAGGTAACTAAAAATAGACTGATAAGATGATGGAGATGTCCATTTGCCACTACCCGAATGCCTAGAAAACACAACACGTTACCGTTCTTGTTGTCTGTCCTCCAGTGGATCCAGCAGATTGAGGGAGCTGAAGCTGCTCTGCACCAGAAGATGATGGAACTGGAAAGCGATATGGTAGGGAAATTGTTTTGAATACACATTTTAGAAACAGGCTGTTGAGTGTGTTACATTTATTTTGTGTGCCAAACATTCATTAAAAGAAGGGTTCTTGGCAAATTAAGCAAGCAGGCTTCATCTGAATTTTATGATGAATCCATAAAATTGTTACTGATTTGCTTCATTTAAAAATGCATAATCAGAGAAATAAAAAGTTGCTGTCTGAACACTTTCTCTCTTTCCATGAGGATGACTTTATTACTAAGCACAGAGGACTCGAGGATTACTCAGTGACTGTCACATATGAAAAAGACTCTTTGCCTCGTGTTCCATGTAGATCAAGTCCTACCAGTGCATACACGGCTATTTTCCCTTCCTAATTTTCGAGATGAGTAAGATATTAATAACTCCATAGAGTCAATTGAAGACCAGTCTCATAGTCCCGCCCAAGTCAGACATCTGTAGGTGATCAAGTAACAGTATTTTGAGTAACTAATTCTTTTTTTTTTTTGTCCAAATGATCCTTCATTGTAGGAGCAATTTTGCAAAATAAAAGGTTATTTGGAGGAAGAATTAGACTACAGGAAGCAAGCTCTTGACCAAGCATACATGGTATGTACAAAGGAAATGCTACAGCACAAACTGCCCTGCACTTTGACACGACACAGATTCCTGTAGGATCAGTAAAAGAGAGTTTTTTGTATTTCTGAGTATACACATACGCATCTATTTTACTTCTGGCTTGTTTTTTCCCATTCTGCTAACTTGGTAGCATGCAGGCTGTACAGCCTCAATATGACACTTTGCTTTTTCACCCTGTAAAATGCAGGGTTTGTGGAAGTCAGAAACTCCTTTGTCATTTGGAAGCAGATGTTCATTAAATTCAAGTTGTCCCACTGCAGTCAGTGCAGCCAGTTGGAACCCGGATCTGGAATCTTAGGTAGCCGCTTTAGCGCACGTCGTGCGTGCTCAGTGCAGCATGTGCAACATATGCAACATGTGCAACACGCCACGCACAGCGAGAGCTCTGCGGTGAAACACTGCTGTATCAGAGGACTGCACGGAGGTGCAAATTCAGCATGTTTCAGTTGTCACTTACTAAGAGCACTTATTGATTATCAGGATTAAGAGCATTGCAGTCTCATATGCTTTCAGTCTTTCTTCTGTTGTTTTTTTTACCAGGGTAGGTCAAAATTTTAGATTTGGTAAAATACTCATCTTTTTGTAATTATAAAATAGGTATGAAAATTCCATCTGGCTCTAGATCATCTCTGTAATTGTTTTTAAAATGT
>JAUBNY010000309.1:301700-311882 GCA_032275445.1 Crypturellus soui | reverse complement strand
AAAACACTGGAACAGCTGGAAGTTCAGAGTTCAAAAAGCAAAGGGAATGTGAGGAAATAAATCAGGCAGTTATGATGTGTTTGGCATTACATTTTTCCCTCCATGTCGGGACACATTCAGAGCAAGCATGCTGGACTGTTTCTTTTCTTTCCTTTTTTTGTTTTAATCTTACCCAGTATAAATTAAGTAGAACATGTGCTTGAGTTTTAAATACAACATTATCCAGGCTGTGTAGTGACAGAGCAGAATTTTTTGATTGGGGGCTGGCCCATAGTGTTAAGTTTATCCCTGTAACTCCTGGTTCCATGGACCACGTCAATAAATAAACTTCTGCCCTGCACTCGAGATGAGCTGAGACTGAAATGCTGTGTAAGATGTTTTCACCATGTCTTTCTACCATTTGTATCAGCTTAGTGCTTGTTTCCAGATACAGCTCAAGATATTGGTCATAATTAAGTGTCACTGGTTCTTTTTACTTATTTGTTTTTAAAGCCACCTACTTTGTGCTTCTTTTCAGTTAGATCTTTTTTTTTTTTTGATGGAAAGACAGCTTTTAATTAACTATAGCAACTGGAATCTGTTGCTTCCTGGTCTGAACAGACCTCAGAAAGAATATTTTAATAGGTTTAGCAAACAGTATATACAGAGGAGGAGCTAAAGAGGAATGAATGAAAGAGAAGTCTGTGCTTTGCCCACCGGGTTGGGGGGCAGACCAGTGATCATGGCTCTTGCAAGCAACTTCCAATCTCATTACAGATTTCCCGCTGTTTGGAACATATCTCCTTGCTCCAGTGCACGGTGTTTTACAGAGGTTAAGCTGCGGCTGCTCACTCGCTAACAGTGGTTTTGCGGCCGGCTTTCTGGGAATGATGATGCAGCACAGCAGTCAGGAGTTGTTCTGAGTGGCCATGAGTAGTGAAATTTGATTCTACAGTTTTCTGCTCTCTTACAGCCAGTCTGCAGTGGGGATTTGTGTGCATTGATTTCACAGTGACTTTCACATTGCTATCTTAACAACTCCATAATTACTCCAGCAGGGTATTCATAGGCAGAACGAATCCTTTCTTGCAAAAGAGCCATCCCTTCCCTCTGTTCAAGTTGGAGTGGGGAAAGCACAAATCCTCCACATCTGCTGATTACATTTAGACTCTTTTGGCCTATTTGAAGGCAGGTTTCGGCTGGTCGCAGAAAGCTCCTGAGGGTTTTACACTTCCTCCTGGGCACCCTGCAGGTGATTCTGATCTGCATGCAGTGATTGTTCCGCCTGCCGGCACGAGCTGTCAGCCAAGGTGATGCCTTGAAAGGACTCCTCATTTGTGCATCATTCAGCAGGGCTAATAGTCAGGGGACACTGTATCATTTTTCTGCCCCTCTAAGACTGGTTGGATTGTAGTAGCTCCAGAGGAAACAGAGCAGCAGATGCTTTCTGGCTTCTTTCTCTGTCTAGGTGGGTACAGCCCCCACTACTGCCTTTTCCAGATAGGGCAGGACAAGCATTTGAAGCAAGGGAAGAGTGGGTGAATGAAAACCAGGAGCATAAAAGTTCAGCATCTATACCAGAGCTCTATACTTGCTGTTTATATGTGATTTTCTTATCTGATTTCTTTCTGTACTTGTGTGTATCCACATTGATGTACACACATATCTGTGATCACATAAGGCAACCTGGTTTGCACGTGTGTTGCCCTCAGTAAAACTTCTATAGTAGACTTGAGTGATGGGAAAGCAGAGGAAAATCCTGGTTTCAAACACAAAAAGCTGAATTGTTTTCTGTACTCAGGAAGGTTGTCCTCAGCAGGGAGCAGCCTGTGCCCACCTCCTGCTTGCACTGGAGAAGGTCTGGGGCTGGCCTGACACCGCACGCTTGTCACCTGCTGCCCCGTCTCTGCCACGGGCGAGTTTTAGGCAGCATCTAGAAACCTGACAGTTTTCCCTGGCCAGAGCATAACTACCCCTGTGTAAAGCCATGGGAGCTTTCATGGACTGGAGGGAGATATCTCACAGGGTTCAGAGAGAGAGGCCTGGTTCATCTTTAAATTCATAACCAGTTCTTGGCAGAATACCCAGAATTTCCCCAAATGGTGCTCACACAGTTGAACAGGACCAGTGAGTCTGGTTAGCTGATATGTGTAGGAACAGATCTCCTCCGTTGTCCCACTGATGGACTCCATCCTGTCAGCTGGATAGGCGGGAGGAGCAGCTTAGCTGTTGCTTGATATCAATGTTCTGCTTTTCTTTTTCTAGAGTGCCAGACCACAGATGAGTCCTTAGAAAGGCAAATGCTTCCAGCTCCCCACAATGAAGAGAACATTGTTTACACCTATTTAAAAAAACCCACAAGTGAACAACCCGTAGCCAAGACTGCAAACACCTTATATTTTAAAGCCATCCCTCAAGATTTGTTAATTGACAATTCCTGTCTAAAGCTATGGTATATGCTGCATATAATGAAATCCTATATGTCAAAACTAAACAATGAGGAAGAAAAATAAGCAGTGAACTACATCACTTAAGAAAAGCAAAAAGGGAACAGCAAGGAACCACTTTCAGCTGATGGAGTCAAAGCGTGTCTTGGGCATGGAACCAAAGCTACCGCCGAATCGATCCCTGCCGTGCAGGGCATCCCCTAGAGCAACGCCGTCCTCCCCTGAGCGGACCGGGAAGAGCAGGACAGAGCGGGAGCAGCACGTCCCGGAGCGGAGGGGCCCGCGGAGGTGCCCGCTGGCAGCAGCCAGCAGGTTTGCTCCAGGGCTCTCTGCCTTTCGTTTTTACACTCAGGAACAACGACAGCTGCAATGTGGGGGGAAAGACAAAAAGCGCCGTTGGCTTCTGTGCGACGGCAGGACTGGGCACGTGTCGGCGTCCGCGCGAGGGCAGGGGAGAGGCAGGTGTTGGGCTGCGGAGAGGCAGAGCTGCAGCCTCTTCTCTCTCCTGACCCTTGCCGAGAGCAGCCCGGCCCCGGCGAACACATCCCTGCTGCTGGAGGCTGCTGTGCACGTAGGGCCGGCCTCCCTTGGGGCCGCTCTTTGAGTAACCTGCTGGAGATGATCACACCGGCCCTCAGGGCGGCTCTGAGAAGAAGACTGTGTTGGAGGGCAAGAGAAAATCCCAGCCTCTGTGCCCACATGCAAAGCATCAGCTTCCATGGGCCTTGTCTTGGCTTGGATGCTGCTGAACATAGGAACCCTTCTAACAAACTGGTTTTCGTTAGCTGGCTTGTAACCAATGACATATAAACCAAAAACAGGGAAAAAACATGTGAAATTCATCCTCATGGGAAGTGTGAATGCCTGCCACTACTGCATTTAGACTCGTGCACCTCTACTAGCAATGGGAAGCAGTTTGCACTTGAGAGCATCGGTCCGCTCCCTCGCCCGGGCCTCCAGCGCAGGAACGTGGGGCCACAGCTACAGCCCTGTCACGGTCAGGAAGCAGCAACCCCCAGGAGCAGCGACACCTGCAACACATGTGAGCAGAGAAGCTCCTGCACCCGCTGGGTGCAAATACCTGTGTTCAGCTTCCCCGTTCTGAGCAATGTGCCACACGAGCAAGAGAGATGCCTCACGCTCTGCGTCTCTACTTGCACGTCCCTGGGATCAGAGCCCTGTCTGTTCCTGCCTTTCGAGCTGTGTCTTGCACAAAGGGGCCTTAATTTTATCTGGAATTAAAAGTGGGCTTTATGGGAAAATAAAAAACCAAGGGCCAGCTCACAGCCCATGCATTACTGAACCTCCAGAGCTCGGCTCGCTGGTGCCAGCCACTTGGGAGCCCTGGGAGCACCTTGCAGAGCCTCTCCCGTTTGCAAGCTCAGTTTTGCAGGTGAAGCAGGGCACAAAGCAGTGAAGAGAGCTCAGCAGGTCAAAGCAGCTCCTCGAGCATAGCAGGGATGAAGTTCATCTCGTGTAGGGCTCCCTCTTCCTCACGCAGATGTTTTGGCCAGAATAGCTTTTAATCATTAATATCCAGTCACCCAAGTGTACTGCAGGGCTGGCCCCATTTCTGCACGAAGTCCACTGACATCCCCAGGTGTTGCACGACAGGCGGTTGTGCAGAGCCTTGCACTGCAGTTTAGAAGCTATTGGTAAATGATATTTTTTCTCTCCTTAAAATTAATTTAAATTACAAAAGCACTGTATCTTCTGGAAGCAGTCTGTTTTAGCAACGAGGGTTATTGCCTTGGGCACCAGCTGTAAGTTCTGTTAAATGGGTGTGAGGCCTTTGCAAGCCCTTGCTCAAGCTCTCGCCCTCCCTGCTCTGCACGCACGGCCGCTCTGGCCCTGCCCGGTGCTTTCCCAGGTGCTGCCAGCAGCCCCACAGCCTTGGGCTCAGGCCCTTCCCGTCCCCCCGCACCCGTGACACGCTCAGATCGCGAGGCAACTCCTGCAAAAAGTAATGTCTGTGCTGCGGTCACCGAGGAGGGGCATGGCACCGATAGAAGTGCCTGACTTCAGGACACACCTGGCTGCCTCTGTGGCTAGCTTCATCGGTCGGAACCTCTGGACTGTGCTGTCCGCATCTTCAGCTCCTTTCTGTCTGCGCCCTCTTTCCCCTCCTTTACTCTTACGTGTCAACATGGCCCTACCTACGCATGCAGGTGCTCCATTTCCAAGGGCTCCCAGGCGGTTCGTAGCGTACCGTGGTGCGACGTGCAAACGCTCTGCAGACTTGAAGCTTGCCGGATTTCCCCTGGAGGTCTGGAGAGCAGCTGCTGTGCTCTCTGCAGCACAGCACGAGCCATGCCAAAAAACACTTGCTGATGTGACTAGTACAAAACTTCTACTGTCAGCTAGATCAAAATGAGTTTGATGCTTGTGGGTGTATATATATGTATACATATATATATATATATATATATAGCCCTATTGTATATAGTAATTCACTGCTGTAGTGTATGAAAGTGTACTTCCAATCTAGGTATGAGGAACTGAACCTAGGATTGCTTGGCTGCCGCAGCGGGTGCAGTCCTCATTAGCTTAGTTCTGCATCTCATGGGCAGCTAGGTTTGGTTCTGATTTGGGGCTTCATTTGTAATTGCTCCCTGTCCAGAAGCGGGTTATCCAGGGCTTTCTGTTTTCCTGACATCCAGCAACGCCAGGTATTGAGGATCCTCCCTCAAGTCGGCCGCCGCAGCCAGCGCCCCCGGCCACGCGGCGGGAGGGCCGGTTCGCCCCCGCTTTGGGGGACGCCCACGGCCCTGCTCCTGCGCCGGCCCTGCCTCTGCTGCCGCTGGAGCAGGGGCACCGGGCGCCGCGCAGGTTGGCTTGGGCAGAGCTGGACCGGCCGCGTTGGCTCCAACGAGGCTCTTCTCCACAGGCCCCGCCGGGCTGGGCATCGAGGCACAGGGCGGCAGAAGGAGAAGCAGCCGAATACCCTGCAGTATTACAGTCCTGTCGGCACCTGGGCACGCAGCACCTCAGTTTTCCTTCTTTTTGCGCACATGCCCTATCTGCAGCACCTGGCTTGGCCTCGTGGGGACGTCCTCCCGCACCGGAGCCGTCGTATCCGGCCTCCTTCCCAGCGTCCATCCCCGGGACTGAGGCCGGGCTTCCCCCCTGCCGCAGGCAGCTGCAGATACGGCCCTGCTCCCGCTGGCGCTCCAGGGGCTGCCTCTCTTCCCCGTCCACCCCCACATCAGCACCATGTGTTTTTTATTTATATATATATTGATGTGTGCGTGTACATATACATACATACATCCATTCTTTTTGTTGTTGTTGTTCCCAGACTTTTTGGTGTGTATTCCAGAAGAGAATTGTAAATGACTTGGCAGAATGACCCTTTGATAAACACTGGACATGTACCTGTACTATATGTATTAACGTGTAGAAGAGAATCCTTAATGTATGTAAAGTTTTATGAATGGTTATTTTTTAATTTATGTATTTAATATAGGATTCAATGACCTCTGGTGTTTTAGTTTGTATAAAAAATAAAACAGCAACCTTTTTAAAAAAGTAATCTCACTTTACATTCACAGAGATATTCACTATTTGTTATATTCCAACTATGGGCTCATTTCAGGAGAAAACACATATGTTGGAATGTTGGAATATCACCCAGATTTTGCTCAACACTAACAAACCTGGGAATAAAAAGCATCACTGTTTCAGAAGTACTCTTGGAATAGTCTAGTAAAGACATTTGAAATGTGTTCTGGCTGCTCCTCAGAGCGGGGGGCTCTGTGAAGCCCGCTGGATTCCTGCTCCAGAAGTGCACAGACACGGAGCCACGTGCGCCGCCGCTGGGAGCTGCAGCCCCTGACGCTGCCGCCGCATTCTGCAAGAGAGACGAGCGTGCTCTGAACCCGCCTCCCCTGTGGCTTCAGCACAAAATACTGAGCAGGCTTCTGGCGGCGTCAGTTGCTGCTCTCTATAGCTCTGCGGTGGTTTGGCTTTGGAAAGGAGCTTTGCTAAAGCCACGGCAGCAGTTGTGCAATCTGGTGGGTGGCATCTGGGCCCCTGGTAACATCTTTCCCCCGCTCCCGGGATAATGGGAGGAGGATTTACGCTAGTTTCTCACTGCTTCTCACCACTTAGAAGCACCGTGTCTCCATCTTTTCCAGTTTGTGGGAACACACAAAGGATCCCTTCCCGTCTTGCCCGCTCGCGCACGTCTCAGCACAGCACCTCAGCGCACGCAGCGGCGACGGGCTCCGCAGAGTCTCGCTTACCCAGCACGGACCCCAACCGTGGCGAGCTGGGCCCAGGAAGGCAAAGCAGCGCCTCCGAGTCGCGCAGAAGGGCGCACAGGGCCCTGGCGCAGGCGGTTCTGGAAGCAGAGCCTTCCCCGTGAGACTGCCCAGCTTCAAGACCATTACTGTTGCCTCCCTCTTCTCCATCTGCAGCTGCCTGTGTCCTGCTGCATGACAAGAACTGCCACCAACTGCAGCGCAAGGACTGGAAAACACGCTTTATTCTCAAGAACAACAGAATATTTGTAATAACAAAGAGTGGTTACGTGGACCTTGATCGCTATCTGCAAGTGCCAGGTACCTCATCATAGGAGGTTATTTTTATCAAACCTTTTTTTTGAAAAATCCTTGTGGGAAGCAGATGGGAACGGAGGGAGCAGGTACGTGCCCCTGCCCTGCTGCCGCTCGCTGTGTGTCCGGCTGAACCCACAGCCCATGGCAGCTACAACGCCAGATGTGCATCTGTTGTGATAACAAAATTACCCAGCAGTATGTCCCTTTTGTGTGCAGTCACAAGATGTGCTGCCTCCTGGTCTACAGGAAAACCAGTGTAAAACCATTTTGTATTGACCGGACACCAAGGGAGGAAAAGTGCTCACCCAGGACATGAGTCTCATCTTGAGCTTGTGAGAAGGTAAAGGGGGGTTAAAGCTCAGTGCCGACAGCTGATTTCTTTCAAATGTCTAATGACTTGTCTAATGACATTCCCACCAACCCCCCATCTTCTGGAAGAGGCTGAGCAACTCCAGAAAGACAAACAGGAACAAAAGGCTGGACAGGGAGCGCTGCGGGTTTCTGGCTTGGCTCTGGGCCTGCCCAAGCCTTCCCGCTCCTCCGGTGGGGGGCCGAGGTCGGCTGCGCACGACGGCGCATCCAGAGGTGCCTGGTAGGAGCTGCCTGGGGCCCACGCGAGTGTGAACCCCCGTGAGCTCCTTCAGAGCCCGCGAGTCCCTCGAGCCCTTGTCCGCACAGACGTGTCTGAACCACCTCACACATGGAGAAAAGCGCCTTTTTGGTAGTTCACTAGCTTTGCTCTGCCGTATGACATTTAATTTCTGCTTGGCAGTGGAGGCCCAGGAAAATCCTCTGATGCAGGAGCTCAGGATAGTTTCAGTGATCCTGGAATAAAATCCAACTGCAGCAGCTCAGATGGAGGTAAGGGCCAATGCCTGGGGAGCTGGGGACAGGGGAAGCAGAAGGAGATCTCAACTTCACAAGGCAGCGGGCAGTTCCCAGGCAATATTCCTGTGAGCAGGAACCCGCAGCTGGGGACATTGCTTTTCTTTTACTTAAGCTACATCCCATTTTTACTGCAGACAAAATCCGCTGGGATCCAGCAGCCAGGCACCGGGAGCCCCCGGCACAGCAGGGCACTGGGAGCCCCCCGCACAGCGTTTTCCATCAGAGATGGATAGTCCACCTGGCCCAGTAACGGCCAGCTGCCAGACGAGTAGGAAATGGATTGGCAAAAACACAAGAAAAAACCTTGTGCAGAGCAGGGCCCACTGGCCAGGTGTCTGCGCTGCCCTTGGCTCTGCGCGTGATTTAATGCCCCATCAGGGAGTAGAAGGCCCCTGTCCCACCAGGGAGAACGCTGACATTGCGGTGTAGCTCGGGGCCGTGTTCCAACGGGACGGGGATGGCACCGGCCGCGCTGACGGGCGCAGAAGCCTGCGCAGACGGCGCTCGCGCCCCACGAAGCTGCCGCAGAGGGGCTCGCGCTGGGACGTGGCCGGAGGCTGCCCGCGGCGCCGCAGCCGCCGTGGCCGGGCTCGTGTCTGGTGCTGCTCGCGCATCAGGACGCGCGCGAAGACGCAGTTGGGCAGAGCCCACCGCCCCAAGGCCCGGGGGCCCGGGAGACGCCTGCTGCTCCCCAGGCAGCGGCCCCTGCCAGGACACGGCTGCCGCTGCGACCGCGGGCTCGACGCCGCCTCCTGACCGTGACGCGGGCTCAGGAGCTGATGCAGACCCTGGCCACGGAGATGCGCACGGGGTCGGTGTGTCGGTCCAACAGGATCTCTGCAGCAGCAAAACAAACGCGTTCACCGGCATGACGGCCCCGTACGCTGCCCCGGGACAGCCTTCCCGTGGGAATGCCTCCCGGGCTGCGTCTCTCCGGCTGCTTCACATGGACGAGCGTGAGGACCCGGTTTGCCAGCAGGTTTGGGGATATGCTGCTCACAGCTGTTTGCATGTAAAGCACTTTGGCAAGTAGTGTCTAGCATCCAACTGAAAGAAATGAAAATGTGCTTAATTACAGGACACGGGCATTTGACCACTGCATAATTAAAAGCTTCAAATATGGCGTGAGATATAGATATGCCAAAATAAAAATAACATATCTTGCTAGGCCCAAAAGAAAGGCTATTGCAGTGATCACATACTGAACTCCACATTTAATTTTCATGGTATTTGCTAGCTAAAGGCACGCCGACACCTACAGTCATGCAACAAACAGAATCTTAAAAAAACAGCACTGAGGTCTAAAAACAAGTGCGGGGAAAAGCAGAGAAAGAAACCAAGGCCTGTCTCCGAAATACACATGAAGAACTTCCATTAAAGGCTACGTTTTAATGTCTTCGTGTCTTAGAACAGCCCCATACTCCCCTACAGCGCTGATAACTCCTGTGCGGCCATGTATGCAGCAAGGTACTAGGAAAGATAAACATACGAATCAGGATTAAAATAAATATTGTTACTAAAGGCCGTGCAATGCCGGCACTTTTGCACGTTTGCAGGAGGAGATGAAAGCCAGGCCTGCTCCAAGGGAGCGGCATTGCCACGAGCCGCACGGCTGCCGGCCGCGCTCCGGGCCAGCGCCGCGGCGGTCGCACAGGGCCCCCCGCTGCCCCTCGGTGCGGCAGCCCCGCAGCGCTGCATCCCGCGCCAGGAGGCTCCGCGCTGCCACGCTGCGCCCCGGCCGGCGGCGCACACACGGCCGGGGGTCACAGCTCCCTCCAGGCCATGGGTCACAGCTCCCCACAGGCCGACGCTGCCGGAGACGTCGCAGCCGCGGCACCTCAGCAGGGCAGGTAAACCCGTCATCACCGGCGCTTGGGCAGCCAGGGTGGAGGCGGGTGGTGACGCGGCCGAGGCCGAGCTGCCTTTGCATCCTCATCTGCTCTCCACCTTGGCCTCCTGCCACACACCATAGCTGAGGACCCCTGCTCTCCTGCAAGGACAATCAGACCAAAACAGATACCACCAAAGGATATAAACCTGAAATTGGAAATAGCTGCTCTCAAACTTGCTCTGCTGCCCACCACTGCACGGGCAGCAGCAACACCCGGAGCCAAGGCCTGGGCTGCTGTCCGCTCACCTCTGGACTGGGCCACCGCTTGCTCACCCGTCTTTGTTAGGATAACGGGGCACATGCCCAACTCAGCAGGTCCTTCAGCTGCAGCCGTGATAGAGCTATAAAGGTTTTATCATGAGATCTATTCATTGTAATCGTAAGGATTCTTCACTGTAATCGTACGGATTCTTTACTC
>JAUBNY010000309.1:272301-282964 GCA_032275445.1 Crypturellus soui | reverse complement strand
CCCATTTGTTCCATGTGCTGCACTGAAGTCAATTCCGTTTTTCTATCCCAGCAGAGTTCTTCAGCTTTGTGTGTTTTACCTTTACTGTGTCTCTGCTGCCTGTGCTAGCGTAGTGAATTAGTCTAACGGAAACTGAGTAATACTAGACGTCTTGTTTTAAAAAGACCTTCAACCATAACGGAACATAAGCCTATGAAATGCCTGCCCCAAACATGCATTTAGTAAGTCACTTATTCTCAGAGGTTGAAAATTGCTGAAATGGTTTGGTGTTCCCACACGAGGCCTCAGCTCTGGCTTTGCCTGAGTTTTGCTGTTTTTACCCCAGCGGTTAATGCTGGGTTGCCCGGATCCAAACACTTGGGCACAAGGAGAGAGGTAGGAGCAGCTCCAGCTGGATGCCGCTCCTTGGCCTTGCGCCAGCGGACAGGCAGGCTGCGCTGCTGTGGAGGGAGCTGCTGCTCGTCACCCTGTTGGACAGGGGAACCGAGGAAGGAGTAAGTGCTGAAGCAGGAGCGCGGCTCTCGCGCTCCGCGGAGCTCTGAACAGCGCTATCCTGGAGCTGTGCTCTGGGCTTCTGTGGGAGGGACGCATCCCAACCACGGAGACCTCATCTTCAGGGCTGCCGTCAGTGTCTGTGCTGTTAGAGGTCTTTGCAAGGTGTTAACAGCCGAGAGGGAGATTAATTTATCTTTTTTAATGGAGCTTACTTTGTATGGTATTTGGATAAGATTTAAAGACAGAGTGCATTTGATAATGCGCTTGCTGTGAACACTGAGTGTGGTTTGTGCTGCCTGCAGAATTATGTGCATGATGACCTGGTCTAGGAAGCTTTTGACTTCTGTACGTGCATGTTAGAAAAACAGTTTTGCTGAGTCCTCAGAGCTTCTCCTTTATATCCATTCCATCTCCGTGGTGTTCCTGGCGACACTTGATGCGTACAGGCACAGCCCTGTGAATGTGCACTCCTCGGTGCTGGTCCTCCCTGATGTTCTCTCGGGGCACGTGCGAGCCCTCGGCAGTCCCGCTGCTGGGTGAGCTGCCCGGTGCCGCTGGGCACTCCCAGGAAAGGGGCAGCACCAGCAGGTAAGAAATACACGAGCTGCATGTGTTACCCAGTACTGATGGCTGCTTTGTTTATTTGCTTTCACAGAGTGATCGTCTCCTTATTAAAGGAGGGAGAATAGTCAACGATGACCAGTCGTTCTATGCTGATATTTACATGGAAGATGGTCTCATAAAGTAAGTATGAGATTTACATAGTGTATTGTCCCCATCTCCCATTAACTCAGCTTCAGGTGAATGATTATTGGCTTTTTTGGGTGAATGTAGTCTGCACCCAACTTGCCAGCAGGTAAAACTTGATAGACCCAGCATACTGTGGCTAGAGGCTCTGCTCTCTGCAGCGTGTATGATTGTGTGACGTTTATGTAGTAATTGCAGTCAGGGTGGAGATTGCATGACACAGCCCTAATTGTACAACAAAGTAGCATCTAACTGTACCAGGAACAAAACTTATCTCTGGCTGCTCTCATGCCCCGGGTTAGCAGCATTAGCGTGAATGGCAGCACGCGCAGTTCCATTTATTAGCACCAAAAAGGACCGTGCTGTGCTTCAGGTCATCTACGGCTTTCAGATTTAGGGGGAATTGCAGGCAAACCTCTGAGCCTCCCCAGCTTCTCTGTGTGCCACAGAGGTGCAGTAATAGCTCCATTGTTTAAAGGCTGCAATTCAAATGTGGCAAATATATTAACTTAGGACCAGCTCCAAGTTGCATGAATTCAAAGAACCATGAGAATATATACCAGGGGAACTTCAAAAAGCATGACCTGTTCCGTGATGAAAGGAAAATAGTCAGTTTTCCCGGGATAGAGTTCTTGAAATGTTCAGGGGTAGAGATACAATTTTCGAGAAGAGGGATTGTATTCTGACGAGGCTGCTGTAAGCCCACAGACAACAGCAATCTTGATAGACCAGCAGCAGTATTAGAGCAGACTTCAGGCCTTGGATCTCTTTTGTATCCTTCGACAAATGACTTGGCCTCACCTGCAAGCTGGAGGTCACAGAACTTCATTGTTTTGGAGGTGAAATACACTCACCTGTGAACTCTTGTAAAGGTTCAGTGAGCAGTTTGAATCATTTGATGATGGAATCATCTTAATAGAAAAGATGCAAAGAAGCGAGGTTTTATTGTCACAAAGACACTGCAGCAAGCAGTTCTGTCAACTGAGTCTTTAATGTTTTAAGGGGAAAAACCGTGAATTGGCTAAGGTGGAATGAAATAAGGAATATGCTACGTTTCCACATTTACCTCCCTGATGTGCCAAGGAAATCAGAAATTCCCCTTAAACCAATCTGTCTTTATCTTGATGTATCAAGAAAGACTGAGAAAGGCTTGATGAAAATAGGATTTCTGAGAGAAGAGATTTGAAGGCTGAGCACTGCATATGGGCAGATAAAGAGATTGAGGTGTGGGGGGTTTGAGCAAAGAGCGTCCTGAGATTCTGGGGACCTGACCAGCAGGAGAACTGGATCCATCCAGGGAGGAGAATGGCACGTGGTAGGACATGGCAAACTCCAGAGGACTGTAAACGGGAGTATTTTAAGTTATGAGTACGTATATTCTGAAATACTTCGGGTTTACTGTTCTCAGAAGATATTTCTAGGTGTTTAGGATTTCAGGTGCCTTCCCTGCCGCATGGCCCTGCTGATAGCAAAGTGGTCCTTCAGGTGCACGGAGGCCAGACCATGGAGGGGGGTCCTGGAGCGGGTCCTGGAGCGGGTCCTGGAGCGCTCCTGCTCTTCCGGAGGGAGCGAGCCCAGCCCGCCCAGGTTGGGTCCGTGGCCGTGGTGGCCAGCGATGCTCCTGCGCGTGGAGAAGCTCTTGGCAGCTCCCCGCGCCTGGAGTTGCAGACCCGGCAGGCCCTGGGCTGGCCTGGCAGCCGTGGCATTAGCCTGGGAAATATCCTCTGTACGTAAGCCTCAGGCTTGAGCCTTTCTTAAGGTGGGCAGAAGGCCGGGGCAGAGGAGAGATAAGGGGTGCTGTTCAGTGGAAGCAGGGCTGAGGCGGGGGTTTTCATGAGCATCAGCCCTGGGCGAACAGGTAGAACAGTTACTGAGTCCCCAGAGCTTCTTCTTTAAAATCACTGGTAAAACTGGGCATTTCTGACTCTTAAGTAAGTGGGGCCTGAAGTGTCCTAGGAAGTTGCACTGCAGAAATGATCACGCACAGCCACCCCAAGCCAGCGCCTGTCCCAGACAGCAGGTGCCGTCACAGACACCACGAAGGAAGTTTGGCAGATGGCAGCCGGCCCCAGACTATGCAAATTGTAGTTCTAAGCAGGCAACAGGATCCTGCGTTGTGCTGTACAGGGGCTTCGCTCCGTTGGTGCCTGCAAGCCCAGCTGTGGGAATGGGCAGGAGAGGGGCATTTCCCATGGGAACAGGGGCTCAGCCCTGGCTGCTCCCCAGCTGAACTGTTGCTTGATCATGTTGTGGCTGGTTTTCCTTTGCCTGTGACTTACCGTCTTGATGTGATCTGCTCAGGCAAATCGGAGACAATCTGATTGTTCCTGGAGGGGTCAAAACCATAGAAGCCAATGGGAAGATGGTGATCCCTGGAGGAATTGATGTCCACACTCACCTGCAGATGCCGTACAAGGGGATGACAGCTGTGGATGATTTCTTCCAAGGGACAAAAGCAGCCCTGGCTGGTGGAACTACTATGATCAGTGAGTGCAGCAGGCAGGTTCTTTTTGGCAAATCCTGTGGGCTGTCGTGTTTCAAGGACAGTTAAAGCACTGCTGCATTCAGCACCCTAAATTTGCATGGAAACTGTTTGATGCTGACATCCGAGCTTTGTGCAGAGGGTTTTTTTTTTTTTTTTTGTTACAATTATTTCAAGAAATTGAAGAGAGACAGTGGAGTCCAAGAGAGGGTGTTGGACTTCTGCTTGGGGCAGCAGGGATGGGCAGAGGTGACAATGGATAAGAATTAGGGGTAAGTTTGGTGGAAGGAGAAAGATGCTTGAGAGGATGCCTGACAGCTGGCTGCGGTTCTCGCTCTGCAGAAGAGGCACATGTCACAAGCAATTGGGAATGAGACATATCTGAGATTTGGGAAAAACAGGGAGAGAGGAGTTGAGGAGCGGTAGCCCCTCTGGTGCTTATAAACTTTAAAGACAATGTGTGAGAGCTGGGAGCTGTCTCATGCAGAAACCCACTCGCGGGTGCTTGCTCTCCTTACCAGCCTATCCCATATTGCTCCTGTGTTGCTGGCATCTCTGATGGCAAAGGGTTTGGAAGAAAAAATGCGATTAAGAGTGCAGGTCTGCAGGGCAGGCCTGTCTGGAGCAAAACACTGGTATCTTTTCATCCATCTGCAGCAAAGAGGGAGGCCCTGAAGGTAAATTTTCTTGCCAGTGGACGAAACCTGTCCTTTGGCTGCTCAGACGTGAAAGCTCAGTGCATGGGCCCTCCTCTGCGTCAGTACTGGGGCGCAGTAAGCGCAGGGTGCAGTGCAGGGCAGGCTGTCTGTAGAGGTGCAGGAATGGAGGTCCACATTTTGCCCTCTTAGCAGAGTGGCACCTGGGGAGGGAGGCAGGATATGCATCAGAATAACAGGGCTGGATATTGTGTCTGTTAGCCCCCACATGACTCCTTTTTGCACTGCATTTCAGACATGGCTCTATTTTGAGCTGGGGAAGGCATTTGCAATAAAAACCCAATCCAAATGGAACTCTTCATCTTAAGTCTTTTTGTTGGTGATGTTGTGCTCCTGAAATGTTGCCCAGTTCTTCCTTTTTCTGATTGCTTTTCTTGGTGTTGTTTATTTAAACGATCCCTGAGAGCATGCCCGTCTTTTCAGTGATCTCTGGCCTTGCTGTGTACAAACAGGGACTGATGTATGAGTTCAGTGTAGCAGCAAGTGTGATTTGCCTCCATTTTCAAGGTTTTGAAATTCATTTCTCTGGAGACTAGAGAACAGACTAGAGGAGCAGGATGTGTTTTTGTTTCAGTGCTACTGAAGTGCTGGGGAAAGAGGTTTGCGTGGGGCCCTTTGCCCAGCTTTAGATCCTGCATTCTGCAGTGCTCCAGTGTCCAGTTCTGGGCCCCCAGTACCAGAGGGACGTGGAGCTGCTGGGGAGAGCCCAGCGCAGGGCCACGAGGAGGATCAGGGGCCTGGAACATGTGCCCTGTGAGGAGAGGTTGAGGGAGCTGGGCTTGTTCGGCTGGAGAAGGGAAGGCTGAGAGGGACCTGGTCAGTGTGTACAAGTACCTCAAGGGAGGCAGTGAGGAGGATGGGGCGGCCTCTTTTCAGTGGTGGCCACTGGTAAAACTAGAGGCAATGGCCAGAAACTAAGGCACCAAAAGTTCCACAGGAACTTAAGGAAAAATTTCCTGACAGTGACAGAGCACTGGAACAGGCTGCCCAGAGAGGTTGTGGAGTCTCCTTCTCTGGAGATCTCCAAGATCCACTTGGACATGGTCCAGTACCACATGCTGTAGGTGACCCTGCGCGTGCAGGGAGGTTGGACTAGGTGACTTCTAGAGGTCCCTTCCAACCTTAGGCATTCTGTGATTTATGATGCCCCTGGGAGCCTCAGGAAGGAACACTGACATAACATATATTTTTTCTATGGAACAAAAATAGGGCAGCATGCTCAGGTGGTCCAAGCAGAGGAACAGAGCGATGCCCCGGTATCCTGCATCACTCGAGAGAAACAGACAGTGCTAACTGAAAAAAGGAAAGGGAATTCCAGGTTCTTCCCTGGGGAAGGCCACAGACGTGGCCTGGCTACAGTGCAGGTTGCGCTGCCTGTGCAGTGGTCACTGTCTGCGCTTCGCAGAGTTCCCGGAGCTGCAGGAGCAACTGCTGATGCTTTCAACAGAGAAATGGGTTCTTGCCCTCGCCTCACTGTTTCTCCTTCTCCAGTGGGCCAAAAAAAGGAAACAGTTGTGTAAAATGGACTGCGGCAGGGTGTGAGGATTACATCAGGGGCAATAAACGGTGCATTAGTTTTGCGGTAAGGAGGAGCATCATGTTTTAATGGGATGGAAGTGCGGGTGAGGAAGGACAAGGCCCCTCAGCTTTCAGCTGATTTCTCCGCAGTAGCCTGTAAAAGCCTCTGGTTCTGTGCCAAGGGCTGTTAAGGAAATGCCCAGAGCCTTTCCTTTCCGATAATGCACTTAGGAGAGGCCAGCAGATCCTGGAGGTGGCAGGGGAGCCCTGCGGAGCTGCTGCGACGTTTCCTTCCTCCCGCAGTGTGCAGAGCTCAGAAGGCCTGGGGGCCGTGGAGGTGCCTCGGGACCGGGGGGGCAGCCGCCGCGCGTGGGGACGGGCTGACGCCTCTGCTCTGCCGCCGCAGTGGACCACGTGTTCCCCGAGCCCGAGTCCAGCCTGGCGGACGCCTTCGACAAGTGGCGGGAGTGGGCGGACGGCAAGGCCTGCTGCGACTACGCGCTGCACGTGGACGTCACGCACTGGAGCGACAGCGTCCGCCAGGAAGTGCAGACCATGGTCAAGGAGAAAGGTTTGCTGCCGTTCCGGCCCGTGGGCAGGCGCCGCAGCGGGACGGCCCTGCGCCTGGTGCACGGGCAGGGCCGGCCCCATCTCAGAGCGGCTTCCTTGCCACCTTGTCACCGCAGGAATGTCCCTGCGTGCAGGGACAGGAGGGCTGCTCACCGGCGCCTGTGAGGTGCTGTGCACTCCTGGGGAGAGAAGTCAAAATACTGTTGCAAAACATCATATTTCTTGGCATTTTATGAATGAATTTCACTAAAATTGGGCATGTGAGTGCTTTGGAAGATCTCAGAGCTCACATTGCTAGTGAGCACAAGTCCTGCTTAGGGGCCTCGGCACAAAGGTGCCGTAAGAAAAGAAAGCACAAGGACCTGCGCTCGTCCAGGGAAAAGCCCCCTCTTCCAAGTGTCTGCTGCTCACAGCCATCCACATCAGTCCCTTCTTGCAGGACCCACTGTGGGCTCGTGCCCGTAACGGGCCGAGGCTGCTCAGCCCGGTAGCAAGTAGTGGTTTTGCTTTCTTTCGTCCTTGTTTCTCAATATCTGCCGGGATCCTGCATGGAGTGTGCGTGTCCTGAAGATAAACTAACGGGGAAAGCAAACCAAAACAGACAACCTTCTGCTTGACCTCCTGCTCGTGCCAAAGGCTCCCATTCCATTAGGTCTGAGTAATTCTCACATGCTTTGGATGTATTTGGGGAGAGAGAGAGCACTCCATTCTTCAGCTCACTTTTTTCTCTTCTCTATTTGTCCCATAGGAGTTAACTCCTTCATGGTTTATATGGCCTACAAGGATTTGTATCAGATGTCAAACACAGAGGTAAGAGCTTCCTTGCCACCTTCCTTTTGTTTTGGTAGAGCAGTAGCTGGAAAAGTAATCCTAATAGTGAGCAATTGTAACACAGCGAATCAGTCCACGTAGCTTTGTGGCGCTTGCAGCCAGCGTTCTCTGTCGCTGCTCTCCTCGGACACGCGGCCCTCGGGCTCCCTGCGCAGCGGCCAGTCCCGTGTAGCGGCCGCAGGCAGAGCTGTGGCCGAGCTTCCCCGTGAGCACGGCCAGGAGAGAGGCGGATCTGGAGCGTGAGGAGCCTCGGGGTGCAGGCAGCTTTGAGGGCAGCGACAGGGCAGCGGACGCTGCGCCCTCCCCGCAGGCTGCCAGGCCCCTCTATGGAGAGAGCGTTCTGGGCATCGTCGAGGCCCTGCACAGCCAGCGGAATGTGCCTGTGCACTAATATTTTTTTTCTTACCTCCGTTTTAGCTGTATGAGATATTCAGCTGCTTGGGAGAGCTGGGTGCCATAGCTCAAGTTCATGCTGAAAATGGAGATATCGTTGCACAGGTAAGTGCTGTTCTGGTTATGCAGGTACTGAAAATCCAGCCCAGGCAGACAGGTTTGATGCAGTATATTAGCAAATGACACTAAAACTTCCTGGGCATCTTTTGAAAGATGATCTCCTTGATGCTGCTTGACAGTGATACTGGATTTAGCAACATTTTCTGCTGTGAAATATCCGGTGGGAACTGTGGTGAGGAGGTGGCAAGACATGTAAACTCACAGCTATAGAAAGCTCACAACACATAACCCAAGGTTTGTCTCATTTTTTTTTTAAAGCTATCCAAGATGCTCTTTGCACATCGTCAGGAAATATAAACTTAATTTAGCCTTATTTTTCATAATTTTCTTTTTTTTTTTTTTATTCAGAGAATCAAAAGAGGTTCTGAGAAAAAAATTCACTTTAAAAAAAGTTTTAAGATATTAGTTTATTAAGCAGGATTATGTTGGAACAGACAGCAGTTTTGTGGCAGAATACCGGAAATAAACAACATTCCAAATGTTTTTACAAGCTATTTATTTATTTAGCTGTTCTCTGTCTTTTACGAAGCGTTTGCAGCTTTGTGAATGGAGTGAGAAAGAGGTTTGAAACCTCCGTGTCTTGGAAGAGAAGCCTCCCCTGCCCGCTGGAGCTCTGCCTCCCCTCGGAGCCCCGGGGAGCTGCGCGGGGGCTGCACCGAGTTTGCAGCAGCAGCAGCAGCCGGTGCCCCGTTTAGTGCCCGCTCTTGCCTGGTCTCCTCTGCTTTAGCTGCTCTCCTGCTTCCCCGAGCAGCCGCGGAGTTGTGCTGGTGCTGGGCACCGAGCCCTCGTGCAGGGCGGTGACGCTCGGTTGCTGCTCCACAGTGCCTGTTTGCAGCAACATTCTGCTAGTTTTGCTGAGAACTGACTCAGTTGCTCCCTGACATCTGATTCCGCGCGGGTCCAGCAGGTCTGGGAGGCCGGACCCGGGCTCGTCCCGCATGGGAATGGCCCTTCCGTCGCGCGCTGCTCCGTGCCCACCGGGTGTGCAGGCCCGTTGTGTTCGTGCCAGACGTGTTGTCGCCAGCAAGAGCTACTCTGACCCCATCAGGAAAATAATAATATTTTCCATCTGGATGAACTTCTCATATTTTCGTATTAGCTTCTGTGAGGCTCAAAGGAACTGTGTGGCAGCTTTTGGGCAGTAAACGAGAGACATTTTACTTACTTCTGGATCGAAACAAAGCCCATTTATGTTCCCCTGCTAAATGCAGAATCTAGTAGACAGCTCCGTTCAGTGTAAGAAAAGCTGAAGCGGTGCATTAACGGTTACCCGAGTGGAACAGAGCAGGCCATTGAGGATGGTATGTTCACTCTGACCGCAGCTCCTTTTCAGTGCAGAGGGACAAAGGCCTTTGCGTTGCGTGCAGTCAGTTCAGGGAGTTACACTGTGTTTGAAAGCGGGTGCAGCAAGAAAAGAATTTTCCCCTGCTCTAAGCAGGCGGTCAGCTAATGGAGCCGGATTTGCAAGGGAATTGTCACGGAGACATGCTGTTCAGAGCTCAGATTAGTAGGTTGTGTTGGTCTGTGCTGTAGTAAATGGTACTGAGCGAGATAAAGACCGAGTACCAGTTTGTTAGGACTAGGAAAGACAGTTTGGTTACGCTCCATAACTCCTTGTCTCTTGTTCTCTCTTTTTCCTGTTCTTGGGAGGTGAAGGAGTGTGAATTAAGAGGTTGGTATTTGAACATCCTCCCAGACTACGTTCCTTGGACTTTTGGGGACTCCAGTGCCCAATCTGATGGCTGTTTCACATGAAAACAAAAAGTGATCAAAGGAATGGTCTTGGCTGGAGGTTATCTTATTTAACAGTCTACCCACAAGACACCTCTGAGCTGGCACGGCACAGCCCTGGAAGCTGCTTCCTTCAATCAGGGCTTTTTTTCATGAGTAATTCCTACTTGGACTACTTGACTTCTGGAAGAGGAGCCAGGGAGGGCCTGGGGAGGGAGGTGTATCGGGTACTGTTCACGAAGCTGGGGAGTTTTGAGCCTTTTTCTGTCCGTTCTCTGCTCATTTCGTAAAGGACCTTCTAGTCAGTGTCCAGGATCCCTCCAGGCTCTCCTGTTTCCCCATCTTCCCTGATGGTTTCCCTTGATCCTGTGACCTCCCAGGAAGCTCATCACACTTGTGGGCTCCGGCTGTAGGTGAGGGCGGTCCAGGGCAGTGTTTGCAACTGTGGATCTGCTTTTCCGCATGGTGACTAGAGTCAGCGTCTCATAACATCTCTGTGCTCTCTGTTCCAGGAGCAAACCAGGATGTTGGAAATGGGAATAACTGGTCCGGAGGGCCACGTGCTGAGCAGACCCGAGGAGGTAAGATGCAGGAGTCTGTTCCAGCCTTGTTGCCTGAAGCCCTTTTCTGCAGGTCATAGTAGTGCTTAGTTTAATGGGACCAAGCAGGGCTCTGTGTGCAAGTGTGTGTTTATATGTGTACCTATATATCCATTTATCAGTATTTACAAAGCAATCCTGCCTTGTTCATACTAGCTCAGCAAAGAGAGAGGTGCACTTTGGTGATGAATGTTTTTCGGTTTTGCTCGTGCGTCTTGACAGAGCCAAGGGCATCAGAGCCTTCAGGAGATTAAACAATGAGTAAAAAATGTTGTATGGGTGTAGCAGCATCTGGGCTGGTTATTGGGCATCCGTTTGCTGTAAGTGATTCCACTGGTGCAGAAGCCTGGGAAGAATCAAATGCCGAGTGTTAGTGTCTCTACACATTCACCGTTCACATCATTTGGAGCATGAACAGAGGTTCCAGCCTGCCCCTGTCTAGTCTTTGCCTAGGATCTAAA
>JAUBNY010000309.1:217999-228838 GCA_032275445.1 Crypturellus soui | reverse complement strand
TTCCCTTATTTATGTGCAAAAAAACTAGCGTTCAAAAATTCAGAATAAGCACAATTAGACAACAGTCCCACCATGGACTCACGTTGCAGCAATCTGATCTTTCAGGAAAAACTACTAATAAAAAATATCCCAAGTTGTTTTGCTGTTGCTCCTCACTCTGACTCAACAGGCCTTAGGAATGGTTGCCCGACTACTTGTGCTCCTTAAAGACAGTTAATCCAAATGTTCCGCAGGAAAAAAATCTTTCAGCCGTCTGTGAATGGTTTCCACGTTCCTCTATGGAAAACAAGCGGAATGGCAGCTTTTCATACCCGAGAAATGTGAAGCGTTAGGAATCCTCAGCTAGGGGTCACTAGAATTTAACACAGAATAGTCACTTCAGAAACTTCAGAATAGGAAGTTCTTCTTTGGAAGGACTTGAGCTACACAGAAAACTACTAGACAAAAGTTGTATTAACAGGAAGATTAAGCAAAGCTCCATATTCCTCCTACAATATTGCTCTTGGTAAAGAGATTCAAAAATCCTAAGTGCTACTTGCATGCATTCACCAATAACCAAGTTGGTGTCCTTGTCAAAGCACTTCATTTCCTCCAACACAGTGAGAGCTCTGGGCTTCCCGTTTTATACTCTCTGCTCTTGCTAACGCTGCCAGGGCAGAGCGCCGGCTGCCCCTGCTCTGGTAAGACCAACCCAGTCCCAAATGCAATGAACGCAGCCAGAAGGGAAGGATGAGGGAAGTTCCAGGTACGACTCGCGTGTGTTCACTAAGTTAGATCACATTACTGGTTACTTTATAGGGATAAAACGGGCTCCGTCTGCTGCACGTGCTGCCTCACTTGCTGAACATGTAGAGAAAGGACTACATAACACTCGGTTCTGGCTGACAACTCAGCAGCAACAGAGGAGGGAAAGCAAATCCCTGACCAGCAGCAGCCCCTTACAAAGGATGGGGAGATGGTCTCTCTCCATCAAACAACCCACCAGCCCCATGCATTTCCCACACATTTGCTTTGTGTTTTAGCATCCCCCCCCCATGCATTCTTGTAGGAAAATTATTTTGCTGCCTATCAAACCACTGGTTGTTCAGGAATGGGTGAGTCCCACACGGTGATTGTGCTCTGCTCCAGGTAGGTCCCTCCTGTGAGGCACCTCCGGGCAGCACCAAGGTGCAAACCAGAGCTCTCTCCCTTACGGACACATCCCAGGGTCTATCCGGGGTGCTGACACTGGGGTAACCTGGAGGGATTTTCAATATGACAAACATTATGCAACAGAGAACAGCAGAAAAGTCCTAAAGAATTGTCAAGAGGTACTGCCAACACCAGAGGGAGAGAGTCAATGTCTGAGCTTTCTCGGAATAATCAGCAATTGCTTTATTAGTTCCTACTGCAGTATCATCTGGCAACTCATGATAGAAACAGGATGCCTAAAACTAAAACAAGTGCACGGCAGGCTGCTACGGAGCTTAAGGGAAAAGGAAGCTCATTTTCTGATTTTTTAAGAGTTTGCCTTCTGTGCCTTGTAAAAATAAAGGCAGAGAGCAGATATGCCATAAATACATGAGGCAGGAAAACAGCTATTTCAGACTACATTGCATAAGCACAAACAGGGAAAAACAGCCACAAATAAGTTCAGGCTAGAAATTTAAAGAATGACAACTTATAGAAGACTGAGATTCTGGAACACCATTCCAAAATAAGGCACAAGTTGACAACCCAAGCAGTTTTAAAATAGAAGCTGCTACATCTACAGACAGGATTATGCAATGCGGTTTCTGTGGCAGCTCTACAATTGGAGCAGGTCCCTTTCAGCCACACTTTCTGTAGCTCTACAACACCAAATCAGTTATTTTAATGCAACAAGCAAACACCAACAGGCCACCATCAGTTGGTGAAACAGATGAGACCTATTTTCTTTCACAGATAAAAGGGAACAGACTAAAATGCTGTATCTGGAATGTCCTATAATCACCATTTCTAGGTTTTTGTGGTTGTTGTTTGTTTGTTTTTAAAAAAGGTTGTTATTAAAACACAGTGACCACATGATTTTGGGATTGTAGATAACCTTGGACCACTAAAAATAAGATATTTCTAACTGAAACCTAAATTTAAGATTATTTACATACAAACCATTTTGAGTGCTGAATGCATTCTTCCCACATACTCACACCCATAGCCATCCCCGTTTATATTTTGTGATCCTGTCTGTGATGACTCAGCCAGAAATAGCTCCGTCCAATGCTACACGTTCCAAAAACAAAAAGTGGGGAGGAAGAAAAGCCAGTTGTGATTTTACTGGCGGATTTATTTTTTTAAATATGAAACAAAAGCAAATCAGACTCTTAGATGATAACAGCCTTTCCTTCTCTATTATTAATGTCTTCCCTTTTTATTTTGATTAAATAAAATTAAACCACATCAAACACATTCCAAAGATTTCTGGCAAAGTTCTCCAGGGCTGGTGAAGCTCTGTGCCAGAGGGATGTTCTGGTTCTCCGCGTGAGCCATCACACATCCGAGTTACCGGCTCAGGGATCTGCACAAACAGACCAAGAGAGGCAGTGCCTGGAGGAAGCCGGTCAGTTCGGTAGCCGTCCCGGTTCTCCGTGCCCTCTGCTCTGACGTGCCCGGCAGCTCTGAGCCGACGGCAGGTGACAGCCGCCTCCTTCCAGGACCTCCCGTGAGCTCTGCGTGTGGGTACCAGAACCGGGGGCGAAAAGCCACAGGATCAACATCATCAACACCTCTGTGCTCGGCTACTTTGTGAGCGCAAGCTGCGTGTCTCCAGCACCAGCACCACCGCAGTCACATCCTACGGGCAGAAGCTTTAGTCTGTTCTTTGGAACGAAGTTTCAGAAAAAGTGCAGTTATTTGCACTGTTAAGGGAAGAAGTGCAAGGGAACAACCAGAAAGCTCCGAGAGCAGCAGGATATAATTCTCAGCGTGTTGCTCATTTTTCTTGGACCTCTCTGGGCTTTGTTACACTGATGTAGCTCTGTAACCCTGGCCAGCTCCGTTTCCACCGCACACAGCACAGTGATCTAAACCGTGGGCGTTCCAGACGGCTTCTGCAACACAGGGATGTGGCCCGGCAGTAACTGTGCATAAGCCATCAGCACAACATTCCACCTCTTCAGCTCCAAATCCATCACAGCTCCTTTTAATTCCTGCTTATTTTGTGAGCTACTGTCTCTTACAGAAAAACCCTAGGTCGAAAAACTACGAGAAGACTGAAAAGTGAAGAGAATTCAGCAGGTTTCCTTGCAAAATTGGGTTAACAGAATTAGAGCACCAAAGTCTAATATCACTTTGTGTGCTACCACCCCTCTCCTGCTCTACCCATCTCAGCCTTTGAAATCGCAGGTTGGGGCAGGACTCGCTCCTTCACACGCAGCTGCTGCTCACCACGACAGCACGAAGATCGTGGGGTGAAGCACGCGAATACTTGAACATCTTTATCTTATTGTGAAAATAATAATGGAAAAACAGGGATGCATTTTTTGATGAGGCAGTGACTCAACTCCATATTCAAAAGCAATTTGCAAGAATTTGCAAGTTGGGAAAAGTGTGCTGTTAGCATTCAATTTTCATAATAAGGAATAGCCGCAAATCTGGCACGGTGCCTGTGGCGTGACGACCTCTCTTCTCCCATTCCCAGGGGACTAGAGGTTAGATGTGACCACCTTTTAGAAAGGTGAAATGCCTCAAACAGGAGGGAAAATCCAGGGCAGAAAACTGCAGACACAGCACCCCTAGACCCGCTGCTGCACGGAGAGCTGCTGGTCTATAGGAGCTGAGAACGAACCCTCTCCGCAGCAGGGACCCGTGTCCTGCGCCACCTCCCCCAGGGATTACGGGACAACGATCTCTGGTGACGTCCAGGGAGGCTCTTGCATTGAGGCCGCTTTTCAGACTTCCTAACAACTGTCCTGCTTCAGAACAGGACACATTTGAAACCAGGAGCATCAGTGACAGATAGAGATGAGTAATCCAGCCCGGACGAGCCACCGCGGCTGACTGGAGAAGACGACGGGACCATCTCTGTGACACAGTGGGGCCGCGCAGGGAGTCTGACCTGGCACGTTTCTGCCCACAGCCGGGCTGGGCTCACAGCACCGATACAACCAAATCCTGAGGCTGGGCGGTCTGCAGTCCCCTGGCTAATCGTTTATGTGCCTCCACCAGCGCACGCCTTCCTTCTAGCCTTGCAGCTAGCAATCTCCTGACCCTGGAAACAAGCAAGGTAATTTTCCTGTCATCTAGTTTCATCTGATTACACATAATAGTTGATCATAAAACATGCTCTAATCCTGCCTGTTTTGCAGTAGCCCATCTCAGGACTTACCCCTTTGGCAGCCAAAACCACTGAAGGGCAGCAAACATCTGGCTTTTTCGTCACAGAGCTGAGCCAGCCTGCTGGCAGTCACTGCAGCCTTGCCACATACTCTCACATTCATACCCATACTGCTCAGGAATGCAGTCTACAGATAAGGAAAACAGCACACAACTGCATAAACTGTTATACTTAGCAACCAAATACAAGAGAAAGGGCCAGGAACAGCGGACAAGCAAGCCGGTGTTTCTGGATTTCAGTTAAAATGTCTTAAAATAAAACAAATCAGTTTTCCAACACTATGTATAAACAGGCAAACTCTTGCATAATCTCTGCATTACCACGTTGAAGTGATTTTACAGCTCCTAGGAGGAGCGGGAACCAAACAGAACCCAGTTTTTCTGTAGGTTCTGATAGTGTTTCTGTAGGTTCTGAGGATCTCTCTGCACTTTAAGCCAAGCTGCAGGAATGAGGGGGCCTGCTGAACGTGAGCTCCCTCCTTCCCGCCGCTCTCGGTGCAGACGGTTCCCACGAGGAGCTCGGAGCCGCGTCGCTTCCAGAGGCCTCGGAAGCCTGCGGGAAAGAGAGCGGTTCAGGAGCGGGAACACCAGAGTTTAACTAACATCACACACAGAAGAAGGCAGCATCTCCCTTTGGCTTATGTACCCGGTGCGGTCAGGACCATTCTGTGTAGCAGAGAAGAACACCACATCTTCGTTGAAGTCCAGCTCCCATTCACTTGCATCTCGACGCAAACCATACGGAGAAAGGTGCTCTGCAAGCAGGAAAGCCTCAGACACCCTCCAAGCTGCACGGGACTGTTTTGTAGATACTTACCTATTTGTAAGTTGTTTTGCAGTCTGAATCTCCAAAGCTCGAACAGCTGGACTAACCTAGAGTCCTTTCAGCTCTGCCACAATGCCCATAAGAAGTTCTTAGCTCAAGTCAACCAGCTATTTCTGTAGTGACTGGGGTATTTCATATAACTGTTTTATTCCAGTAGTTTCTACCTCAAGCAGCAAACCCTGTAACACTAGAGTACAGCGAACAGAATAGCAGCTGAATTTTAGTGAGTGGGTGAATAGGATAAAATGGCAAAAATCATTTTTCAAAACTAATTCATAATGCAATAAAAATTGCTTATCAGTCCATTTTTCCTAAACCTGCCCTTGCACAGCAATCCCTAATCAAAAGAGGTGCTGAGAAGGGAAGGACGAAGATGCTCTGCTGCTGTAATTGACACAGCTCTTCTGACCTCCACGAACTAAACCAATTGAGGCCAATTTATCTAGCCCATAGCTCGCTATCTCAGGAATCTGCCCAAACACTCCTGGGGCAAAATGCATATTCAGGAAGAGGCAGCAGCCTACAGAATTAGGGAGTTATATAAGGAACTGCCTGGAGCCCGGAGCTGCAGCTCGTTTTGCGAGTGCTTGTCCCTCGCAGACGCTGGCACGAGGGGCAAAACCAGGCGGCTGCCGAGTCCCTCGCTCTGCTCAGGCTGCAAACGTCGGCCCTGGTGTCTCTTAATACCCAAGAGTCTGTTCAAATAAATGAGCATTGGGAAATATCACCTAAAGACTGAAGGTGATCCTGAGAGTCCTGACAGAGCTTCAAGTAAGAAGATATATGAAAGCAAGCAGAAATCTTAAAATATGGATGTAGAAATTCTACTTTAAAATGCGAATCCATTTAATTCACAAGACAGATAAAATACACAAAAAAAGCTACACAAAACCATGAGCCGGTTCTGCCTGTTCTCCTTCACAATAAATGCCCAGCGAGCATACAGTGGAAACAGGACACGGGTGCAGCTGAACCAAGACACAGGCGCAACAAAAAGCAACTATGCTTTTTTGGAGAACTAACATTAAAATACCTGTTTTTCTTACTATACTGTAAATCTGTGGAAAGGGACATGGCACAAAACGGAGCTCCCCTCCTTACAGGCGCAGAGCCCCTGCCCAGATATCGCTGTTCTCCACGGCCGCGGGGTGCCTGCCCGGAAACCCTTCCCTCCGGCTCCCCTCCGGAGCCTCCGTTCCGCTTCCCGCAGAGCCAGCCCTGCTCGTCCCCGCACGGTGCCGTGGTACCCGTGCACCGCTCCCGCGCGATGCTGCCAGCTCACTCTGCAGGCACGAACGGCCCCCAAGTAAAATCCAAGTTATGGGATACGGGAGAACTAGCAAAATCCCTGAACTGTGGGATCTCTCACAGAACCTGCTCTTCAGTGTTAATCCTCTTGGCAGACTGAGCAGCTTGGGGCAGGAGGGATAGAAGGACAGAGAAGAAATACAAACACCCAGCTATACCGGCTGCTGGATATCGAATAGAGGCACCACCTGTCCGTTTGGCAGCCAGGGCCTCGAGAACCAGAGCTCAGGAACGTGTTTGCTGCCGCTGACCTTGTCACCACTGAACAACAGCCACAGGCTCCCTCACACCCAGACTCCTCCTGCTTTAGTTCACAGTGAAAAAGCTAACGGAAGAAAGCAAAATTAAAAATAAAGGCAACTTATATGGATTCTAACAAAATACACACTGCAGTTCTCCCTCCAGTACTTCTGTGGAAGGACTTGAAATTTGCAGGAGAATGGTGCTGAATTTGCTTTTCAGGCCACATCTGTGCGGCAGGATTCCCTAGTCCTCCTGCTCCTACTCCGCACTAACCGAACGCACGGAGCAAGCGCCAGGACTGGTCCCCCAGAGCAGATCAGCTCCGTGGCCACTGGACACAGATGAGATTCTGTGTGTGTGAAAGGAGTTTATTTCACTTAGTGAGAGCTTTGCCAGCAGCAGCGTTTGAAGCACTCACTGCGTGGCAGTAGTCTGCACAGACACACAGTAAAACAGCACGCACCGAGCTCTGCTGTTCAGCTGCAAGTTTCGAGATGGCAACTGTAAAGGTTGCAGTTAAAAAAAAAAAAGAAAAAAACAATGTCTCTTATCATTCTCAAATCTCCTCTGTTACTCACAAAGCTGTTCCTCTGTTATTCTCAACCTGTTGTCAACAGCTTCCCATTTGCGGATTACTGGAATATTGCACTGAAATCCTGAGATTTAAACCAGGGTCTACTCGCTGTCCTTTACTAAACAGAGTCCCTCCGTACTGCAGTGTCTGCACCATGCCAAAAACTGCAATTTAAAACTAGCTAGATCAGGTGTCAGGACTTCTGCAAGACCAGCTGCACAATTTACTCAAGAACAAGGTGCATCAAACTCTACCGGTACCAGAACTGTTGTGTCGACTTCCCTTCCAGCGCAGCTCTCCATCTGCTCCTGCTCACGGTTACTGAGGACATCACAAGAACCACGGGAGAAGTGGAGTGAGGAGCTGGGAAGGAGGACCACACCAGCATGGTGAGTGGAGGCTCAGATCCCTGCCACTCCTCCCAGCTATGGGTCTGTCCTCAAAAAAAGTTCATTATTCTCTGCCCAAAACCTTCTCCCCAGCCCTTCCCTGCTGCCCTGGCTCCTGCTCTGAATACAACGGGGTTTTCCTTGACTTCAGTCTTCCTAACACTGAGGTTATACTCCAGGCATCCCATCACAGCTCTGCACTCCATAGAAGCCACATATACTCACATCGGGGTTAAGAAGAGTCATTTCTACCTCTGTCAGAAAACAGAAAGAAAATCCCATTCAATTTACTTAAGTGTTTCTCTTCATTTGCCACAATGATCACCATCAGCTTCATTTGCTTGAGTTTTTTCCAAATCTTTTTATATAACAGGTGACTTGAAAAAAACAGTAGAGGGGAAAATCCTAGTAAGGAAACAGGAGCTTTAAAAAAAGCTTTAAGTAAACTCTGCAGAAATGAATGCTTCATGAACAGGTTTGCGTACAGAAGGAAGCTGTGCTTGTGGCACAGCTCTAATTGAAGAAGCTGGAATGCCAACGATTACTCTGAGAAATAACGGATCGCACAAACGTGAATGCTGTTCCATGGCCACGTGCTGTGCTAACAGGTGGGCTGGAGAGTTCACGTCGGGCAAACGCGAGGCCTTTAACTCCTACCCATCCCGTCTCACGCACGCTGCTCCGTGTCTCTCCTCGTGTTCCTCGCCCAAACCACCAACATCAACACAGACCGCCCGTGCGACTCAGAGAGACGGTCCCCGCTGACATGCAACATTCATGACTCACTCATTTCCAGACCTGAATGCAGGGCAGCCAACAGCAGACGTAAAAATAATCAGCAGCTGCGTGCAGTCTTTCCTCAGGCATATTTGATTTTTAAGGAGTTTTTCCACTCCTTAGAATAAAAAGGCGTTTAATTTGCATGCAGAGAGAGACCAAGCTTGCAGGCAAGCTCTTTATACATCAGAATCACATGTACTTCATTAGTGAAATCCTATCTCTGCAAGAATTGGCATTTTAAAAGAAAAAAAAGCGTTATAGATGATTATTTTCCTTTTTTTCTGAGAAGAAGTAAATAATACAAAAGAGTTTTCTGGGAAGGGCATAATGATATTGCTCCTCTCAACCAGCATGTTGTTTATGAACTTGCTTTTGAAGTATGTTAGTAGAATTTATGAAGCAATAAAGTTCATGCAATAACGTTAATTTTTTTTTTTCATTTTAGTAAATTTGTAATTTTTTCACATCTTCCTGTCGGATTTTTGTGGTTCTGTGTACTGCTTGTTCATGTCAAATAATGAATCTCACTGAAGTTAATATTCTTTCAGAATCTTATCAAACTAAGCCATACCCTCAGAGTCCAGATTTTTCCATTTCTCTTAAAACTCCAGTTTCCACTGTATTTGGCTTGAATCTTATGACAAATGTCATCCTACAATTTGAATGTATTCTGTTATAATGTACATTACTATTTTACAGTTTACCTTACATATATTGACCTATATTAATATGCCAAAAAGGCCATGTTATAAGCAAGGGCGCCTTTGAACGTTATAAGCATAAGCAGTTATTCCCTCCTGCATTTCGCATTTTCAAATCTTTGAATCATTTTCAATTTTAATGCTTTCATAGAATTAAAAAAACCAAAAAGACAACAAATAGATGGCAAGTCGGAGCAGCACACACGGATGCATGGACTGAAGCGTATCCCTAGGAGGGAACACGGGAAGAATTCCTCTCCCTGGCTCCAAAAGCCGAACAGGGTGTTTCCTCAGCCCGGTTCTGTTAGGGCCGAAACCTCACTAAGACGGGGCTAGGCCACGAGCCGGTTTGTTTAACTCCTTTATGTTACCTATCCATCAATCCCACGGTTTTCTTTTGTAAAAAAAAAAAAGGAAAAAAAGAGCATAGCACGAACCCCTGATTGAGCTTAAGGTCACAGTTCCGCACTGTGAAACACTTGAATTTTCTGTGCCACGTTTCACCTGTGTGTAAAATGGCATTTCCTTCTCTCATGACTCCCTTGTGCTGCTTTTTTCGTGTTTGAAAAGTGCTTTGAGATAACATGTGTGTTAAAAGGAAGCAGGTTGTCCTTCGAGGCTGTGTGTTTTTGTGCTACAGTGAAAACTGCCTTACAGAAAGGAAGAATTTGCTGAGCTGTCAGGAGAACGAGCAGCAGCAGATAAAACCTCTCAGTATCTTAGCAGAAAGTATCGCTACAGCAGCAAGAGCGTCGAGAGGAACAGTTTACCAAATGTGCCTAATAATGGAAATGCCTGTAGCATCTCTAGCATTTCTAAGTATTTCTGTTAAAACAAACACGGGGCACTTGTGGTTCCAGGAACACTCTGGTGATGTTATTGTGGCGCAGTTCTGCTCTGCTGAGGATCATTGCCCGCGGTTCACGACGACATACGCCACAGTCCGGGAAGAATGATGTTGTTGTTGCTGCAGCAGCAGCTCTTTGTTTCTGCTTCGCTCCCCTCGCCGCAGCGGTGGGCATGACGTGGGGCATCGGGATCCTGAGGGGAGGCAGCGACAGGGCCGGAGGGGCCGCCTGGCTCTGCCGTGCGGCTGCCGGGGCGCAGCGGGGCCTGGCTCCGACGGCGCCGCGCCGGGAGCGGCACCGCGTGGCACGGCACGGACACACGGGCCATTCACGGCACCGCGGGCTGGTCTCGGCGCTGCGGCGCGAGCCGGGCTCTGCCACAATGATACCAGGTGAGCGGGGCTCTCCCCGTGCCCGGGGCTGGGACGTGCGCGCTGGCTCAAGGGCAGGCTGGCTGTGCAGAGCAGGGAGCATCCTGTCCGCGTGTGTCCTTTGGCAGGATTCGCGAACCTCATGCAGGACGTGCTGTGGTGCTTCAGCCAAGTGAAAGGAACTATCGACCTCGGCGTGACAGAAGGTAGGTTTATTTTGTCTTTTGCTGCTTTGATCCAAGACAGCTGATTTGTTGGTCACATTCCCTTTGCCTAATCTGAGCGTGGAGGGGGTTGCTTAGCGTGTTGGGTGAAACTGCCGGCACCGTTGAGTTTACTTCTTCTCTTTTCTGCTGTTGCTCAAGTATTTACATTTTTGAAAATATGACTCACTAAAATTAGCTTCCAAACTATTAATTTGAAGGCATTATGTCTTAAGCACACCA
>JAUBNY010000309.1:149314-163349 GCA_032275445.1 Crypturellus soui | reverse complement strand
GGACTCCCAGCGTCACGTACGTGAAAAAGCAGCTAACAAGAACGGGATACGCACACACTTCTAACTGTACAAAGACTTGCTGTGCACCAATATGGGATTATGTTTCAAATTGTCAGGCCCTGAGGGAAACTGGAACCTACCACGGGGTTCCTGGAATAGGAGTGGTTGCCACAGGTTTGGCTTTCTGAGCTGCTTTTTCTTCTTCAGTCATTTCTTCCTCCTTCGGTTCCTCAAGGAAAAGAAACAAGTTCCAGGATGCACACAATAACAACTGGCCAATTTTTAGTTTATAATAAAGTAAGAAATTTACTGTAAGCAAGCAAGTGTAATCTGAAACAATGCTAAGAAGCAGTTCTAAAATATACTTCAATCACACCTGAAAGAGTGGCACTGGGCTTTCATCAGAGATGATAATTTCTATTTAAAACCTCAATTCAGAAAATCTCCAAGTGTTTGCTTGATTTTAACTTCAACGGAACATTATTTCCTGTGCCTTCCTAGATCTGCATAAATCCTTGAATCAAGGCCTACATGCAGGGATAGTGTGGCCTTTCCATGGTTCTTTTTCTTATTCTAAAAATTCATTTTCTTGAAATGAGACATGGAGTATGAAATAGTGAAAGGTATGCAATAAGCGTTGTTACACAGAAAGCAAGCAAGATAACAAAAGAAATACCAACAGTGGTAGTAAAAAGACCTAGCAACTAAATACTGCATTTTTGCTTGCTAATCTCATTGAAGTTCACAGAAAATAGCATTAAAAATATTTTCATTCAAACACTTTATCATCTTCAAGAACTATGCTTTCTCAGCATGATAAAAATAAATTATTAGGAAAAAAAAAAAGAGTTTTGTTTACTGCAATGTTAAGAGCTCAAAAATATGAGCTCTGTAACACTGCAGATATATTCCAGGATGTACAATCCTGGCGAAATAAATTTACCAGCTGCACCACATACAGGAAGTGTAAGCTTTGTTTCAAGATTGTTCAAAACAAAGACATTTAAAAAATTCTTTTAGTATTTCAAACATTCAGGACAAGCACAATTTCTCAGAACACGTTAAAGTTAGTGAGAAAACATTTTGTTCATGTAAATAGCTAACTATGCCTCAATGTTCTAATGAACTCTGTAACTTAACTTGAACGTTCCACATTTTTCTTTTAAAGACGATTTTTTCTTAAATTAAAAACAAATAATAAAAATATGAAAAAGTTACGAGACCAAAAAAGGAAGGCTTTCAAAATCACCCCAGGAATTTAAGAACTCGAATTACTAACCATGGTCTCCTGTCAATATGCCTGGGCTACAGATGCATCCACACCTGTAGGATGTAGGATTCAAAATGACGATACTGACTATTTGGTTGCAAGGTCTTTTACCTCCTTTATAAGTTCTTTTATAGGTTCTTCTTTTGGCTCTTCTTCTTCTGTCTCCATTGGTAAAGGCTCCTCCGAAGGTTCTTTAATTGCATCTTTAATCTTCTCTTCCATTTTTTCTATATAAAGAAATAATTTTCCTTAGTATTAGGCCTGAATTAATACAAGTGATTACTGAACTGTATCAGATTTGTCTTTAATCATCATGATTTTACAAGCACAACAGCAACTTTTTTTCCACCACCTTCCATCCTTCTTGGCTTAACCTAGTCTTCATAAACAGATTCTGTAATCTCCTGCAGTAAGATTACTCAGTTTGGAAATAGAAACCTTGTAAGGCAGCCAGTTAAAGAGTTTATTAAAGCATCAACAGAAATAGCTGATAAAACACGTAGGTTAACAACATTAACCTTTAAATATTAAAATAAAAGTCGTAAAACTCTAAGTTTCAGTAAGAAATCCTGGGATTTTGGCAAGCAAATTAGAAATATCTTTTCTTTTTAAATACATTATACAAAAATGATGCTCAACTGGAAACACACTCAATATATATGGAAAAAGGGAAGAAACGATACCTAGAATGCTTCAGCTACGTTGCCAGCCGCTTTACGAGGCAGGCACCATTGACAATAGCTTTCCCACACCACAGTGTCAGAATGTCCTTTGGCTTTAAATTTTCTTTTATAAATGTTTGTTAGTACTTATGGATTAAACTGAATTGCCACCTCTTTTTGGAAGCATGCGTGTGACTAAAAGTTTGAGATGAATGCTTAGAAAACTGTTTTTTTGAATTGCTCTAAATTAAGCTAAAGTGTTTAAAACCTGGAACCAAGAGATAAGAAAAAAGAGAAGAACTAAATGAGTTCAAGCAAGGCAAAAAGTGTAACCAGGGTTAGATCTCTGTAAGGGCTCCAAAACTCCTAAGAAGCGCTTTCTAGAGATTATTTGGGTGCAAGATTGTAAATTGCTTTCAGTTTTCAAATCTTGTTGACAAAAAGAGAAAATTCATGAAGAATAAACTGAAGATTGCTGTGAGCCCATTAAAAAAGAAGAGAGAAAACACCATATAACATAAAAAAATACTCCTTTACTCAGCAAAATTGGTGCTTACTATCGTAGAGGCTTTCACTTCAAAAAAAAAGAAATCATTTTATTCAAGTTGGAATTGTTAGAAAGATGGGAATATATCATTAAAAATAGCTAACTGGATACATGGTTTTGAATAGGTCCAAAGTAAGATTTCCTGTAATCGATGAAAAATTTAGGAGGCAACGAAAGAACCATTTGAGTTTGAATTTGTTTTCCTAAAAGGTTTAATGAACAGAATAAAGCTCACAGGACTTTTGCCCCATCAGTTTCCTTTCAAAGTAGTAACACCCAAGGATATAACGTGGATTCAAGTGAACAAACGGCAGAATGTAACCTGGGGGGGGGAAGTAGGTGTCAATTCACCTTTTCTCATATTCCACTTTTCAAGCTCTAAACTTCAGGATTTCAAATGTCTTCATTTTTTTTTTGGTTTACAGAGCTTTTAAAAAGACTTCCTATACTTCTTTCTATACTTTCTATACTTCTGTAGTTGAGAGCCTCTCAAGCATGTGAGTATAAGCATTTACTTTCTACTGGACAGGAAACACTGCATTTAGGTGCGACAGGTTTTGGAAGAAACTCTAGAACCAAATACACTTCTACAGTGGGGAAAAAAGAAACTATAACTTTCAGACTCATCATCCACTCAAATTGATACTTACAATCAGGATATCAAAATATGCTTAAGGAATAAAGAGCAAACAAACCACTTATTTGTGAAATAATTCTACTCAATATATAGATGTACTAAAAACAAACGAACCAACAAGACTAAATAACAAACAACTGCACCTTTTTCTTTCAGCTCTTGGGGTTTTTCCCACGTGGACTCCAAAGTCCTGTTGTTATAGTAATAAGTCTTTCCGTCTGCTGTTTTGTACTCTGTCCACTCGGAGACTGCTGTTGCTCCGGCCAGCGACGCAGGGGAGGCAGCGATCGCGACCTGAGGATGGATCATAGGGACGATGGGGGGGGCCATCCCTGGCAAGACTCCTGCGGAGACAGACGGACGGGACAGACAGACGGACACAGCTCCAGTGAGTGCCGAGGAGGCAGCAGAGCCCGCCACGCGGTGGCCTGGCTTACAACCACCCGTTCATACGGACAAAGTTTGGATCTGAAACTGAACTGGAAAGGAATTCACTGTGACTAAATATCCCTCTTGTGCTTCACAATTACTAGTGCCCATATTACCAGGTAGATTAGACTGCTTTTAATTTAGGAGTAGTGTGTAATTCTGCACAGCACAAAGCTTGTTAGTTTTTAGATTTTTTAATACTTCAAGATTTTAAGTGCTATATTAAAAAGAATCTTTATTAGTTCTCCATAGTAAGTAATGTAAAAACAATCTATTCCACTGTTTATTTACACTGACATTAAAAAAAAACAAAAACCTTAATGTTTTCTCTTAAAAAAAAAATCAACACTGGCTTGAAACACTGCCTCACAATATATTATAGAACAAATTTCCCTCAAAAATCTTAAATTCTGGATATATATATACACACATATACATATATATACATACATATATATGCATATTGTTTTTTTTTTCCAGAGCCTTGGATAAAATTGATAGGAAATTAAATTATTTCAGATTGTGTCATGTTTTTGTTTACTAGTGAAGACTGACTGCAAAAAACACATTCTGTTTCATGCCCTAAGGCAAAAGAGCAAATAAATATCCAACGATAAAAAAGCTAGAATGCTACATACTTATTTCCCTAGTCATCCCCACAAGATGGATATACTGAACATATCCTGAATGATAACTTCTACAAAAATAAATTGGCTTTCCAATAAATAGAACTAGCATCACAAGATAACAATTTTGAGCTTTTAACATTTACATCAAAAACACTACCTTTTTAAGTAAGCAAAAAAGTAGACAATATGCATTGTAATAAAATAACTTCAGTAAATGGCTTTTTATAAATGTACATTTTTTAAAATGAAAATTAATACTACAACACACATACACACACACCAACATGCCATAATAGTCATGTCACTATACATGAGGAAGTAGGAAAAACAAAAATCCACGCACAAGAAAATCATAACTAAGAAGTATGGGCATGAGGAGGTTCACAATTATTACAGAGCTCGGTGATTACAGAAAACTACTGGATTCTTTTGTATTATAGAAGCTCACGCTAACAGTTAATCTGGAAAGTTATCTCCTGCCAAATACGATATTTGCATTTATACTGGTTTTGAAAATAAAGTATATAGAGTCATTCATTTGGGGAAGCAAATAAATAAATAAAAGAAACAACAACATTCACTACCATGCCAACTTACAGACAAAACGAACTAAGATGGTTTGGAAAATTACCGGTCTTGGTGGTAGCGACTGTCTTTACATACGGGCAGCTGACTATTTGCATCATTGCTACACCTGCAAAATGGACAAGCAAGCATGTTGGAAAGCTGCCATCGCATGTCAGCTACCACTGGGAGGCGGGAGGCACCGATTCCTGCTACAATTTGGAGTGCCGCTTCCAGCCGGCACAGGGAACGCTCACCGGCAAGAAAACACAGCTTTTGCGCCAACATCATATGCCAGATCAAATGTAAAGCTATTTTAAGCTGCTGCAATAGTTTCTGCCTACATTAAACCAGCTGTTTAGTTGTTCAGTATTTACTGGGACCAAAAAAAGAAAAAAAAAAAAAAAAAAGGAAAATATTGGAATGAAGGCTCAGGGGTTTAAGTTCATTCAAGAGGGAGCCCAGCCCTCCCGCGGGGCAGTACCACAGAAGTCCCTGCTAGCGGGGCTGTCTTGCACCGACAGCGTTTGCTCAGACAGATCCCCTAGGGCAGCAGCACTGAAACCAGCAGCCTGGGCTGCTCTCAGCGCGTCGCTGCAGCGAGAAAGGAGCCGGGAGGGCGGCAGGACAGATTCAGACTAGGCAGCCCAGCGAGGACGGGCAGGCGGGAGGCAAATTCAACCCAAGGAAAACAGCTGAGGCAATGACAGTCTTCAGGGAAAGGCTAGAGGTGACAGGAGGGAAGTAAAAGCGAGCAACGGAGCTGCAAACAGAGTCCACAACGCTGCGCTCGGGCAGGGGCAGCAGCATTTCTTCATTTCTCAGCGCCACGAGCTGCAAACGCTCCAAACGGGCACAAGGAGCCCTCCAAGAGGCAGCGTCGAGCACTGCTCTGCAGCTCCGCAGGAACAACACCGAGGCCACGGAGGGGAAGCAGCTCATCCTCTTCAGTTAGAGGGAAAATTCAGGAGGAAATTAGGCAGCAGGGGGTGGGGGGAGCATAATCCCCCTAACTTAATTTCAGGAGGTGGAAGGAAAGTGTAAAATTTTTCTCTATATTAGGCCAGTTTAAACACTTGGAGACACACATATTCCCCCTGCTAAATTATTTCAATTCCATCATTCAGGGTGGGAAATCTTCTAGCACAAAGTGAAATTAAACCCCTGTTTGGCAAACATTAAAAATATTGCCAATTTATTTTTAAAAAGTTTGTGAGAAGACAGAATTTTAAAGTGCTTTACTAATGATTTTAATGAAAGAATGCAAAGTTAGTTCTATAAAAAATGCATAAATCATAGAACAAAAGCATCAACTCAAACAGTGGCTGTCTAAATTTGTTGGGGATTTTCATGTCATGGACTTGAAAATGAATGTGAAAATTCGTTTTGTTAAGGAAGTTACAGCATGTCTTAAAACACGGTCAGTATAAATAATGCCATCTGCGGGATCACTGAAATTGGAGATACTGCAGCGCAGATAAGACTTTGCAAATACCCAAAAAACTTGTTTCCTCTGCCAAGTTCATTTCCAAACATAGAGCTAACTTGAAATGTGTGAATTAAGAGAAAGCAGACTTACTTTTTACAGTTTGAGACTACCAGGTATCACTAATCAACTCCTCCACTGTTCCATCTTACTATAATATAATACACATTAACTTTGAAATCACTTGTCAGTGGCATTTGTCAACTCTGTAACTGGAAAGTGACCTCACTGACTTTATATAGCTGAAAGCCCCAAACACCTATAGATTAAAACCTAGCAGGCCTTTCAGAATTCATCTGTCATTCCAATGTCATGAAGTCGTTTTAATTGTCTCCTCATTTTAAAGGTTTCCTTTTCTTTTATGGTGCTTGTAAGCCACTACAATCTACTCAAGCCAAAGTTAGCTGAAAGAAGCAGAATTATTTTTATTCTGAACTCAAGGAAAATAATAAATTAGACTCATTAAGGAAAGCATCTTTTTAAATGCTTTGGAGTCCTAAGACTTATCAGCAGGAAAGTTGTGAAAGAATCATGTTTTCAAAAATGGGTTTAGGAAGACAACAGAGGCCATTCCCCTTATTTCCCAGTGCTCAATTTAGAAGAAATTTGGTATTTTTTTTGACTGACGGATTAAAAAAAAAAAAATCCTGGTGTACCCACTTTTCACTAGCACTCTTCTCCTTGCTGGTTCTGTTATCCACGTTTTACCTGACACTAAAACGCTTCAGTAGATGATAATATCCTTCAAAGGGGTGTAAGGTCCCTTCATGCCTCACTGATCCTTTGCTGGCAAGGCTAGAGCGTCCAGCTGTCCACCCTCCCAACTTAATGATTTTAATTTTCCCTTAAACCCCCAAAATGGAGACATCAGAATTCTCCCTGCATCATTATCCATTTTCAGTACCTCACTCTCAAATATTATGTTCAGATTTATAAATATATTCTTTGTCTTAAAGCAATCATTACAACACTGTGGTTTCTTTTTCAAGCATATAGAGTAATTACTGTTATTTTTAATTATCTGGTAATTTAAAAATATATATATCCAAAAGAACATGTCTCAATGCAAATACTTTTTATTTAAAATATGGTTTTAACCAAGTAGTAAAACTAATATCCATTTTAACCACTTGGACACTTATGTCTCCTTTATCAGGAAGGATATAAGTGGTCTAAAGGACTACTCTTCGTCCAACCAATTCCTTGAGACGCAAAGGCCTCCCTTCATGTGTACTGAATAACATTCTAAAAGGACAGCAGGAAAGATGTCATCTCTCTCACCCAGAAGGAAGAGGCAAAAATTATATAAGGGCAGCTCAGAGCTGCTTCTTTGTAAACCTTGATCAGAAACTATCCTGCACCTTACGACAACTGCAGTCTCAAAACTTTTCTTGCATCGAAAAATGTTATCGGGCACTGACAAAAATGTTTTTATACTAGGAATTGAAGTGCATCCACACAAACACATATGTTTAAGCACAGTGCCCTTAAGAACTGCTTCAAGTGATTACAAACAGCAGAAAACCCCAAATTTTCCAGCCCCAAACCACTTGCTTCTGTATCTAATTAGGTTTTTTTTTTTTTTTTAATACATCAGTAAAATATGTTTAACCAAGGCATCAGGGGGCTGCCATCTGCCTAAGATTTCTTCACAATGGTCTCTGCATCCAAAACCTGTAAGCTATCCCCTGGCATTCTGAACGCTTCACTACTGTCCCCTATCCCCTGGCATTCTGAACGCTTCACTACTGTCCCCAGGTTAAACCTCAACTATTTACATCATTCAGCATCATATCTGACAGCTGCAAAACAAGAGATCTTGAAACACCTGACCTCTTCAAGGCTAATGCACATGAACAGTCATGTTTCCTGATCATAAACGTTTTTTTTCTTAGTTTCTTCTGGCTAAAAATCTCAGTCCTAATAAATATTCATGCATAAAACTGAAGGCCAAAATTCAAGCAAATAGTAAAAAAAAAAAATAGTAATCGGTAATATATAGTACTATAACATTCTCAGTTGCTTATAGATTTCGTTCAGCAGCTCACTTTATTTTTGTACAGGATGACAAGATAGACACAGCTGATGAAATGAAGTCTTTATCAGTTCAGCAGTTATATTTTTCCTGTCACCCAAAATAATAAGTTTTGCATGTTCGAATGTACCTATTTTCTACTATGTATATCAAAGAACTAAAAATAAATTTAAAAACCACATTCACTGTTAATTAAAAAGTTTGTCTGCTAACCCTGAATTCTTTCAAAAAAATACTCTAAGTGGAGAGGATTCAGGCAAGTTCCATACACAGTGGACACATGAGTGCAAACAAATTGACAACATGGACATGTAGTGGACAAGACAATTACAGTTCGCCAATTTACCTGGAAGTGGAATAGGCATGCCAGGAAGGGGGACACGAAATGGAGGTACCATTACTGGTGGAAAAGCAGGAATTGCTGCAGTTGGTTGAGGTACTGCATGAGGAACTGCAGGAGGCAATGTCTGTGGGACTGGCTGGGGTACAGTCTGCACAGGTGTAGCAGAAGGAGCAGAGGTTGAAACACTGACTGATGGTGTGGCAACTGAAACACCCGAACTCGGGGTCTGGTCTTGTGTGGTAGGTGCTGATAAAAAAACACAAAGAACACCTTGTATCTTAGATACTACAATATACTTGCTGCAAACATACTGGCTCTCTGTTTCCCAACAGATGTCTTATAAGCAGATACGCTTAGATAAAATCTACAGGAAACTAGTGGACAGAAAAAAAACCCTTTGCCTTCTCTGTAACCTTAAATATTTACAAAGAAAGCTGGTTGCAATTTTTACCTTGTGCTGTTCTTTACACCTAGTAAATTTTTATAGCAGTTGCAAGAGTATACCAAAAGACAAATATAGTCTGTTCAGCAAATAAATTAAATTCTACTTTGTATGTCTGTTCAGAAAAGTAGAAAGGGAACATTTCAGAGAGCTTCAAATGGACCAAAAAAAAAAAAAAAAAAAAAAAAACTTATGCTGAATGAATAAAGGCTCTGTTTTTTTAAAAAGCATGACAGCAGCATGTGCATGACAATAGCCTATCCGGAACAAAGCTCATGAGGCTGCAATCCAAGAATGGAAAATGTCAATAAAAATATCTTTATAATTAAGGAAAAAGAAAGTGCTTTTGTTTAGAAGCCACAAGAACTTCATTGGTCTTCAGTGCCTTCCAGTGGGAAAATATGAGAAAATATAATATTAAGATTCAATCCAGTAATCCTTGCAGCGTGATTGAAACTGGCTTTTAACTGGGACTAGGGTTGCATATCAAAGGTCTGGAAAATAGCAGTAGAGACCTGACTGATTAAATATACTGGCCAGCCTTGAAAATTTACACTGCTTGGCAGAGGGGAAGAAGAATTGTTTAAAAAAATGAAAGCGTTAAATTTCAAGAAAAATACTTGAAAGTATGTTATAAACTAGCATACTATGTGAGAACATACTGTATACTAGCATCCTGTGTGAGAGCATATTGTATACTAGCATACTGTAGTATTTAATGATGACCAGCTGTATTCCCATTAAGATATTGCCATTAAAGAATTTACATAAAGATTTTTGATGTGTTGTTATTGTTCTAGGAGAGGAAAAGTGCTTATCATTGTCTAAAATTCGGGGAAACAGAGTGAGGCAGTCAGTATGTGATTTGTTTTAAGGCCTAAATCAAATCAGTACCAGACAAGACTGAAGCTCAGCCAGAGGCCCCAGGCTTTTACTGGCTGAGTCTGAGTGCTGTAGAATTATTTTATATGATAAAATCTTATCACTTTGGCACAGACACCAACAGTTACAGTTCTTGAAAGCAAAGACAAAGTTTAGCAGGTAGAACAGGTAGAAGTGGAGTAGCTGCAGCATTTGGTATCAGGAAATTGTGCTTCACAGAAGACGCATAAAGTGATCATTCAAAAGAAGCCTCAGCTGCAGTGAACCTCAGTCTGCCTCGGGTCAGATCGGAACAGTCACCCGCCTCCTGCTTGTTGCCACTCCACAAAATGGTTACAGTCCCTGGGTGATGACTCCACACCATAGTTCAACAAAGCAGCTGAACACAATATTCAATTACTTTCCAAACTAATAAAAGACCTAAACAGCTTTGAGCAATGCAAATTATTTGTTGAGCAATGCGAATTATTTGCAGGTACACTCTATGGATCTGCTCTCCTTGCAGGGCTTACTCAAGGCATAACTTGATTACCTGAATTTGACTCACTTCCATATCCAGATTTCTGGAGTTTGGATTAAATGGTAAGTTAAGCTTGAGTTGGCTCATCTATTAATGAAAAAGGTGAAATAATTCACGTGTATGCAAATATCTGCTGCTGCTGGAGTTAGCTGAAGTTCACTGACTGCTATCTTCTGAATACCTTTTGGCCTGACTTACTGTACACATTTTTGCCTGCACTGTACACAATTACAATAATCAAAAATGTCTGAAATTTGGATTCCTGAACAGCATGAGTTGTATGTCTTCAAAAATCCTGCGCACTGAGAGTGACCCTAATCAAAATGTTCTTTAGCAAGTTCACCGCACTTGTCATGCCAGGTGACCGCACTCCCTGTTGGCTGGTGACACTCGTGTGCAAACAGACCCACAGCACATAACATGCAGCTCCATAGGGACGCCCTGCACTTTGTTAGCACACAGGTGCCAACCCAAGTATGATATAAATTATAAATTATTATACATATATATACACATATATATGTAACATATAAATTATATAAATTATAAATTATTATGTATTAGTGCATGATGCATAAATTAGTCCCCTCTCCTCTTGAGGCTTCTGCTGGAAGACCCTTAAAGGCACAGGCCTGGCCCGTAAAGAGCAGCAATCTTCAGGGAAATACTCGAAGGTCATCACTGAACAGGAAGGCTTCACGGGACCTTCTTTTTCCTTTTTGTTTGTGCAGCTCTAGCAAATAGCAACTTATGGGGCTTAGTTGACAGAATAATGAAAATTTAAAAATGACTTATTAGAAGAATGACTTATTAGAACAATCAACCAATTCCATGCAGCCCAGGAGCAACAAGGATGGATCCAATCTCCTAAAGCAACAGATCCAATTCTGGAAATGAAAAGGAAACTGCTAAAACTATGACCCCTCACTCAATTTAATATTTTGTAAGATGCTGTTTTAAGAAATTTAGCTTTAACTATAATCAATAAAATGGATGCATAATAGCTTTGAGATGATGCAGTAACAGCAGAAAGAAAAAAAAATACAAAGACCTAAAGAGAAAGGATTTCAAGGGGACCTAGTGACTTATGTTCTCAAAGTTTATATTACCCTACTGAAGTAGTTCAGGGTAAAAGTTCCTCCTGGACATTTTTTTTTTGCTGCAGCAAATTCCCCCGAAGCAGCACGTGCTCCCCACTCCCACAAAGCTCGAGAAACCCTCAGCTACTCACTGGAAATTGTCTGTGACACTGAAGTAGCCGTGGTCGTGGTCGAGGTCGTGGAGGACTGAGTACTGGAGGACGTCGATGGAGATGCTGCGGACGCAGGACTGCTAGTGGTCGGTGTGGAGGCACCCACTGCTTGTGCCTGAGCCTGGGCTTGCGCCTGGGCCTGGGCAGCCAGCATCGGCGTCAGCTCCGACTGCTGAATAACTTTGACCCCGTCTGGCTTAGTCCACGCGGACTCGCGCGTACGTGCGTTATAGAAATAGACCTACGATTCAGAAGAGCCGGTGTCAAACAACTCCTTATGTGGAGGGAGAACAACTGTAAACAATCTTGTTCATCCTACTGTAAAAATAATCAAGTAACATTGATAAAAAGATAGACAAAATGTGGGGGTTTACTACATGCAAGGTTGTAAACAGCAACATGTTGCCAACGGCAGTGAACACCCACTACAGCTTGCTGTTTCTGGTAACAGTCTTACCTTGCCATCAGGAGTTTTGTTTTCTACCCATATCTCTTCTGCAGGGGGCATGGCCGGTGTTCCCGGAGCAGAGACAGGCGGCATTCCTGGAGGGAACATCATACCTGGAGGCGGCGGCATGCTGCCCATGGGAGGAGGCATGAACGGTGGTCTCTGGAGGCACACAACAACAACCGTGGAACACGGTTCTCAGGCAGAGTTCTCCTTTACCACAGCACCAACAGGCAGTGCCACACTGCAAGGGGCAGTCTGCCAGCCCAGGGCTTCCCTAACAACCTGATGCCACCAGCGCAGAGGAGGTGCTCCCTGATGAGCCACCACCCGCAGCAGACCTGCTGGAATAAGCACCTCGCGTCTGACCTGTTCACACAAACACCAAGCATCAGGAAAAGAAAGTGCCTCAAAAAGGAGTCGGGTGGAAGCAGTAACTCCTTCCCTAGAATAGAGAAAATACCCCAAAGCAAGAAGGAGAAAGAATGGGAGAACTGCTCCCGAATAGCTGCCACTCAGACAGCCCTGGCTGTGCATCACAATGACTTCTTGCAGTACTGAACAGCAACACTTCGACCCTCCCAGAATAATAATAGAAAAGGCAAACATGCTATTTTAGTACAGCATAGCAGGTCATAACAATCCATTACACTTCTCAGTAATGCATTAACTGAAGTTCTAACTAGTGCCAATTAAAAAAAACAATCACAAAAAGTATCAAGTTACATTTTCATGACTGCACCATCAGAAGGAATTCAGGACTGTCCTGCACAGCACTGTTGTATATAAGCCTGAATGCCTGCTTTTTGATTAAAGGTTTGATTCTGATTTCAATCTCTTTTAGTTGTTATACAGAACAGTAGGAATAAATGAATATATCCCTAATAAAAAAATGAGCTGTCAACAAAATCTACCAGGTTCTTCTAACTTACTCTGCATACACCCACAACTGCCCTAATTATCTCCATCACTCCAGATTTAACTTGATTTATGGCTCCAAAAATTACCATTTCACAAAGGCAATACCGAAACAGTTTGCTAGTAAAGCTCGTAGCTCTGCGCTCGCAACTGACAGGCTCGAGCCTGGCAGCAGGACTGCGGCTCTGCTGAAGCTGGAATGTTTGCAGGAAATCCAGTGTCACAGAAACTGGGTGGCTCAACGTGACATGCGCGAACACAGCCCCTGGGCTGCAGCCACGCACGGAAAATGCAGTGCGTGCCGTGGCCTTGGGTCTGTCTGCGCTTGCAAGGGCTTCTTGGAGAAGTTTCCCCAAGATGAAAATTTCTGCTGTAAAGAGTGATATTTCAAAGTGCTCTTTAAATTCACATATCAAATCTGATTTTAGTTAAATACTATAATAAAGGAACTCAAAAGTACATGGAGAGAAATAAAAACAAGCAGGAAAAGCCATTAAGGTAACGATCTGTATCCTTTCATTCCTTTTTTGATGCTTCTTCACTACAGCTCCTCCATCTGGCCATGAGACGATCTTTCCCTTTACTGCTCTACAATCCGGAAGAAGAATACAGAACGACACTTTTTGCCTGATGTTACAGCTTTCAGGAAAAAAAAAAAAAATAGACCTTTGAAGGGAAGTCTTAGGAGCCAAGAAGGACACCCTGAACATACTTCAGATCTGCTCTAAGAACAATCCTCTCCAACATCTTTCAAATCTTCTCTCTCATTATACCAAAATCAGGGTGAGAAGCTAAAAATATGTTCAGTGCAGAGCACAATGCTGAAACAGTATGAAAGATTCCGACAAGCCCAGTGCACGGGTTCCGCGCACAGCCAAAAGCTGCAGCAGCCCAGCTCCGTGCACGGCACGAGAACAGCAGCGAGCCGGCGGCGGAGAGCCGCAGCACAGTTAACACAGACACCCCACGCA
>JAUBNY010000309.1:101562-124966 GCA_032275445.1 Crypturellus soui | reverse complement strand
GTCCGGCGTCAACACGCGGCAGCCACCCGCACCAGCACCTGGAGTGCGGCAGAGGACCTGCATCCACACCTGGATCGCAGCAGCCCACCCGTGTCAGCCCATCCAGTCAGTGCCATCGCATTTCGATCACTACAGCCACAGATCGAATCTAAAGCAGCAGTGAAAAACATACAACAAGTCAGAGGCACCTGCAGCAGCTCTGGGCAGTCCCCCCGGGTTACCTGCCTCGGGATGCGCACGCCCAATGTGTCAGTAACCTGACGAACAGGCCAGACAAATGTCATGCACTGACCAACAGCATCACAGAGGTGAAACCCATACAGACACAAACGGAGGGGAAAGGCAACTCCCTAGAGCTTTTAGAGCTTTCTTTTTTTTTTAATCCTTTTACTCTTAAAATTAATTTTGGTCAAGTAGAACAAAAGGAATCTTGTATTGAACTGAACACAAAATGTTTCCTATTCAACCTCAAGACATAAGTCTCTTTAAAGGACTTCACTGCATCCTGCAAGATGCAGACTAAGAATTCTATGATTATTGGATGTTTGTGCAAAGTAAAGTGAAATAAGGAAAGCTTCTAAAGATCAATTAATGATACAAGAAAGTGTCCAAAAGCCACGTTTATCATTAAAAGTATCCTTAAAGGCAGAGAAAAACTAATTCATGTTTTAAAAACTTACATTGCAGGAGCAGAAAGCAGCGCAAGGAACATGGTAATACTGGTCAGGGAAGTGTTTGTGTTCATGCAAACAACGTACAGAAGAGCAGGGGGAGTAAGAGAAAATAGCGGCTGGACTATAGACCAAGACATAGAAGATTATTTTTGCAACCGAGTTGCAAAATGGTTAATTCCCATTTACAGAACTTCTAGTTTTGCACACAGGATTTTCCACGCTCAAACCAGATTACAGACCTGGACCAAAAATACCACCCTGGTATCTACACAGCCAGAATCATCTTCCTCTTTATGTAAAACGTGGTTTTATACGAACTCCTCCCAGACTTGGCGCATTGCCTCCAGCCCAGCGTTTAACCACGACGAGTTTGTGTGGGCGTGTGTCTGCACCTCCAATTCAGTGCTCACAAACTGAGCTGTATTTTCTGTGCTGTATTTATAGTGAATATTCACGAGTAAAACTGTATATATATATTCCCACATGCAACCCTGGCCCCTCGTCATGCATACTTATGGGAAGAAAAAAAAAAGTGATAAAGCTCTTTTTGTGAGAGTTGTATTTTTTTTGAATGGTTCACCAGTCAGATTTATTTTTTAAGTTAGAATTTTCTTTGTGTTTTCTAAATCTTGAACCATTCCATAGTATATCTTTATTGCAAAAGTCAACATGCATCTTAGAAATTCAGATCGTAATCAATAAAACAAACATTACATATATGAATTTAAATGTATAAACAGTTAGAAATCCAACAATATCTCCTATTATACTATTACACAAGTTCACAATTTTGTAAAAACTATAGTACAGTTTACTATACACCAAGAGGAACTTTATTCCTTTTCACATGATTTTATTGAAAAAAGAAAAAAGTTGTTGTTGTGTTCAGCAGTAGCAGGCAAGCATATTCAGACTGATCTTCTCAACTCCTGTGGTATTTTTTTTCTCTGCTTTGCTTAATTCAACAATGAAAAGAAGATGAGGGATTACTCTTCATCAGTTACTTCCCCTTTTTCTCATATACTCTTCAATGTTCGTAAACTACGTTGAGACTGGTAACATTTTATTTTACAGATCCTGTAAATAACACTAGCCTGTGTATGTAAGTTACACTGGTGATTATAGGATTGTTTAATTAATTCAGAAAGTACATATTAATTTCACAATAAAATTTTACCATTAAAAATAAAATAAGCTGTACTGTCATGTTAGCTATTAAAAAATAAACAGTTTAAGACGGCCTCGTACACCCTAAAATACAGGGAGATCCATACGCTTTGGCGAACTGAAGGTCACTTTCAAGCAGCTTTCCTACTCCTAACGCAGCAGAGATCAGTTACTACTATCCTGCCCATCACTTAAATTCCCAATAATATAACAAAATGCTTTTAATACACAAGCTAAGTCCAGGGGCAAAACTCGTTTTTGTGCTTCAGCGTTTAGAAATCATGTTTGGGATGTCACTTGAGGATTCACGTAAGCCTGCCAATGTGCACTCTGAAGGAGGAGAAAAAAAAAAGAAACACACATGAAGCTCTCCAAATGCATTAACCAAAGCTACTGCACATGCTTCCCTCCGATCGCCCCCAGCCTCCAACGCCAACACGCGAGGAAGGGCAAACGTGTCCCCGCACAGCGTGCCGGCCGAGTAACGCTTTGGAGCTAAAATCATATGAAAAGGAATCCCAGTCTAAGTGTGTCAGACTACTGCAATTTTTCCTTACAGTTTCATTCATTCATTCACTGTAATCTTCAGTTTCCAAATACAAAAATACAACAATTTCTTATTGAAATCTATACGCTGGTAGTTTTAGTACACAAAAAGGAAATTATTTACAAAATTATACAGTTTAAGAAAAGCCTCTGTACAAAAAAATATATAAATCCTTTGTTCCCTCCTTTTTTTCTTTTTTTTTTTAAACTGTCCGGACTCAAATGTTTGCTGCAATAGATTTCTCAAAATTTACACTCACCGAGTCACAGACATTAAAAAAAAAACATTAAAGATGGTTGGAAAAAAGCAAGACATTCAAAGTATAGAGGGGATTGTTTTTTCTCACTTATGTAATTTAGCTTGAACATTAGCAATAAAGTTACGGGTGTGTAGAGAAGTGGCATTTTAACGTGAAACAAAAGAATACGGAAAGACATATTCCTTCCACTAACAAGGAAATGCAAAACTACAGTGTTTGGGCTTCTTCTTATCCACTTGCTGCGGTGGGGTATAAAGGTTGGGGAACTGTTAACCCAGAGAGCCGCTCAGCTCCCTCCCTGGCTCAGTTCAGAGCTATTCTGCCTCAAAGGTCTCGATACATATTTACATTCAGGCAGAACTACCTGGGAAATATCCTGATAAACTCATTGTTCAAAAGAGGAGAGCATTTTCGCACTGTCATTCAGTTTGTTTTGTACAGACACACACGTAAAGGTGTACTGAAAGTGTACGGTACAACTGCAGCGAGCCAAGGAAACGCTGGGTAACCCCTGCTCAGGAGCCGAGAGCCACGGAACAGGTGAGATGCACGGCTCAGGCATCCAAATCTGTTATGCTAATTTCTATCACATTTTTGTGAGTGTGTGTGTGTGTACCCGTGTAACACACGGGTGTGTGTTAAAGTGATACCAGGATAAGGCAACTGAGAATATAATGGTGTTTGCTTCAAATACGTCTAAACAAAATTACACTTAAGTGAATAATCCTCTTCACTTAAGGAATAATCCTTAAGTGAATAATTTTGAACACTGCTCTGAAGACAGCACTTAATGCGCTGGTTTAATGCAAGTCTTTGAGCAGGTCATTGACATTCTGCTGGCTAAAAAAAATATCTTGCTCTGAACACTTCATGGATTTAACTTGAACCTAAAGAAAGGTATAAAAATTTGGTTAAAGGGAGAGCAGGAAAGAGGGGGTCGTGCACAGGTGCAAGCTCTATTCCCTTTGAGGAAGAATGAAACTCATTATATTTGTGTTCACTAATATTGAGATGCAGCAAGTGAACAGTCTAGCTCTAATTTTAAGCTTTGCACTGCAACAACAGAAAAATCAACAGCAAGTGAAAAATTACTCAGATCTGTGGGGTTTTTTTTTTTTTTGTGACGCAGGATTTGAAGAGCGTGAACTACAGCTGGACAATATTATAACAACACCCAGTTAAATTAGTCGCTTCAACTCCTTTTGTAAAAAGTAGTAGAACATAGAAATTTCATGGTCTCCTGCAAAATAAAATTATCTGTGAACTTAGTCACAAGTACTTTCTACAGTAAGTCATTACAGATTAAATAAAATACTGCAGTATTTCAATTAGTAAATGAGGCATTTTTTTCTTTTATAACATTTAATGGAAATTTGTGTTTTTCCCCCAACCCTGTAATATTGCTAAATAAAATCTGTAACATCTTTTCAATTATAAACTAACAAAATAATCACATTATAAAAAAACCAAAAACAAGGTAATACAGGCGACACAAAAAGAGGACAAGAAAATACTATTTTTGCTTTCTGTTTCTCTTTTTATCCTTCTTAAATAGAAAAATCATCATCCCCAGTAAGCGCGATAATTCTGTAAAAGTTACTGGGCCTTTGGCTAGCTTAGTATCACGGCTCCATATCCGAAATGTGTTTTTTAACAACCTTTGCTTGCTTTAAATCTTGCAGTTTCAAAAGAAAGTAAAGCTTTTTTGGCTTATCAACTTTCTTAAATAAATGTTTAAAAGATGTAGCTTGAACTATACTCTTAAAATTATACATTTCCAACATGAACTCTCATCTTCTCCAAGAACGGGATTCATCTTCATCCTCATCGTCATCATCATCATCTTCGTGCAAAAATAAATCTGAGGTTTCAGTTTCCTAGATGAAGGAGAAACATGGTTTTATTCCCAGGAAACCTGTCATGCACCAGAGCACCAGTTGTGCTTCACAGCAAGTTAATGTTTCCAGTAAATCCCACTGAAACGGACAAAACTACATTCAGCAAGTTTTTAGGTAATGAATAGCACTCTCGTACATCAAGAGGGGGAATGACAGTCAAACTTCAAAGGAAGCAAGAATGAAGAGCCACTAAAGATCTCTGAAACAGCAGCTTTCCATTAAAGAGCAGCTAGACAGAAGTACTTCTCTTGGTCTTAAATCATTCTCATAATAAAGAGAAGACTTACCTTACATTGGAGCATCAATATTGCAAAATAAAAAGCTTAGTAGCCTGCACATAGGGATTATGAAGTTTATTTTTTAACAGTTTTAACTTTACCTTTATCTTTTAACTCCTAAGTTTTTAGGAGTGGGACATTTTTCCTCTGTGTTTTTTTTTAAAATATGGAAAATATACTTGTCCATTCAAAAATAGTTAGGTTTCTAGTTTGTAGAATATTTGTCAACAATTTCTTCAATAAACAGAAAAAAATGTATCCCCCCAAAGCTCTTCGCTACTGTATGTTTTCATACCTCTTCTTTAGACTCCTCTTCCTCAATTTCTGTGGACACAGAGGGTACCTTAGGTTTGTACCATGATATCTGCAGCTTTCGGTCTTTGAAGCGGGATCCTTGGTTAGCAGCCTAGATTGTATTTTAAATGAATATATTTTGAAAAGAGAACCAAGTATTTTTAAGATCATAAAAAATGAGCTAAACTCAGTGAATATCACTCACTGCAGTTGTGCATATCTGATTATCTCAAACATGTATTAGGACCATACAACTGCAATCACCATGAGCAGTAGTAACTTCACACAAACCTGAATCTACTAAATAACATTATGAAAAAAATAGCAGAGCTCTAAATTGATCATCATATTGAACCTTTATCAGAGAAAGATCACTAGTCAAACAGGAAATATTTTCTTCCTTAACTATATATAACAACAACAAATACCCATATTATCTAGTTCAAACTGTTTAGCTCAAAGCCCACTACATTTGAAAAGACAGCCGGTCACAAATAATTACAGTATTCCTATTTCACAACAAAGTCATTTTTCTACTTACATTCTCAGCTTCTGAGCGAGATTTAAAAGTTAGGACAACACTTAGTGGGGAATCCTCTTCTTGAAGGTCTTCAATATCTCCAAATTTCTGAGGAAAAAAAATAATTAAGAGTAGCTATAAAATGCTCCTCCAGAAACATGACTATCTTGTTCTACAATGGCAGCATGTATTAAACACTTTTTTTCTCTCCAGAGAAGAGAATCAAAGAAGTCTCAGTGGTACCATCTAGCAACAGGGCAACATTTGCCCCTGCTTATTTGGATTAAAAAAAAAAAAAGAAAAAAAATGTAAACTTTTCCCCGTGTGAAGAACTGGGAAGTTCTGTGTTTCCACTCAAAACAAAACTAAGCAAGTTTTCAAATTCCCTAAACTGCCTTTTTGTAACCAGATTTAACAACAACAACAACAACAAAAAAAACTTACAAAACTAGCTTTGACAACTCAGTCACTCACTTTGCAAAGATCATCCAGAAATACCACAAATTAATTTGATCTGGGTTAGATTTCATGTTGTACTTATTTACAAGGAATTTTATAATCTCTTTGAAAACCTAACTAGCTTTGAAAATGAGAATACTTCACCAGAAAGGGTAACTGAGGGAAATCTAAAATCATGTTGTGCTTTAACTCAGTTATGATGCTAATACATTTACTAACACAGTGTGCACACTAGCAAGGTATTTGAATGCTGTAATATCAGTTTATAAACAAGTGTAACATCTTTGGAAGCGGCTGTGCTGTGTTTCAAAGTTGTGCTTTGCCTCTTGACATCAAGAGAAATCAAATAAATAGCTAAGAAATGCTATTAGGAATAATCATTTGTAAACAGAGAAAGGCTGATAGGTATTTTTCAGATATGTTTTAATGTGTTATATATTTTAAAAAAGCATTAGGCAGCTACTGTAAAACAGCTATAAAAGACATATGTTAACACCCTCGATAACTCTTAAAACTATCTGCTTATCCACAACCTGTTCCATGAACACAGGGTGAGATCACATGACTTTTTTTCCACTAACAGAATATAAAGACTTGTAACCTCAATATTTTCAAAAAGAAAAAAGTTTATTTATGAAGTTATTATTTCTCTCTCTTTGCAAGAAAGCACACCCATTAACAATATCAGACGCTTAATCTGCAATGCAGCTGAAATTTTCTTTTTAATGAGATCTCCAACTTACAGAGAAGTGCTGTAACAATTCATCTTTTTCCTCTTCAATGAAGCCTCCAACCGTTAGTGCTTTGGGACGATGATCGACCACCATGTGATTCAACATGCCTCTTCCTCTCCCGCCGCGACCCCATCCTCGTCCTCTTCCTTGGACAGGCGTTGTCTTTCCTCGACCAACAGGTAAGATGCCTAAACGCGCAGCCTGTTTACAACAAGTCGAATGACTTACAAATCCGTCCTCTCAGCAAGAACACAGCATAAATATAAAAGCATCAAGCCAAACAAATTCACCTCTACTTGTAACTGATTTAGTTTTTTTCTCAATTCAGTTGTGTCTTCTCCAGAAGAGAGTCTTTTATGAAAGTCCAGTTCTGCATCTAAAAGTTCCTTTTGTGCCTTAAAGAAAGAGATGCACAAACAGAAAATAGAGGGGGAAAGGCTGAACGTCAATGTATGCTTTTAACGTATTCCAATTCTTCAGCAATAAACTTGTACAAATTACACAGTTAGATCACGATAACATACTCGCACTTTTCTCTAAATTCAATTGATCATGCCTTATTCATTTAATTGAAAGTCCCTCCCTGTCAAAAACCAAAACCCAGTTCTAATTTGAAGTAAATGTGACAGGAACTTGAAGGACCGATATGAAAAGTTAAATCACTTGAGTTGCTTAAATTTTTGCTTGCTTATCCATAGTTATCACACTGGATCACATTACTAGGATGTAACATTAGAAACAGGCATAACCAGATAGGTTAGTATCTTGCACAATAAATACCTCTGTCTTGGATTTTAATTTTGATGGGGTAGAGGATGTAGATGAAGTTTTTAATTCATCCTTTAACTGAGATATTTTTCCTCCTAATTCTTTTAAGGTCTTCATTATTTCTGCTCTCTCTTCTGGTTTCATGGTTTTATTCTTCTCCAGCTTGGATATCAACATCTGTGTATTAGAAAAGGAGCAGGAACATAAAATTATAGCGAAAACACCACTGAACAGACAGATATCTACGAAAAAATACAATATATATACTAGAACACATTCTAGGCCTACCTTCTGGCACTCTATCTGTTTTTCTAACATCTCCTGCTTCTTTTTCCTCATGTCCTGTTGGAGTTTCATTGCCTCCTATATGAGGAGAAAATTCATTCAAACAGAAAACAATTTCATAATTAAAAAGTACACATTTGAATACATTATACTCCACTAAAATTTAAAACAACATCAGTTTTCATCATGTAGAAGTTGCATAGAGAAGCAGTATCACAGTAGGCAGGCAGATTACTTTTTTGTCACTATTTAATACACACCAGACAGGTCAGTAAAAAGCAGAATAGCATTTTACATGTGCATATGTGTTATATCTTCTTCTTCAAACTATACGAATGAAGTCCATAACAGCAATAACTAGACTGCAAATTGCATAAGTTAGATCTGATATGGAAAATAAAAAGCTGTCGAATTCCAGCTGTGATATAATTTACTCAATTTTTGAAGAAACATATCCTACATTATCACTACATTTTCCTACATCGTAGGGATCTCATATGTACAGAGATTCATATAAAAAAATGCCCAAATGCTATGTTTGAAGGAGTTTTTAGGATAGTTACTGGGCTATGCAGACCAAGGGCAGAGTGCTACACAGGAACACCTGAGTTTGTCTAATCAATCCTTTCTTTATAAAGTACTTAGACTGTTATGTTGTTGCTCAAACAACACATATAGTAAAGTACCTGCTTTTTTTTAAGAGCTTCTTGCACATCATGAGGTTTAGACCCTGCACCAGGCTTCATAGATGTTTTTAAGTTTGAAGAACTGTAAACCATTTTTGAGTGGCTTGTAGAAGTAGGAAATGACTGAAATGGAACAAACAAAATGTAATAACTTAACAGGAATGTAATATACCACCAACTTTTAGATAATGTATTTAGTTAAACACGAACACATACTTCCAAATTTGTTTGATGAGGTAAAAAACCTGATGAAGTAGAACGCGTACGAGGCGTCAGCCTGGCAGCCAAGTTGGATGCTGGATCCTGATACCCACCAAGAGTACTACTGAAGCTGATATTTGCATCTGTATTCTATTCAGCTTGATAGTAACAGTCAAATATCATGCTTCCTGATCCAACATTTTGAAAAGAACTAAGGTGGTAACGGTTACAGCTCTTACACCTACATGGTTACTTTATCATAAAGGAGTATTTTCGTTGTTAGAATGCATGCTGCACCATGGTATCAGCACAAATCAAACTAGAGCGGTTTGAACTCTATGCAGACGTATTTCATAAGCTGTCAGTACTATTTCTAAAGTACCGAGTAAGTTCCAAAAATCACTACTGGGAGAAACAAAGGAATTCAGACAGCTGGCATCACATATAAACTATCAAATTTGTTAAATATGGAGCACTGCCCCTCTTCAAGTCCTGCTGCTTAGAACTGTGATAATTTGTTTCTGAAGCAGCTACTATTTTGTTTCAGTAGCTGAGGAGATCAGGTAGTGACCAACCACAGTCACACCAACACTAATGAAAATAACAAAGCCAACCCAAGAAAGAATTTGCAAGTGCTAGTTACTAGTTTTCTCCTTTAGCAAACAGGTCAAAGCTTTAAGCAAACGTATGAAGATGGTTGTTTATTACAAACATACCTGGGAATCCTCTGCTACAGCCCCAGTCTGGCTTAGGTCAGGCTGGTTTCCACCTGTTGCTCCAAGGCGACGTTTCACTGGGACTTTATTAAGGACGTAGGCACCTGATGCCATCGGTTTATTCATCACCTATGTATTAATGGATATTAAAAGGAGAAGACTGTATACTCTGCATTTTAAAAAGAGCAGTCACTCAAATGCTGATAACGCTCCAGGCGCTACCACTAACTTGAGGAACAAAGCCCTCCCACGGGGAACGGTACCTTGGCCATGCTGCTGTGCACCGTCACGGCTGGGGCCGCGGCCAGGCCTTGCTGCTGGAGGTGCAGCTGGTGGTGAAGGGGCTGCGAGGGGGACGGCTGCTGCTGCTGCTGCAGCAGCGGGGGCTGCTGCTCGCTCTCCCTGTGCCACAGCACCCTTATGAACCGATTATTCAAAACTGCCTTCGTGCTGGAAATGGCCTTCCTTGCCTCATCGTTAGTTAAGTACTGAATTAAAGCAGCTTCTGGATCATTCTGGAAAGCAACCTAGAACACAAGTTTATTGTAATACATTATTTCAAGAAAGACCTGTAGCAAACCAACCTACAAATAATCTGCCATGAGAAGGAATTAGATATTCAATGCCATTAACTGCTTAACACAAAGTCGACGCATTCTATGTTACTAAAGTCAAATACATTTGGCAAGTGTTACATAAACTTCAGCGAAGTCTATATGCAGTAAAAGACTAAGGACGGTCCATGCAAAAGTTCAGCACGTTCTCGAAAAAGCATCGTCTAATTATCATGACTATTTTCTCTAAAATTAATCACCACAGAAATAAAAAACGTATGTTGGACTTTCTAGTACAGTGCAACTGAGATACCATCTTTTAAAAACAGCATCATTTGTGCTAAGACATGAAGTTGCCAGCTCAAAGAAAAGAGAGGTTTCACAGATGCCCACCATGTTCAGACCTCTCAGCAAGAGGTTGCTCACTCTAACAAATAGAGGGAAATTAAATACTACTTTGACTATGTTACTACTCATATCCTGTTTATGTAGCGCTTTTCTGCTTTCTATAATATAAGGTGTATCACCACTCAAACTACTTTATGACGGTAAGTGGTAGTAAACTGACGCATAAAGACTCCTGAAACACCTCTGACAAAATCTTGGTTAAGAAACACTGCAAGTTTATAATGTAAGACAGAAATTGTTAGATCTCTTAAAAAAAAAAAAAAAAAAGAAAAAAAAAACAACCCACGCTGCTCAATAACCTGACATGTTTTAGACGTAGCGTTAACCCTGCAAGACTCCCAAGTTTAACAGGAAGTCACGGAGGCAGAAGGGAACATATATGTTTTTTTTTTTTTTTAAACGGAACAAGGATGACAATAGAGTGGTCCAAGAAAAGATTTGGTTACCTACTGCCCTGTCCCACTTAGCTTCTGTTAATAACAGCGTAACCAAGACGGTACTTAAAGTTTCAAGGGAAATAGCAAAGTCCATTTTTGTGTCTATGTGTGAGTTTCTTTTTACCTGAATGTTTACAATAGTTCCAAATTTACTGAAATGTTCATTGAGCTGTGTAATGTTGTTCAATTCTGGTGGAATTTTTCGAACTTCTAACTTTGTGTTAGTATATTGATTCTTCTTCAAAAATCCTGGCTTATTCTGACTGTTATTGGCTTGCCTAGAAAAAAAAGACAGCAAGATTAATTCAGAGAGACTTGTGTACACCCAAGTCAGTAGTTATCACACACACTTATTTTCTTGTAAAAAGAATAAACTCTAGAGAGTAACAGAAAAAGAGATTCTCCCCCACCAGTTTATGCTCCATGCTTCATTTTTTTGGATGGAGAGATTAGTTGACGCATCCAGGTCAGACAACATGGATTAGTGACTAGTTATATTCACAAAATAAACAACAATAAAATCCATTCCTATTAGTCAAATGCAGTTTTTAATTCTTACTTTCCCATCCACGGCTTCTTTAACGATGGACATTCCATACTACTTGGAGATCTTTTCCTGCTGTCTGGTTCAAGCACGACTCTAGTTACGTTGCTGCTATTATTTGTGATGGGAATGGGAGGTTCAGTCTGGATGATAATATTGGCAGCTACAGAAAGGGAGAGAGGACCATATTATTTACCACACCTCAACAGAGAGGATCAAAAAACCTTCCATTTAAACAGCAAAATAGAATCAAGTTAAAAACAACAGAATAGGAAGGTGTTATCGAGTTGGTCAGCTTTGTTTATGAAATTGCTTTAGAGATCAAGCAATCACTTGTAGTCTAACCAACCCATTTGCAGACAACAAACATTAGCCCACTCAGGGAACAGCTTTTGACTTTTAATATTAACATCAGCTTAAAAGAACTCAGCTAAAACTTCATCTTTCAGGTATAGAAAGTTCAGATTTTGCAGACAAAAAAAGCACCACCACCAACACACACCCACGAGAGTAGGACCCCGGACTTCAGCTCTGAGTTCTACAATATGGCATGAGCTGAATAAACTCTGTGTATTACCCTTTGCAAATGAAAAACAACACATGAACACCAGAGAGAGCAAGAGCCTCTTCCTCCCACTATCCCCTTTCCATTCCTCCCCCCAGTTTCCAAGAACAGCTGTTAATTAAGTTCAGCTACAGCATGACATTGTATTCTCAGAAACATTAGTTCTGTCACTTCAAGCTTGAATGATCTTCTACAGTTATAAAGGAATGATCTTCTACAGTTATAAAGTTGAAGCACCAGATAACAAATTTCCAAGTATTTATCTACAACCTGCTTAAAATGACACTATTGCTATTAGTCTCCTGTGTTCACTAAATACCCAACTCTTAAAAAGAAGTCTGAGTTGTAAATCAGTTTCTTTTGTGGCTTTTATATATGCCAGAGCTCTGCTGATTACACAATGAGGACAAAGACTAGATAACAGGGAAATAGCTTCAGTTTTATTTGTCTGGATGAATTTAGAAGAATCCTTTCACATCATAGACGAAGACAACAAAACAAGTTGTCTAAAGTGCCTTTACCACCCAGTTAGCCTTACCCTTGGAATGGGTTCTCAGAAAGAATCTGAGGGCCAGTAACAAAGCCCCAACCCTGCCTTTATGATATTACGATTCATTAAGATGAAAAGTCATACTTTTCTGCAATAATAAATAACTATGTTCTATATAGGATGAACCATTGGAAGAAAACATTGAAAAAAAATCTTATCTGTTAAGTAAAAAATACTAGAGTGTAACATAAAATGCTGAATTTTAATAATTTTTCCTTTAAGGACAGTGGGGGAAGACAGGAGGGAGAAAGAAAGCTATGCTAACAGAACAACAACAACAACAAAATTAAAAAGCTTTAACTTGTTCTGACTCTAGGCCTAAAGACAGCTTATACCTGTGGCCATTAAGAGTGAGAGTGTCCATACACTCTCATCCAGTCAGTGATCCAGAATTACTTAGAGCTGACTAAGATTTCCATGGAGTAGGAAAATTAGAATCCTATCTGCAATAGTCATTTTAAGATAGCAAAAGGCCGACAAAGTGAGACCCTCAGGTACAAACACCTGCCGGGACAGCTCCCCTCATCCCTGCCACCACAACAGCTGAGGAAGGCGCTGCGGATAACGACCTTTGGGCCCCGCTCCTAAACACGTCTGCAGCAACACAACGCTGTCTTCAGAGCTTAAGGCCTTCTTTTCGCACCACTTTGCTTTTCCGAGGTACCCAGCACCCAGAAAGTGCCTTGGTAGGTTAAAGAGAAAATGACAAATCAAAACAAAAAATAAAATCAACCACCCCTTGTAGTATTGATTAAAATCAACCGCTTGCCTGGGAATAAGGCTGCTTTGAGTTTAATATAGTCATATTACCCCCTTTTTTTTTCTCCATGTAGAGATGTCTGAAAATTGCTTTGAAATGTTAGATCAATGGGTAAAATTTGCTTTCAGCCTGAAAAAGGGAAAAATAAGCGTTGACGGTCTTGGACAAAAATAGCAACAGCAGTGACTAGAAACCCTTCCTACCTCTTGGATTTGTATCCATCTCCCCAGATGTTAGGCCAATTAGATTTGGACGCTGCGTTTGTGCTCTTGTAAAGAACTGTCGATACTGAGATCTACCAGCACTGGTAATACTAGGAGCTTCAGGGTTATAGCCATCTGGCTCATATGTATCTATAAAAAAAGGAGAGAAATGAAAGGATATTTTCAAATGATTTTAAGACTCTAGGTTAATTTTCCTTTAAGGAAATACATGGATGTCCAAGAATCAGAAGTTGTTTTGGATGAAGGGAAGAGAAAAGAGGTTGTAGAACTGATGTGTGCAGCCATTTAAATTCCTCAACTGAACTTCATGCCCAAGTCTATTTAGGCATAATCCCTTTTAATCTACTTTTTACTTTCTGTCTAAAGTGCACAGGTTACAAAAACGGAGTACTGCTGACAAACCACTGGAAAAATGAATGAGGTTTCTGTATGACAACACTACTCGTAACGGTGTTTCACGGGGCACAACAAAAAGAAATCGTTTGAACATCTATCCTGTAGGTGCTAAGATGCAAATAAATATTTATTCTTTGTTGTCCAACAGTCCGGTTTCTTTCAGAAAAGGACTTTTTGGGAAACAAATGCTTAAATAAGTCCAAAAGAAACTGAGAAGTCAGATAATTTGACCAATACTTACCTATTAAATTCTCTCAATCCATTTGTTAGAGGAACTACCTGCCTAACTCTAGTAAAGTACTAATGATTATTTTAATCAAAAGAGGTAATGATGTGAAAACAGAAGGTGACAGAATTGACTCATATTGCTCCTCCAACCTAAGGGCCAGCCTAAGCATGACTCCTCCTTTCGAGCACAAGAAGAAAAAGTGATACAAGAAGCAAAATGGATAAAACCTGTGATAAGCCTTCACAGAAGCACAATACTGGAACATCAGTGGACGTGTGTACGGGGTGACGGCAGACTTGAAGCATTCTAAATGTCAGCTCTGTTATTCCAAAGCAGCAAAGAAGACTCTCTATAATTAAAAATAGATCCCTCAGCACTGCTATACCTCTGTTTTCGCTTGCGGTTCAGTTTCCACCAAGAACTTCCATGACCCCTGCATGAGGTTCCTCCTCCAAGATTTTGCATATGATTGCAAGAGGGCAATCAGCAATTGTTACCAAAGCTACGTAAGAATATGACACGAAAACTCCAAAGTGGTTTTGGAGAACAGAATTATGTACTGTCACTGAGGCCAAAGGCGCGCTATGATTTGAAGCACACAGAATTGCTGTTAAAAGAAGCCCTGAAGCTGAAAGACTCAGATCATGAGGCCTGATAGTGTTTGGAAACAACCAAACTATGCTTCTAACAAGGCTTTGAGCGGTGGAAGTCGTGAAAAGCATGCAAGTCGCAAAAAGTGATGTGCATTGTAAGCTGAAGACTGCCTCTGAATAAAATCTAAAGTGCTTATGTAAAACCAAACAAAAAAGACACACATCAAAATACCAGACAGCAGTAATAAATCAAACAAACAAAAAGACCTTTAAGATGAATTCACCTTATTCTGTTCAGGTAAAACGTGGAAATGCCATTACTCCTTTAATTATCAAAATGTAAAATTTTGTTGAATTTAAATTGAACAATTTAGAGTTCCCCAGGTATTTTGTTACTCCTTTCATGAAATCTTACTTGTATGATATTTTAGCTGTGTAAGAAAGATGGACATGCCTACTGAAATCCATTCATATTAATTTAGCTAGAAAGCTAGAATAAGCCAATTCTAGGTGGAGGAAAAAAAAAAGGAAAATAAAAAGCACATTAATATATGAAGAATGCAAAGACTATTTTGACATAAAGCTAAGCAGAAATTTCCCCCTTGCCCTCATTGGAAGCAGTAGCAGAGGAATAAAGACAGAATAAAGTAAAAGATCTGCAGATACATCACTTGCCTACTGATGCTCTGCTAAAGGACTTCAAGATGAAGGGATCCCTTCCGTAACGTACAGCCTTATTACTTCGAGTATATTGTTTTAAGCATATAAAAATCAAAACGAATCCCTCCATAAATGATGCTTCCTCAGACAGTGACAGAATGCAACTACGTTTTACACAGCAACAGCAGATGATGCACTGACCAAGAGAAAAGCCATCAGACTTCTTTTTAGATTTGTATGTAGTGGAGGAAGAAAGAAGAAACAATTTTTAATCATACATCAACAGAAACATTTTTAACTTTATAATCTCAAAAAGACTTTTTTAAAAAAAGATATTTGCTTACGTTCTGATACTGTATACAGTAGGTTCTGGGGTAAAGGAGGAGGTAGCCTTGCTCCTACGGGTGCAAGACTGGGCACTGCACTTGTTCCAGGCTGGTCACGATTACTTATCAAACTGGACTGTGTTAGAGGTGGTCCTACAATGACACCACAGAATATATCACCAAAACTTACAACTCCACAGACAAACATACAAATAATTCAGTGCAGCTTCTAAGACTGTGAGTTTTATTGTCCCATTAAGTTCAAAATAAGTTTCCCCTTGATAAGAATATCTATTAAAGTAAGTTACTCTTTGCATTAAACAAAAGAACAAAGCTTTAAGCTATACAAATATATTTTCTTCCCCAGAGGTTTATTATTGATACAGCTTGCATTAGCTGAAGTAGCAACTCCCTCAGCTCTGCCAAAGGGGCAGAGGGGCTAGGAGGAAATCAAGGGTTGCTCAGAGCAGGAGCTCATACTCCTAACATTTAGATTCTAGTTCTATAACCTTCACAAGAGTGGGGGGAAAATCCTTCACAAGGCTGCCCAGCTATTTTTGCTTTGTTTGCACCACATATGATAAATACACTCCTAGTTATTATATGATCAAAACTGTACAACAACTTACATGACACAACCTATTAAGACATAACTACAACTGCAGTGCACTACTGGTTTGCTTAATAGCAAGGCAACTCACTACCACAAAAATGCTCCTGCAAAGTTTGAAGGAAGTTTTTCTGTTAATTAGAAAAGCTTATTTTAGCTATAGGAAGAATTATTTACCACCATAGTCATTTTAAGCTTTTGCTACTAGAATTTGTAGTAAAAATAATTCAAGGTAAGAAATGCAAGTATAAAATTAATCATGGGAGTGCAGATGTACAAACTGGTGACCTTCACAGAATTGATTACAGCCATGGGTAGTTTCACTAGAAATACCTTTGTTTTTGACAGAAAAAAAAAAATCAATTAGTTACCCTCCCCAAAATTAAGGTTTTGCAACTTAGAATATCCACTACTTCCTATAAATATGCTAGAATCATAGAATGCTTAAGGTGGGAAAGGACCTCTAGAGATCATCTAGTCCAACCCCGCTGCACACACGGGGTCACCTAGAGCAGGTGGCACAGGACTGACTATACAGAAATCATTCGTTAGTCCACAGCAGCTGCTATTTCATTTAAGTTGTAGCACTATGCTGCTAGAATACAGAGTACTGAAATAGTGCAACCACGTATCCAGTATTCTAAGATTTTTTTTTTCCTCTTACACAGTCTCTTTTAAGATGCAATAAGATAACAAAACAGCTACAGTTTCACAGATCACTGCCAAGCTAAGAGGTCTTAGATATATGAAGTATTGGCTATGGAAAAGCCACACATAATTACCGTGACCAGGGAAATTTATTACTGCTTTTAGGAGAGTAGATCTCAGTATTTTTACATTAGAAAAAAAAAAAAAAAAAGACCATCAAGCCAGGAATCAAACCAAGTAACAAGACTGTCAGATAATCTGAAAGATATTCCCCATCCTCTAACCCCTGCTTTGGTCTAATTTAATTCGGAGTACAGTGAATTTTAAAAGCTGATTTTTCAGAACTATTTAGTAATATGCTGAGTAGCAAAGCACTAGCAAAGAAGCTTGAGGAACTCATTACTTTGAATACATATAGAACTCTTCCAGAAATATCTGTCTCAAATTGGATCATTTGTGGCATAAAATAATGCAGAACAGTATTTTAGCTTACTTGGTACAGGAAGCACAACAGGAGGTGGTGCCTGCGGGTGAGCCTGGGGAACTGGCATCCTCATATTGCGGGCTGGAGCTGGCATGGGGGGCAGAAGCATACCAGGAGGAGGAGGAAGGCCCAGAGGTGGTGGAGGAAAAGGAATCATGCTTGGCAAGGACACTTCGTCCACTACTAAAGGGTCATTTCCATGATCAAACTGGCAAAGATCGCCAAGCACACAAAACCCTCGCTCTGCAAAACAAAACATAACAGTTAATTATGCTTTTATATTAAAAAAAAAATCCAACATTACATTATCAGGCAAGATTTCAGAGTAAAATTCAAATTGGAACAACTTCCCATAACAGCATATAAATATACATACATTTTAAAAGCTGGGGGACAATGAGGAGAGGGGGAAGAAAACATGCAGAAGGACCAAAGGTTTAACATTAAACATATGAACTATAGTCTTTTTCAGATATGCCATTGCTGAGATATTGCCAAGGTGTATTTGCCAAGGCATATATGGAATTGCACCCAATTCTGCGTTCTTACCCAGCAACAGTAAAATTATAAGCAAACTGCTTCCAGTTTGCTGGAAGAAACTTACTTCTTTCCCAAGGAAGATATAGGTCATATATGCACTTTTACACACACGATACTTATATGCTACTGCATTTTGGCTGCGTGCCTACATTTTCTGAATATTCAAAGATAAACAAGTAGATAGATCATAACTGAAATCACATATGCAATTGAAGACTAGAAAAAGATTACCGTCATAATCTCGACATCTTCTTTTAGGTGGAGGGTTTCTGCCAAACGAGCCAGGAGTGCCGTGATTGTTATAAAAATTTGACCAGCTCTCTGTTGTGTTTTCAAGATGATGAGCAGGTGCAATTACAGTAACAGCACTGGGAATAGACTGGGCAGAGGAATACTGTTCAGTGGAGTTACTGGGAGATATGGAAACTGGATTATAGGAGCCTTCATCATTTCTCTCGCTCTTGAATTTTGATCTCTCCCTATGCTCTGTAGAGAAAAAAAAAAAGAGGGAGGTGGTTGTGAGTGTAAAACTTCACGGCTTGTTCATCATTACCATGTGCATCACATGGTAATAGCCTTCAATTGCAAAGAAACTTTATCTAAAAACAGAGTAGAAAAAAAAAGGTAGAAAGCAGAAAAAAGGTGTAACGCTATTCCTCAAAAAAAAAAGGACATCCTTGAAAAAAGAAATAAATCAACAGCTTTGTCAACACAGAGCAAACGTGTATCAGCTACATATATTCACTGGTATACACCCGTGGATAAAAGTTTTCAAAATTTGCTCAAATGACTCCAGGGCATCTACAGCGTGCCAACCCGTGCCACTTGCACAAGTGACCACACGTCAGCGACACCCGGCGTTTGCCCACAGCAGGAGCCTGGCACTCACCAGCGCTTCTGCTTGCTTCATGGTCTTTGCTTCTGCCCCTGCTGCGGCTACGACTTCGACTTAGCCCTCTGCTTTTACTACGACTTTTACTCCTGCCTCGTCGCCATCCAGACTTTTCTCTGTACAAGTCACTCCTGTCATAGTATCTGTCATAGTCCCTCCATTTTCCATCATCTCTCTTTTTCTCTCTGGTTCTAGAAAATATAAACAATGTTTATGAAAGAGAAAACAAATTCTAAAACAAGTTTGTAGTAAGTGAACATACTGCTCATCCTCCACATCCAACTGCGGTAATGACATCACATTTGAGAAGGACTTTCCCAAGTTATGTAGAAAAATACAGAATCTCAAAGTTGAATTGCTCATTCATAGAAAGCAGAGAGGGGAAGACAAAGAAGAACAGGAAAGATGGAAAGAGTTAGAGGACACCAGCACAGAACAAACTCTGAAAACACAAACTCTGCGATCCCCTTCCTCCTGCTCCCCCCAAACACTTCATTACACAAAACACAAAGAAAGAAAAACAATTGAGGATCCAATATACATGATAAACACAGAAATACACAGTAGATAAAGAACAGGAAAAATAGCACATTTTAAATGAAACCACTGCCTAGCAAGTAGAATACAAAGTCAAGAACTGCCAACAAATAGCACAGGAGAGCCTAATATCTTGGTTCAAGAGTACTACTAACCTCTGTTCACTGGAATCTGTACGGCTTCTCTGTGGACTAGAATACTTTTTTTTCCTGCTTTCTCGCTCTTCCTCAACTGATTCTTGAAAATTCTGTTTAAGAGACAACTACCTGTTAAGTACTGTAAGTTTCTGCAATACAACCCAGTACAGTGCTGTTTTTGTTGACTGACAGATTTTGATCTGTGATTATTTATCACCTTCACGACCTTCTGCCAATCTTAAACCTGGAGATGGAACAACCAACTCCAGCCTTGTCTTTCCTTCAATTTATTTCATACCCACAGACAAAACCCTCAAATCTGAATACCCAGAGCATTTTTGCTTCTTCCCCATCACTTAAATCCTTCCAAATCATAACCAGCTGCACAGAGAAAAATAAAGATCACTGGTCACAATGAAGTGAACTTTGCTCTTATACCCCTTCTCAAATTCAAATTGAGATTTGGAAGCAGGTAGACAGAAAAATGGATGTTACCTCCTCCTTGACTTCTTCTTTCTCCTGAGCTGCAGGTTTCACTTCTGCTTTTGCTGGTTCAAGAGAAGGGAGGTAACTCTTGGTGTACAGACTTTCAAAGAGTTTATCTACAAAACCTGAAGTTTCTGGGGATGCAGAAATAAGAGAACATCACTACATTTTGGTTTAAGATGATCACTAGGAATGCATTGACCAGAGAAGCCCCTGAAGAAAGCCATCGGGAATGATTGTTTACAGCAGCAGCATTTTAAATAACGAACATTAGCTCTATATAAGGATCTGGAATTATTTACGCTTATTTATGCTTTATATTTGTGGAATTTGAAGATGTTTATATAAATAAAAAATAATTGAGGATATCAGAGACAGAAACAGAAGGTTTTACTTCAAATGCACTTACAATTTGGAATTTTTCTAAGAGGCAAGTGTGAATTTAGGGTCAATGAACAACTTTAGATTTACTCCAATTGCTAAAATTAGCATTTGCAACATGGTTGTACATCATTCATATAATACTATTCATTAATTCCAAAGTAGATCCCAAATGAATACACAATAATTTGCCAACTCAGAGTCAGAATTTCAAGATCTTAACACCTGTAATTTGGCCTGAATTGCAATGAGAAGCTCCCCAGATGCCTGGAAGGCCACCTCAGGTCAGGTTTTCAAAAGTTACCAAGCTCATGCCAAAGAAATTTCTGGCAGCATGACCAACATTTAAAAATGAAACAAAGTGTTGTGCTCGGACTTTTATGAAAAGGTTTATCTACAACTGGAGATGGGAGGAAAGAAATAAAGCAAAAAACCAAGCAAGAAAGAAAAGCTATACAACTCCAACAGTTCATTTTGTGATTAAAAAGATCCTTATTTCTTTGCGCTTTGTAAGAAAAACTAATTTTAAGAAAAAAAAAAGTATCCCAAAGGAACGGTGGTTTATCACCCTTCCCTCCATCCTACGAAATGCACTGCAAGGATAAAGTAGTTAATAGCATGGTACCTTTTTGCAGAAAGACATCGAGCTGATCAGCACAGAAGGCTTTGAGCTCTTTCTCTGGTTTGTCTTTCTTGACTAGCGCCACAACATAGTTGGCTAAGGCTGAGGGGTCTGCATCACATCTGGGGAGAGAAAGAATTATTCGTCACAATCACATAGCCCGACTTTGCTGAAGGCCAAAAAACACAGTATGTTGAAGCACCACCATTACAGGAAAATCCCTGAGCAAAACCTGACGATCCACGTGGGATGCTTTTCCAACACCCAGTCAACACACAGCTGCACTGGGGGGACAGAGCCAGGAGCTGCCCCCCCAGATTACAGCAAGACATTCTAAATGTCATGGGACGATCGGCCTCCCCTGCGCACGCACACGCCTACCCACCATGTTCTCATTCTTCTGCTCCTTCCTAAGGGTTACCTATAAAAAAAAACTTCCCTTCTTTATTTAAAGATCCTATTCTGGGGCACTCAAGCAAGTGCCACTGCTCCTTCACTTTCTCTTAGCACAGCAACCACGATGCTATATGGATAGCAGAGCAACTACCAAAAATTCACTATATAATTACTTGAAAGAAACATCACTACATATGTTCATTAAAACAGTAATACCATGAAAAGCAGTTCAGAAAGATGTATCTCAAAAACATTTTAAGTATGCACAGAGATATGTTCTACACAGCTTAACTTACTATGCATAATTAGACTTTTTTCCCCCCAGAATGATTTCCTAGCCTATAGATCACACAGTAATCCTTTAACTCTGCTAAAATGCCAAAAGGGATGCAATTACCAATAGAGATTCATTTTACTCACTACCCAAGTCCTACGAAGGCCAAAGGTAGCCAACTCTGTTCAACAGTTCTCCACTAATCTTTAAATTAGATATTGCTTTAGATTCTATTATTCAGTCACTGGAAAAATAAAAGAAAAAAAAATACACAAATTATGAGCTAGATTAACAGCATGAAAGTATAATTAAACAACAACTCTTTGAAAAGATGCAAACATCAGCTATCAGGTGGCAGGTATGATCCAAAACGGATCCAAAGGTATGATCATAATCAGTCCAATTGAAAGAATTGTGAACACTAATATTTCAAGAAGAAATAGTGTATTTAAAGAATGTTAGCTACGGAACTATAAAGAAATAGCATAAAAGCAGGCAAACCTCAAAGTAACTTCCAGTAAAAAATGAGGGAGAACTGGCTAAACAAAATAACCTTCCAATCAAGCAGCTCTAAATTATTTCGCTTACTTGTTTCCAACAGCTGATGAAAACCATGTTAAATATAGCAATTAACTACAAAGAAACCACATATTTACAGATTTTGCAGAACACAAAAAAAGAAGTAAGCTGTATTTATTATATCCTATACTAGTAGCCACATACAACTAAAAACTCTAAAACCTCAATTTAAAATAAAGAACATGATCCATCACTTATTAACGTACTTATTAGTTGAACCCATCCCATTCATTTCTCCTCATACTAACTTATCCTGGGCACTCACATCGCATTATGGGAACATGCACTTCACCAAGTTGGCCTTTTCCCACTTTCCCTCCTTAAGGCCAAACATCCAACACCCACCAGAAATCCTGGGTCTCTGACATGACCCCTTGTCTGCAGCTCAGCTCCCTGCCCTTCAGCTCAGACACCCAAAGATGCAGAGAGCAAGAGAGAAGGCCAAGGGAGGGGCAGCAAAGGGGTAGGGGTGAGAGCTGCGCTCTGTCCTGAGGAACCTTCGGAGATTTGGCTGCGGATTGCAGAGAACTTTCCAAACCAACCAACCAAACCACCAGTGCCATGAAGCACTTGGCTAAAAACAAAACGAAACCACAGCATCCTTCTCCCTTTCTTACCCTGAATTCACCTACCACCTTAGGGAGCTTTTTTCTTCCCCCCCGCCTTTTATTTTTTTTTTTTTGACTAGTTCAAGACATGGTTTTGTCTAATTCAGACTTTTGGGTTGGATGTTTCTTGGGGAAAAGAAGTCTGTGTGCTTAAAACTTGCACAAGATACCCAAACACTTCATGTTTCTTACTCCATGCAGTGGCAATAAGGAACCAAGCCAAGTTTCACACTACGTTGCTTTGACATTTTGTAGTTAGGTGAAAAGAACTATATATTCCGTTGGATACGACAGATTCAAATCCTGAAACATTTTAAGAAAGATGTAACTTAGCGGTCGGTAACTGAGCAGCTCTACTGCACTGGATTTGAAACACAAGACGAACATTTGTAGAAATACCAGCGAACCGGGCGCTGCCAACACCCGCCCCGCGAGCGGCGCCCTCGCAGAGCCGCCCGTCCCGAGGGGCTCCCTCCTC
>JAUBNY010000308.1:417437-432574 GCA_032275445.1 Crypturellus soui | reverse complement strand
GACCCTTATACCCCCCTATGGACCCTTATACCCCCCTACGGACCCTGGTGGATCCCCACGGACCCTTATACACCCCTACGGACCCTGTTGGAGCCCTATGGACCCTTATACACCCCTACGGACCCTTGCGGAGCCCTGCCGACCCTTATAAACCCCTACAGACCCTGGCAGACCCCTATGGACCCGTATACACCCCTACCCACCCGTATACACCCCTAAAAACCTGTGCAGACCCCTGTGGATGCCTATGGACCCGTGCAGAAACCCTTGGACCCCTATATATCCCTACGGATCCGTATATACCCCTATGGACTCATGCGTATCCCTACAGACCTGTGCAGACCCCTATGGGCCCCTATATATCCCTACGGACCCGTGCGGACTTGTATATATCCCTATGGAACCATATATTCCCCTACGGACCCGTGTGGACCCTTATGGAGCCGTATACACCCCTAAGAACCCATACATACCCCTACAGACCCCTATGGACCCCTATATACACCTACGGAACCGTATATAAAGCCTTGGAGCCGTATATACCCCTACAGACACGTACGGACCCCTATGGACCTGTATATACCCCTACGGACCCGTGCGGACCCCTACGGACCCAAAGGGACCCATATGGAAGCTTATAGACTTGTATGGACCCCTATAGACCTGTATCCACCCCTATGGACTCCTATAGGCCCGTAAGGACTTCTGTAGACGCCGATGGACTCCTATGGATCCCTTTGAAATTTTATAGACCTGTATGGACTCCTATGGACACCTATGGATCCCTATGGACACCTATAGCGCTGTATGGACCCGTTTATACTCCTAGGCACCCCTAAAGACCTTTTTAGACCCCTATGACCCCCTATGGCCTCCTTATGCACCTCTATAGACCTCTATGGAGCCCTATGGAGCCCTGTATTGACCTGTATAGACTCCTATAGAACCCTAGGGACCCCTATAGAGATGTATGGACTTCTACGGACCCCTATGTACCCGTATGGAGCCCTGTAGACCTGTAAGGACCCTTGTAGACCCCCTATGGACCTGTATGGACCCCTATAGATCCCTGGGGACCCTAGGGGGGACCCTATAGATCGCATGGAACCCTAGGGACCCCTATAGCCATGTATGGACCTGTATAGACTCCAAAGGACCTCTATGGACCCCTATACACCTGCTATGGACCCCTATAGACTTGTACAGACCCCTATAGACCGCTATGGACTCTTATGGACCCCTGTGGACCCGTATGGACTTCTGTGGACCCCTTATAGGCCTGTATGGATCCCTATGGAGCTGCATGGAGCCCTGTGGAGCCACATGGACCAGTATAGACCCTTATAGACCCCTATGGAACCTTATGGAACCCTATAGCACTGTATGGACCCGTATAGACTCCTAGGGACCCCTATAGACCTTTATAGACCCCTATGGGGCCCTATAGCTCTGTATGGACCTGTATAGACTCCTATAGACCCCTAGGGACCCCTATAGACCCGTATTGAGCCCTAGGGACCCATATGGAGCCCTAGGGATTCCTATAGACACCTGTAGAACTTTATGGACCCGTATGGAACCCTGTAGACTCTTATAGACCCCTACGGAGCCCTACAGCCCCGTATGGACCAGTATAAACTCCTACAGCCCTGTATGGACCCCTGTGGAGCCCTACAGACCCGTATGGAGCCCTATAGATGCCAAAAGAACCGTATGGACCTGTATGGACTGCTATGGCCCCCTATGGACACCTATAGACCCGTATGGACCCTTATAGACCCATATGGAACCCTATAGACCCGTGTGGACCCATATGGAGCCCTATGGACCCCTATAGACCCATATAGAGCCCCATAGCTTTGTATGGACCAGTATAAACCCCTATGGACCCCTATGGACCTTTATAGGCCCCCTATGGACCCACATGGAGCCCCATGGACCCTTATAGGCCCCTATGGAGCCCCATGGAGCCAGGGGGGGAGGTGAGATATAACATGTGGATTTGTATACGGTAACAATATTAAAAATAATGTGGTGTAGGGGGTGGTCGGCGGCCTCACCTGCGTCTGGAGGGAGGTCTAGAGCAGGAGCAGCATGCTAGCAGGGAGGAAAAAAGTCAATAATTCGTTTGTTCTTTATTTAGTTTTTTACTCCCTGCTGGTCTGCGAAGAGAGAGGAAAAGACGGGCAAAGAGACAGAGGAAAAGGGCTGAGAGAGACAGGGCAGAGAGGGAGGGTGCGGGGAGCAAAGACAGGAACACGAGACAAGCGCAGAAAAGAAAAAAACACCTCGAAAAAGAGGGCACAGAGCAAAGGGAAAGAGGAAGCGAAGAGGAGAAAGCAAAGGAAACGGGAGAGCACAGCGCAGAGCAAAGGAAAGATCCGCGTGGGGAAGAACACGCTCTGTGCAACCCCCCTCAAGCTCAGCTTCTCCTCGGGGCACAACTGTCGGTCCATGCGTCTCCCTTGAGCAGCCTGTGCTCACCCGCTGAGGAACCAACTAACACCCCTCTGAACGACCGACCGACCCGTCCCTGTCCCCAGCACTGGCAGCACCCCCGGCCTCGCTCACCTTCTCCGGCGCCAGCCCCGGCGGCGGCTTCTCAGCGGCAGCGTCCAGGTTGCGGAGCAGCCCCAGCACGAGCTTCCCTCAACTGCCATCCCCGCCGAAGGCTGCGCCTGCCCCCTGCCACCCCTATCATCCCCTGCTCCCACTTGTGGCTCATTGCAGCCCGAGCGCCCGCAGCTGCAGCCCAGCACCGAGCGGGATGGCAGAAGGGCCACGAGCCCCATCGGGAACAGCTGCCGCTGCCCGAGCAGCAGAGGCACCATCAGCCCTTGTGTCCTATGGGAAAGAACAAGGCCTGGGGACGAGACAGGCCCCTCGCCCACAAAAGGGCTGCACTGGGACCCGCCTGCACCTAGTGTTTATGTCATCACAAACAACAAAACAGGAGCACTTTGACCACCTCCGGATTCAACAAGGGTTTCAAATTAACCCTTCCTTGTCCTTTGCAGTTTTTCGCCTCAGCCGTCGGGGGTGCTCTCAGGCCCTTCAACAGCAACTTGCTTTTTCTTTTTTTTTTTAATTTCTCTTCACGTTGTGTTCATTTTTCGCTTTTCCTGCTTAAAAAAAAAAAAAAAAAAGGTCCTTAGCCTTCAGTTTTCCATTTGTGCATTCCATAAGCAGCACACAGCCCCCGCGGTGCATGCGCACACGCCCCCCCCCCCCCTCGGCCCCCCCTTTCAACTTCGGCGAACTCGAGCGGGTCCGGGAGTTACAGGGGCTGCTGCAACTCCCCCGCGACCCGGTCGGAAACAAACACACAGGGCTCACGGTCGTGTTTTATTAAGGTAGGGCTGTGCACACATCTCTGTGCCGTAGCTGGCCTCGAGCAGACAGCTTCTCCAGAGGCGCCGGCCGGAGGCTTTGCCGTCCCGTCTCCACCCGCCGCTGCCAGGAGCTTGCACGGCGCCGCCGACGGGGTGCTGTCAGTGCGCATGCGCCGTCCCCCGTCCCTGCAGTTCGGGATTTTCGACACGGGGGGGGGGGAGCAGAGCGCACGCGCACGAGGAGGCTGCTGCGCACATGCGTACTGCTGGCTCCCTCCGGCGCAGGCGCACTAACGCCTCCCTCCGCGCAGCAGCCTCCCGCCCCGCGCCGCCTTGTGCGCAGGCGCAGAGGCCGCCGCCAGGACAGGGCCGTGTGGAGGCAGCCCCGCCCTCCCCCGGGCTGTGCGCACGGCCTGCTGCGCCGGCGGGCGGCCGGGTTCGCTCCGCGCACCGGGCAGCGGAGCGGCGGCTCCCGCAGCGCAGGAGCGAAGCGAACAAATAACCGCAAGAAACGGAGGGGCCCGCGGCCATCCTGCCCTCGGCCTCCTGCCCTGCACCCCCGTGCACCGAGGGGGCTCCCCTTCCAGCCTGCGCCTAAGCCAGAGCTTCTCTCCTTATGCGGGGGGGAGGCGGCATGTGAGACACGAGATGAGGTTTGCAACTTCCTGGTCATTTAATAAGTTAATAGGTTCAACCATTACACAGCAATGGAATTCTTCTGAAACATTTAGAGAGGTGCTCAATTCCATTCATTTTGCCTGTACTCAAGTTTGTCTTATAAACTGCCCTCGTGTAAGCAGCTCAACAGTTCCCATCCTTTTCTCTGAACACCCTGGGCTCCCAAGAACCCGTCCCACCAGAAGGCAACAAGTACAGAAGAGCACGCGCGCGAGCGGGGGTGTTGGTCCCACACCGGTACAGCTGAGGAAGGCGCAGAAGAGCCTCCTGCTCCCTGGTATCAATCTGAAGTTTCCCTGATGCTTCTCTGTGCTAACATCTCCCTTCCAGACTTGTGCTCTTCCTGACCCGTCTCCTGCGTTTCACTCGCGCGTGGCACGCAGGGTGTCGCAGGTGCCAAGGTTGGCTCTTCTCTTCCAAGCCCATCAGTGGCACGGTCCATCTCAGTGTGTTTGGAGGATACCGCAGCAGCTGTTGATGCCATTTGCCTTTTCAGCCACTTCCCATGGTGAGCAGGACAGGCCTGCACAGAGCAGGCTCTCTTGGCGAGTGCAAATGCACTCAGTGCATCCCCCCGGCCTCTAAACATCAGGCCTCAAACATCCAGCACCCTGAAGCTTGCCGGCCCCCTAAAGCACTGAGGGCCGTGCAGGGCCCTTCATCCGTGCACGTGGCTTCGCTTACCCCTGCACAACACCCCGGTCAGCTGGCTGCCGTCAGGGAGCTTCCTGACAGGCTTTCCAAAGTGCAGGAACAGGATATGTGCAGACAGAACCACACGTACAAGAGTTCTGCCAGAGACATCTCTTTCCTTCAAGGAAGCAAAAATGCACCGCATGAGTAAATCCCAGTACCTCTGTTCATCCAAAAGAGGGGGAGAAGGAAAGTTTACTTTGTCTTCATGTAGCAGCCAAAATCAATTCCACTCCATCTGCAGAAGCGCACAGAAGCCAGCAAACTGGGAACAAATTCAGTGTGTTGTGACTCTCATACACGTATTGTGGGAATCGCCGATTTAACAGCGCTTCAAAAGGAACCCGAGTCTCCCGAGGTGGGTGACGAGCTCCAGTTTTGGTTTTCCTCCTAGGTCTCATGATGCCTTTGGCCTCCGAGATGGATCAAAATGTTCTGCTTATGAGCGAGGTATTTGCTTGTGAGACACCAACCTTCCTGACATTCCCACTTCAGATCCTTGCTAAGAGAACTGTTGCTATCCCTGGCAGCTCTTGCAACATGCTCAAATCTGAAACTGAGGAGCTCTGGAGAAGCACCAGCAGCTGCTGCACATGCTCAGACAGCTCACCCTGCTCAGGGGTTAAAGGAAAAGACCCTTGAATTTCAATCACAAAAGCCTAGATGCTAAAGCCCTAACTGGAGAGCTGCTGATGCCTCATGAAGTTCTCTTCAAGACAAGCGAGCTTTTCATGGCCATGCCACCAGAGACGCAGCACCGTCCGGGTTCAGTGCAAAGCCGCCTCCAAATCCACCAGAGCAAAATAGCGAATTCAAGTAGTGCGAGCAGCAGAGGTAGCCCTGCCAGGCACGGTGCAAGAGGGAATACCCAAAACCCTGGAGCTCCGGCAATGAGGGCTCGCTTGCTAACGACAGGGCCATGCACAGCACCAGCCTGATCCCAGCAAGGAAGTCCACCTGCAAACCAGCAGCTTTCCACACAGCCGATTTCCAGAGGTGCTCCAGCAAGAGCTGGCCAACTCCACTGAGAAAAGTGATTTCCAGGGAGTAATAGTGAGCACTCTCGTATCTCCAGCAGAGAGCTGTGAGCTCAGCCACAAAAGCCCAGCCACAGCATCTTGCTGGCAAAAAGAAAAACAAAAACCCAGACATGAAAGAGGGTGGCAAGGACAGAAAGATTTCTGGACCAAGAAAAGAGACAGAGAAGAGGTTCCTGGGCAGCTGACTGCGCTAGCCAGATTTACCATGCACGGCCAATCTAGTGGGGAATCCAATGGAAAGGCAGGAACGGGATTCCCTTCATTTGGCACACATCAGCATGCTCCCTCCAAGCCCCCGGTGGCTCAAGCGTTCCCTCTTGGCAGACACCTTCAAGACAGGCCCTGGAACTCCCGCCTGCAAAACCTCTCCTGGTGGCACCCACTAAGCCCCTTCCAGTGTTTCCCGACATCCTGCAATGGCCACAGTAGAAAGCCAGGACTTGTCTTTCTGGTTCGCACAACACCTGGTTTCACACACCCCCTCAGAGAACTTGTACTTTCTCAGCTGGTCGCGTCCTACCCGAGGACTGGCACCACTAGCTGTCTTGAGAGCAGGGCAGCGGATTCCAGGCAGGCCTCGGGGAGCTCTTCTGTGCAGTGTTCTCCCTTCTGCCCTGTTCTAGGAAGCCTCCATCACACAGCAGAGAGAGCTGCTGTTCAAACCATTTGCTCCTACGAGATGCAAGGCCACCCCCAAGCGCTGTCATCATGCTGCTCCTACAGGGCCTCAGGGGACATTCAGAGCACGGCTGCTGTGGGGTGAAAGCACGCAGCGGGAAGGGAAAAGCCTCCTCGTACACAACCCCTTGATTTTCCTCGATGCAGCTCTCCCTCAAGAAAAAGCTGTCATGAACACAACACCCTGCTTGAGTAGGGTGGCTCTGCTTTGCCAGACTAGCGATCCAAACAGGTTCCTTCTGCTGCAGGAAGCACTTCTGCCAGTGAAAGCACATAAACCCTTGCCTCTTTCCACCCTGCGGCTTCAAGTCACACAGCAAACTGCCCTTTGGCCAGCATCGCCACGTGCCTTGCGATGCCGTCCCATGCACAGCGCTGCTTGCCAGCGCTCAAACTGCTGGAGCACAAGGCCGGCGCCGCACGAGCCCCAGAGCCTGTCAGCACCTGCCCAGGGAGCCCCAGCAATGCTCCGCAGCATGTCCAAGGGAAAAGATTCCACTCGCAGCGGGCGGCTGGGGTGCACATGGAGCACGGCTCCTTCCCCGTTCCCAAATGCCGATGCAGAGCAGTGTCCGAGTGCGGCGGCGCTTACAGCAGTCCCCGCAAGTTCCTGCGCGGGCTTGGTCTGCAGCAGCACCTTGCCTCACGCTCTAGGCCTCCCCCTTCCCAGAGGCTCCTCTCTTCACCAGGACAGGATGCAGGCACCTCCCAGCACTTTCTGATCCAGAGGGCATTCCCAGTGCTGCTCGTGCTGCCGACAGCCCACAAATACCTCGCCTCACAGCACGTCACACTGCAGTCAGGGCGCAGCCTCCGCACCTGGCAGAAATGCTGCTGACCAGGCTGCCGGGGACTGTGCCCTTCTCCCTCCCGTGAGGGTCCGAGAGGGCTGAGGTCCGACCCTCTGGGAAAGACGGCTCTCCTGGTGCTCTCCCAAAGGTTTACGTGGGGCTGTCGCAGGGGCGGTCTTGCCCCTCTCCAGCAGGGCTCCGAAGAAGCTAAGCTGGACGTGCGGCTGCAGCTCCACAGGCCCTGGCGCCCCGCAGGCCCTTGCGCAGGCCAGCTGCATTTCTCGAGGGAGCACACGGGGTCACAGCCATCAGAGACAGCGGGGAGCAGCCTAAGCCCCAGCTTCTCCAGAGCTCTGTTGCCCACACAGTGTGATGCCCAGGGGTGTCTTCCCTCAAACAACGCTGGAAGAAACTGGACTGTAGGTCACAGACACCGTGGAGTGGGAAGACGAGAGACAAGAAAAGGGTTTCTGCGCAGTCTTTCTGCCTGGCCTCTCCCTCCTTCAGTTCTCACCTGGTGGCGTGCTGTCGCCAGCTTTAGACTTGGGTTTTGACTTGAAGGAGAAGCGCTTGATGAGGCGGCGGGAGAAGCTGCCAGCCTTCGTCCTCGTGGCAGAGCTGCTGCTGACATTAGACAGGTCATCGTGCGACTGGCTCAGGCCTGCTTCCTTCTGCTTGCTCCTTCTCCGGAAAATGAGCTTGGTGCCGCTCCGGAGAAAGCTAACTGCAGCGACAAGAGGCAGAAGGTCAAGGAGTGAGTTACAAGTTCCAGAACTTGCAGCATGCTGCAAGTGCCAGGGCTGCAAGCAGAGATATTCAGGGCCTACAGTCTGCCTAAGTGACAGCCGGTAGCACAGAGAGTCTAGAGCAGGACCTCAAGCAGGGCACACCTGCTCCGCTCCTTACGGAGCGAAGGAACGGGGACATCCTATGGCCTTGCGAGGCACAGGGGCTGGCTACTGGGATGCAAACAAAGGCTGCAGCGAAGAGAGAGGGTGGGCGCATACACCTGCCCCATCCACTTGCTTCAACATCCCGTTCCGTGCCCGTGCAACAGGCGCAGGAATTCCTCTTGATAGAGGAATCCCTCTATCAAGATGTGAGCATACATGCCTGATAAGCGCATCAGAGGCCTGAGAGTTCCAGAAGCCTGTTGGGAACATCCATCCTTAGGCAGCCCACTTGGCTAGCGTTTCACCCTCGAGCACCACGGGCTGACGTGCGTTATCACCCAACAGCTCATCCTCACCTTTGTGATCTTTCAAGCTCCTGGTCTCGAGAGCTCCTGTGGAGCCAGTTTCAGACTCCGCATCTTCCACCGACGGCCTCTCGGAGATGTCCGATCGCGTTGTCTCGTCCAGCTCCTGGCTGGCCCTTTGTCCTGACAACGATGCTTCCAACAGCTGGGATGATTCGGTAGGATCGTGCCCCTGGTCAGCTGCATCTGCTGCTACAGGATCCCCGTACGCCGCGGCCTCCAGGGAGGCAGCATAACCCAGGGAAAGGGCCATTTCATCCTGCGCAATGGGTACCTGGAAGGGGTTCAAGGGCAAACCAAAGGAAGCCAGGGCTTCAAGGAGCAAATTCATCCGCTTGTTTCCATCTGTACCTACGGACGGATTGTCCTGTTCAGCTAAAAAGGGCTCAGGGCTAAAAAGCACGGAGGCACAGCTTCTCCTATGGTGTGGAAGCATCCTGGAATGGACCAGATTCCACAGTCCCTCCCACCCGCTCCCTCACTCCCATAGGCGAGCCCCATGATAACTCCTTAGACTCTCTACAGCTGTAGTGCAGAAGAGGCAAGCGCCTTTGCCACCCGCTGGGAAGCAGTGACAAGCAGCAGGGAGGCTGCAGAATGATTCTGCAGAGCAAGTCCTCTGGGCTGGGGCCCGCACGCCCAACACCGCTCCCCAGGGCAGGGGCTGCTTTCGGCAACCGCCCGGACTGGAGACGGAGCTCCCACAGTGCCAGTTACCTTGGAAACTCCTGAGATGATTAGCGTGCTCCGTTTTGTTGGGGTCTTCTTGGAGGGCTTGTTATTTGCCTCGGTCAGCTGCCGGATCGCCGTCTCAGCCACTGGATCCAAGCCATTGGGCACGTGGCTGTCCCCTGCACAAGATGGATACAAACAGCACCCTTTAGCAGCAGCGGAGGTCACTCGCCAAGTGCAGGGCTCATAATGGGCAACTACACGTGCTAGACGGTAGAGAGCAGCACTTCCTAGACTTGTGGGAACGAGTGGAAAGGAGGAAGCTCCGCGGAGCTCTCAGCTCTTGCAGGCCTACATTGGCTATCCACCCCGCTCCAGACTTTGGAAGACCTCCCAGACGTTTGCAGTCTCTGCTGCAAACTGTCCAAGCAGCCCAAGCACTGTGCCTGCGAGACAATCTGCGAGCTGAGCACGCAGCCGCTGAAGCTCGCTGTCTCCAGATGGCTCAGGGCTGTTCTTGGCAAGCAAGGGAACATCCCGAGTCAGGCACTGGAGAGCCAAGGGGGAATATAACTCATATCCCCTCTCTGCTCAGGCCCTTAGACATTCTCTTCCCTAGTAACTGCAGGCGAGTTAGGTCACCCACACAGGGACCTGGGCGATGTGTCTTACCAACCCCGTCGGCAAGAAAGAAAGACTAAGGAACATCACTGCTCCAGTAAGATCCTCAGGCTTCCACGCACTTACAGCTACCACTGGATACTGCACTGCGAGGACAGCTGCTCTCCAAAAGCACTGTTGTCTTCTTCTCAGTCACTTCCACCTTGGACGGTGACCTCGATGGTGAATCTGCTTGCAGAAGGAGGCAGAGATACAAGATCAGCAGCAGGTGGACACAAAGCCTGGCCAAGGTCACCACCTAATGAAGTGAAATTCACACTGCCTCGAGCACTCCATGTGGCTTCCTCGTAGCAAAGAAACAGCAAGGCACCTACTGAGGCAAAAGGCCCCGGTCGTGCTGCTCCCCAGGCCTGTCCCACAGAGCGGCCAGCACCACGTTCACCGGGCTCTCGGCCTGCGAGCACCAGCCACCGCTCTTCAGCAGCCTCAGCTTTCAGCCCCGCAGGCAGTACGCAGAGCACGGGTGCTTCAGAGCAGCAAGCACACTGAGTATAAGCAGCACAGTGCTTAGTGCAGCAGCTGAGCGGAGCAGCTCTGCAGCAGCATATCCAAAACAAGAGCGAGGGCCTCCTGCCATCACAGCATGTCAGAGAAGCTGCCCCCTTCGCGGCTCTCCCCAAACATTGTGCTACAACAAGGATGCTCACATGCCAACCCAGAGAGGGAAAAGTACTGCCCACCCAAGCACTGCTTAAGAGGCGAGTCAGCAGCCACTGCACCACAGGACGGCGATGTAGCCTGGCTCCCGCCCAAGCGGGTAGTCTTGGGCAATCCCCAGCTGATTCGGAGCCTCCAGCATAGGCAGCACCGGGAGAAGATGCCTGTTCTAGGGCAGCCTTACCCAGCTTGCAGTCTGCCTTGGGCCGGGATTGAATCGTAGTGACAGTAGTCACGATGGTGCCGTCGGGCATGATGGTCCGGTCCATCTCAACCTTCTTGGTGGGGGTGATGCTTGTACGCAGAGATGAGGCATGCTGAGCAATCAGAGATGCAGGAGACTCCTGATAGAGCAGCTGCAGAGAGTAAACCAGAAGCCACATGAGGCTCTCCTCCTCCCAAGAGGAAAGGCAGGCAGGATGCATGGCAAGACCTATTGCTCAGGATGTTCAGTACTGCCTCAAGCCATGACACACCTTGGTCTCAGCCTACTAAACCTGGCAGAGCCCGCACGAGCGGCGCCTCACCTCCAGCGCAATCGTAGCTTCAGCTGCCAGCGGCTGCCCTGCTCCCGGCGCCAGCGAGCAGACCTGTCTCCCAGACGGCCGCTTGCCCAAGGAGTCCAGGAAGAGCGCAGCGTGTGCCAAGAGCACATCTGTAAGAAGGGAAAAGAGAACACACTGCACAACCTCTGCCCAAGTGCCATCACCCGTGGGAAATAGCCCCGTGGCCCAACAGAGCACATCCATTCCAGCGGTGCCCACGTTCAGCAGCGGCCCCTCTGCTTTCCTGGGTCACAAATTAACTCCATTAGAGAAGCTTCAGTGTTGTGGCTTTCTTCAAAAAGAGGCTCCACAGCCAGTACCTAACTGAGCGCCAATGAACAGAATTACAAGCCCTCCGCAAAGCGCAGGGGAAAAGGCCTTCGTCCCCATCTCCACTTTGCGGCGCAAAATTATGGGCGGTAGGAGCCTCTCAGATATCGAGAAAGATCCAGAAGGGGCAACTACAAAGGGACTCAAGAGTCTTTTTGCACGTAGTCAAAGGCTTATGCAGGAGAGCAGCCCAACCACTCTTTGCAGAGCTCACAGCACCTCTCCCTGAGACAGAAGACCTCCCCAGACTCAAAGCAGAAAAAAAAACCCTCAGTCTCTTTGTCCCCCACTAAGAGAACCCGTTTTATGGATGCCCATACTCACTGTCCCCTCTGCCACTGCTCCCCAGCACTCGCAGCTTCAGCTCTTTACTTCTAGGCCCCAACTCCCTGTTGAAACAGAAACAGACAGGCTGAACTTGCAGAACTGCTGCAGAATCAGTGACCCCTTGGAGATATCTCAAACCCTTACGCCTTGGGCATGCTGCAAAAAAGACACCTCAGGCTCGTGTCCCATGCAGCCCGGCGCAGACCGCCTGAGGAAATGGTAAAAGGCCACGTGGAAGGCCACGAACTGCATGTAGCCCTTCACCCCAACGCTCCCCCGCACTCCCATGATCAGGGCTGCTGCCTCTCTGCTCCGAACACGCGGCATCCAGGAGAGCGAGGCCTGGATACCCGTGCGGGCAGCGCAGCATGGGTGACACTGCCCTGCGCTGCAGCCTGTAGCTCCACGCTGTCTGCAGTCGCGCCCGCACGCTGGGAATGACATCCCGACACGGTGCCTCCGCTGCGCCGGCCAAGAGGAGGGCTGCCACTTACAGAAAGAGCTCCTCGTTCCACTCCATCTCTGCCGCAGCTCCGCCGCCACCCGCTTGCAGCGGCTTCGTGCGTTTCTGCTGCAGGGGGCTGTCAAGTTCTGCCACACAGTGTATTTCCCCAACTCCTGCCACAGGAGGAGAGAGAGCACACGTGCATGTAGCAACAAACGCAAGGCACGTCCTTGGCATTCAACCCGGCCAAAAGTTCCACGCTTTTGACCTCAAAGCGCCTCTGCCTGTCCTGACAAAGAGCCAGCGGTGCCCTTGTGCTTACCTCCCTTCCCGGTGCAGCCCAAGTTCAGCACCTGCAGATTGCGGAGCAGCAGCTTTGACCCCAGAGGGGCGCCCCCACTGCATGGCCCTTCTCGCACCACCTTATCACCGGGCACCTGAGGAGTAACGAGAGCAAGACTGACGCTGCAGAGGCAGCAAGACACACGGCTTTAGATTCTGTATCTGCTAACTAGCTGGACGCACAGGAGCATCTGAGGTGTTTCCAGAGCTGCTAGCCAGCAGCAGGCCCACTATTTTCTCACATGTTATAAAGCACACAGAGATAGAGAGAGTCCGGGATCAGCTTGCAGACTGCTAGAAGGGCAGGTGAAAATGACTAACACTCTCGGCTGTCTCTGTAAAGACTGTCCTGGTGAGGAGCTCTCCTCTACTCACTTGCATTTGTTCCTCACCTCTCAAGTCCAAACTCCCTCTCTGTGGCTCCTCTTAAGCCAGCGTCTGGACTTTTTCCTGCTAGTAAGTGCTACCCAAGAGCCCTGGTGTTTGGAGTGAGCGAGAGACTGCCAAAGCACAGATTTCTCCCCGAGACTCTGCCTTCGTTGCAGAGCGGCTGGCGCTCCAAGCTCAGAAAGCAGGTGCAAACAGCAAGCGCTCTTCAGAGCGATGCGAATCCTTCTGACCCTTGGAGGCACAGACCCCGTTCCTGTGACGGGGCAATCGAGGACGTGGCTGCTGCCCGTCTGGCCTCGGGGCAAGGGTCAAGCCTTGGCTTCCAGCCTAAGCTCTCGGAAGGACACCAGGAGGCTACGCAGGACAAAGAGAGCCTTACCGCAGCGGCGCCGGCAGCGCAGGCCTTCAGGTTCACCATCATGGCTGGCTGTGTGCTGATGATGGTATCCTCTATCAGGTCTTTTATGGTGCACAGATCCACTCCTCCTTCATTCTTCTCTCCGTAAATGAAAAGGAAATGCAGCAAAGTGATAAGCAAGCAGACACACTTTCTCCTTGTACGGTTGCATTTTGCCACTGCCTCTCAAAGCTACTGAGGCACTGCATAACCTCTGCCCGAGGGCCACACTCTTCCTGTATCACATTATCCTCTGTGCAACAGCTTGAAGGAAACACAAGCTGCCTACCCAAGACAAATTAGGCCTTTACATCTGTAGTCTATCCCACTGCAAACGTGGACAAAGCAGCCTTTACGGTTTGCCACATCCTCACAAAATGGGGAGATGCCACTGCTGCGTTTTTGGGACAGCAACCCAATCCCTATATATATTCTGAACAAGGCAGCAAAGGTGCCAATAAGAACAGTCTTTTGGATCAGAGGGTCCAAAATCCCCTTCCCTCCCACAACAGAGAGCTGACCCCGGCTCGGCAGGGTTAGGGTTAGGGTCGGCTCAGCGCTGTTTCTGCCACTCCTGACCTTCCTGCCTTTGAGCCTGGCCTCCTCCCGTTGGCTCACCTTATGAGGCTGAAGTCTCGGAACGACCGAGAGATCCAGGTCTGGTCTGTCCTTGAATGCCCACGACACCAAGAGACCCTCGTTCTGTATCTCCTGTAAGTGGATCTCCACCTGGGCCAAAACAAGCAGACACTGTCAGGACCACCCTTGACTTTCAGTTTCATTTTCTTTCAAACGCAAACTCAACAACTGAAGGGGTCCCTACAGTAAGAGACAGAAAGACCACGAGGGGCCCAGGGGCTACGGGCAGAACCAGTTGCAGAAGCCACACAGTGCCATGGCAAGACCTGACTTCCTCACTGCCTTTGTGTGCACGGCGCCCATCAGAAAAGAGAGAAAATGTTATTTCTTTGGCCAAGGCAAAAGCCTCCAGGCCCTGAAAAAGAGAACAGTGGGTACTAAAATGCAACGCTTGCTGAGAAAGATCCATCAACCACTGCCGAGCCTGAGCACATCTCTGAGCTAGCCATAATTCTCTAAGAAAGCATTTTTACACTGAAAACTCATTGCAGTCACCAAGCAGCTTGCAGCAACGTAGCAAATTTGAATTGATCCTGCGATTCAAGTGAAAAATCCCATATCCAGTCATCATTAATACAGGAACCAGCAATAGAACTACACAGGAAGAACTCCTGCCCCGGTGTCCATATAGTGACAACAGGCTGCAGTTGAGAGAAACTGAAAAATTAACAGCCACAATATTTTCATTTCCCCCTCGGGGAGAAGGACTTGATGCTGGAGATGGCATCTTCCTGGAGCAAGCAATCTCCCAGCAAGATGCCATCTCCAGCATCAAGTCCTTCTCCCCGAGGGGGAAATGAAAATCTGGAAAAGCCAATCCACCTGGACAGCAGCTACGGAGACAGCGCCCACTGCAATTTCATAGAGCATGTTTTCTGCAAACAGCATCTCCCATATCCAAAGAGGGAAAAAATGGAATGACGCTCCTGAGAAATGTTGTCAAGCAGATAGTTTCGCTCTGTGAATTTCTTTTTCACTCCAACCCCAATATAAAGCGGTGTTTGTAGAGAGATGCAGGATACATCTTTCCCCATGCATGGCCCTGCCGGGGTGGGGAGGCTGGTTGAACTGTGTGAACGATGCCCCAGGTCTCTCCAGTCCCGAATTTTATACCACCTATATTACGCAGGCAAGACCTGCAGGAAAACACCTAGAAAACCCGACTTGGTGCACAGATCCAGAATATCTGCCACATTGCAGAGTCACAGGGACAGAAGAGTTCTCGTTCTGGCACAACGAGGC
>JAUBNY010000308.1:396793-411961 GCA_032275445.1 Crypturellus soui | reverse complement strand
GCGGGGCTGCTCCGCCCGGGCCCGGCCTCCCCTCGCCCCGCGGGCGCCGGAGCGGGCGGAGCGGCGGGCGCTGACGTACCTGGCGGGGCGGCGAGAGTGACGCCGGGCCGGGCGGTCGCCGAGGCGGCCATGGCGGTTGCGGGCACGGCCGCGCTGACGGAGCGGGGAGGGCTGCGCGCCCGGTGCCTCCCTGTGTAGCGCCCGGGCGGAAACGCGCGCCGGGAGGCGCTGCCGGCCGCCCCGCGCCGCGGCCATGGCCGCCCCGCCCGCCGTGCCGCTGCTCGTCAACGTGGCCGGGTCGCTGCTGGGCCTCGCGGCCACGCTCACGCTCATCCCGGCCTTCAGGGAGCACTTCCTGGCCGCGCGCCTCTTCGGCGAGGACCTCAACAAGGTCTCCCGGCGCCCCATGTGAGTAGCTGCCGCCGCCGCTGCCGCCGCGCCGCGCCGGCCGCGCTGACTCCGCTCCCGTCCCTCCTTCCAGCCCCGAGGCGCAGGGCGTGATCAGCGGCGTAGTGTTCCTCATCGTGCTCTTCTGCTTCATCCCCGTGCCCTTCCTGAGGTGCTTCGTGGCGGAGCAGTGCGCAGCCTTCCCGCACGATGAGGTGAGGCGGCAGCGGCGGTGGTGCCGGCGCGGGAGGGCGGTGGGCGCGCGGCCGCACTGTAACCGGCCTCCCTGCCCGGCAGTTCGTGGAGCTCATCGGCTCCCTGCTCGCCATCTGCTGCATGATCTTCCTGGGCTTCGCCGACGATGTCCTCAACTTGCGCTGGCGCCATAAGCTGCTGCTCCCCACCGTGGCCTCGCTCCCGCTGCTCATGGTTTACTTCACCAACTTTGGGAACACGACCATCGTGGTGCCCAAGCCCTTCCGCGTGCTCCTGGGCATGCACTTGGACCTGGGTAAGTGGTGGAAGCCCTTGTCTACGCAGCAAGCGACAGGGGACGCGCTCCCCTGAAACCGTGACACGTAGGAGACAGCCAGGTCCACAGTGCAGAAGAAACCCGGGAAGGATCTGCTTAAGCTGCCAACAGGAGGGCACGACTACTCCGGGCCACCGCCAGGCTAGGAAGGGACTGGCTGTCACACGTTTACCTCTGCAAGCAGGCGCCAGACTCTTCTGCAGTGTCCTGGGGCCAAAGCAGCACCTGGACAAGGTGGCCTTGGTGTGCGGGCATCCAAGTGCCACGTGCATCTGCCACTCAGATGCCGAAACGAAAACCATCAAAGTGCAGAAAAAGCGCTACGGCCCTTTGCTGTTTTGCAGCTCTCGGTACACGTGCTCGCTTTGCAGCAGACGCCGTGCCCTACGGCTGCGTACGTGTGACAGCAGTTCCTAGGAGAAGAGGGTCTTTGTTAATAAGCTACTGATTTTGAAATTTGCAGAGATTGCCAGGCAATAGGCTGTTGCACAAGAGTAGAGCTTTACTTCAGTGCACTGTGCCACGTATAAATGCTCAAGTGCTCGGCTCGCTCTGATCCGCAGGTATTTTCTACTACGTGTACATGGGCATGCTGGCCGTGTTCTGCTCTAATGCCATCAACATTCTGGCCGGGATTAACGGGCTTGAAGCAGGACAGTCGCTGGTGATTGCCGCTTCCATCATCATATTCAACATTGTAGAGTTAAACGGTAAGGAAGAACATACATTGCGGGGTGGGGTACAAAGAGCAAAAGGAGCCAGAATCTGACATTTCAGGGCCCGGTAGTACTAAAAGCAAGCTAATCCTAACTTAGCACAAACTCATTTTGTTTCTTTCTTCTGCAGGGGATTATCGAGATGATCATATATTTTCTCTCTACTTCATGATTCCCTTTTTTTTTACAACACTGGGGCTGTTTTACCACAACTGGTAAGAGGACGGGCATTCAGAGAAGTATCATTTGCCTTGACTTTCTCCCCTTTCAAACAAACCCAGAAGGCATTCCACACCCGTGGAGTCCTGCGGCATAGACAAGACACTGGCTAGAACCGAGGTGGCCATGCAGTGACCCGCTGACGGTTCTTCTGTCTGCTTGAACAACTTGGTAGAGTTGTTCTCCAACATGCAGCACTAAACCCCCGTGGAGTGCTCTGCCTCAGCTGCCCCTGTTTACACACTGGCTTTTCCGCAAGTCAGGCCATTGGCTCCGGTCCCAAAGTTTCTAGTGTACGTACCTGCATCCGCTGTGTTCTTCAGTGCAGAACCGAGACTTGCAGGCCGCAGTTGTGTTGCTCTACCGTCTGCGTGACAAAAAAAGATGGAGGATGTCAGTATTTGAAAAAATACTGAAAATTTGCTGTTGCTTATGTAGCGCAGAGATACATCAGATCAGGCAGTTTCTCTGTGGTTTGGGGACTGGGGTTTAGCAGAGGCCGGATGGTCTGCGTTCGCTGGAAGCAAGGCAGCTGGGCCTGCACTTGCCTCCTGCCCTGGCACAGGGAAATGAATGTGCTGACCGGAGCCATCCTTATGGCACACCCATCTGACAGACCTTTGCCCTTTTGCTCTGTGGCCTGCAGGTACCCATCGCGAGTCTTCGTGGGGGACACCTTCTGCTACTTTGCAGGCATGACCTTCGCTGTGGTGGGGATCTTGGGACACTTCAGTAAAACAATGCTGCTGTTTTTCATCCCGCAAGTGCTCAACTTCCTCTACTCACTGCCTCAACTCTTCCACATCATTCCCTGTCCTCGCCACCGGCTGCCCAGGTAATGTACACGACTGGCCTGTGTCTGACCTGCCATCTCTGCACTAGAGATGGGTGCCCTTTACCTCCAACACCAGCTAAGAAACAAGAACCCCAGTGGGTAGATGTTCTGTTTTGAAGCCTATCAAAACAGACGGAAGAGTGAAGAAGTTGCTGCCTCGCTCTGCCAGCTATGGTTCAGTCCAACAAAGTCGTACAGGTTTGCCAAGGAAATTTTTTTTTCCCCAGATATAGAAGACTGATCTCTAACAACATCAGACTATGATTTATTTCCACCTACAAAACAGAGAAATTGATGCAGGCCACTACCAATGTTACTAGAGCATGATCTGCTAAGATTTCCCAGTGGCAGGCATTCTGCAGTACTATGACATAGCAGCACTTGCCTCTGCACATTGGGTTTTCATTTTTAAAACCATACAACTTGATTAAAAAAAAAAATTTAGAGAATGTGGGGGGAAAGGAATCTTCTCTCAACTTGGCCTGATCAGAGGGACCAGGTACCAGCAGGTGCTGTTATGTCATCTGTTGGATTATTTCTGCTCCCCTCGTTTTCTGACCTACCCAGATGGGAATCTCTATCTCTCTACAGAGAGACCACTCTATCTCCTTGCTCCTAAAATATCACTGTTTCCTTTAGGCTCAATCCTAATACAGGCAAGCTGGAGATGAGCTACTCCAAATTCAAAACGAAGAGCCTCTCAGCACTGGGAAAATACATTCTGAAGGTAATAAGAGAAAGACTAGTGAAGTCCAGACGTGTTTTGAGGCAGTGTTCAAATGGGAAAGGGATGGGATGGGAGGAAAGGCACCACTTCAGGGAACAGTGGTTAATTCCTAGCGTAAATCCCCAGGAAAACACCCTGGGTAGTCCTGTCATTGTCCCTCTTGGACACTAAGTAGTATTAACAACCATGTTGTAGCAGTGGTCCCAGGACCCTCATAAGCTTGTCCTCTCTTTTCAGCAAGAGCAAGAGTCAGACCACTGGGATGGTACAGCAAAAGGGATTTTGAGCAAAACTGACTGGCGAGCAGCATACGTACCAGGTCAAATAGTGTGCAATATTTCTCTCTCCAGGCAGTAAATGTCTTGCACATCGTGGATGTGAGGACCGGACTGGATGAAGATGGCGAATACACCGAGTGCAATAATATGACGCTTATTAACTTTGTTATAAAGCTGATTGGACCCACGCATGAGCGAAATCTCACTCTCCTGTTGCTACTCATCCAGGTCAGACAAAGGGTCTTCTCAGGTTAGAAAGATGTTCTCTGCAATAGAAACAGATCCAACAGATACTGACTTTCTGAAAGAATACTGAGTTAGAGCTTTGTGATGAGGCATTAATAATAGTTTAGTTGCACTAAAATAAAGGTTTGTTAAGCATTCCCAACCATTCATCTTCTCTGCATATCCTGACAAGGTGAATGTGCACAAGCATATAGAAAATCCCCGGCAGAGAGTTACGATTCTGATAGAGAAGACTGAGAACTTGGTGCAGACTTCTGTTTTTCATTGTGCTATGCCTAGATAATTTAATGTTGTCATTTAGTAAAATAAACCACGTTTGACAGCACAGCACATCCACCTGGAAAAGAACCTGTAACATATCTAATACTGCAAAGTTTCACCTTCTTATTTTTTCCTTTCTTTAACCTAGGTGCTGGGCAGCGTAATTGCATTTTCAATCCGATACCAATTAGTGCGCTTGTTCTACGATGTCTGACAGGGCTGCAACGAGCAGAGGAAAGATTTGCATCTGCCGGTGGAGCTCTTGCTGACCAAAGGTTTAGAGTCATCTTATTCTGGCCCTCTGAGAACCTCAGGACCTCTCTTAAGATGCAAGCAACTACTCTATGGCAGCCCATCTTGAGCTGCATTCTCATTTCTGTGTGCAAGAAGGTGTTTGTCTGATTCTGCTGACAGAAGAGATATGATACTACTTGAACCTCACTGTTATTGGGAATACCCTCCATATGGGAAGCACATGACCCACACCTACTCAGAGTGCTTAGGGAAAGTGGGAGAGATGACAGATACAGATAAGCACGTTACTATTCCCCAAAAGATAAAAGAGCAACTTCAGTTTCTGTGGGGCTCTGTATAACAAGTAAATGAGAATCTCTCTCTTGGCTATACCAGTGCTATCCTTGGTGCGTGAACGTGGAATAACATGCTATAATTCTTACCCAGGACTCGATCGCTCCAAGAATAAAATAATTTGCAGTATGGTTCCCTCTTCAGTGCTTTGCCACGGGACGAATACTGACGTACAGTGAAATGAGATAGTGTCATACACCGCTATGGCCCTCTGCCCTCATGGGGGCTGTTAGTTTCTGCAGTAGACTTCCCCCGGGAATATTCCCTATGAAGGGCTTAAATTCCAAGTGACTCGATCATCTGTCTTCCTTCCTGGAACAGAACACTTGTAAGGCTGGCCGAGCAAGGGTCACCATGTTCTTTCATGGCACAGGACATCAATAAAAGCCTTACATTAATCTGGGACTGAGACCATGCAGGCTGCTTTTTACTTTTTCTTATTCATATGGGTACTCATACAGCATTTTCTGGCCTCACAGTTCATCACAGAATTGCTACCTACCTGACAGCATAACACAAGCAAGCCACTGGAGCATCAGCAGTAGGTTAGAGTCAGCACTAGACTGATAGGAATAAAATGCAGAATAATACGAGGACAGGGACGCTGAGAAGGGTGGTGCTGGAAGTTGCTGCATCTGGCAGCCTGGTAGCTACAAGGTGGCTGTGTCTCTGTGTCCCCAGGTCCCGCCAGTGGCGAGGCTGAGGATGTGTTCACAGAGGTACAAATGCATATGGCCAACCGTGCAGGTCAACAAAGTGACCAAACCTGAATGATACCAATGGCCTCGTTCTCCTTGCCAGCTGATCGGGATAGCGCTCTGCTAGTGGAATGTGTTCGTATATATGCTTACACACACTATGGATCCCTTCAGCTGCTGAAGGACTCTTGGTCTCCCCAGTTGCTGGCACCAGCCCTGCTGAGGTTGCTCATGCTCTGGCCTCACACGCAGACACACACAAGTAGATCCAGCTGGGAGCTGGTCTGCACCAACAGCCTTCCCAGCAGCTGGTTCTTAGAAACCTTCCCTGTGCCTGCATTCTTCTAGGAGCTGGGGAGGTAACCTGTCCCCCTGCACCTCATCCTGAATAGCAGGTTCGGAAGCTTCTCGCCTTATTTGCTGGTTAGTGTGACTTGGTATCCACTCGGAATTGCACAAATCGACACTGTCCCCCAGCAATCAGCACCACCCCCGCCCGCAGCCTGCGCACGCTCCGGTCCCTCCAGTCGCCGGTACCACACACACGGGAGCCTCTTTGGGAGCAACCCACCTGCAGCATGTACACTCGCACCTTCAGACACGCAGAATAGACTCCGGCCAGCCTAGAAATAGCTAGAAGCAGCTTAATAAAGGAATAGGACAGACCACAGACCATCGATGCCACGTACCACCAATGTAATGTGTGATACCCCCACCTCAAGCTTGAATTTTCTCATGCCTGTTCACTTTTGATGCTTCCCCTTCCCATCTTCGTGTCTTCTGCTAAACAGCCTGCATTGTCTCGCACAGTCCCCTCAAGGGTCCCAAAGCTCTGCACATTGCCCAGTTGTTCTGGGCTACACAGCCCTGTGAGCCCCAGCTACCCCCAGGGCTGATTTCCCTTTGGAGGGCTTGGAGGGCTGCGGAGCATTGCACAGATAGGGTTGTTCGGGCTCTGCTATCGCTTCTCTGTCCGGTCGGAGCACTGTGAGCACCCTCATACGCAGCATCTCGGTTGCACGGCTAGAGCCTCGCGTTGACCTGGAGCTCTCACCTGCGGGCACCTTGCTGCAGCCTGCCCTGAGCTACAGCGGGGCTGCCCCGTCCCTCCGTTCAGGAGCACCGCAGCTCGCGCTGAAAACGCCGGGCCGGGCCGGGCGCGCGACGCCACCTCAGCGCACCGCACCCCTCCCCCGCCGCGCGCCCCAACGGCCGCCGCGCCCTACGACTTTGGCGCCTTCCCTCGCTATTGGCCCGTCGCGGCCTCCAATGGGCTCGCGGCGAGCGGCGCCGGATCGCAGCGCGCACCACTCAGCGGCCGCGTCGTTCGGGGGGGACGCGCCAATGGCGAAGCGCGGTGGCGCTGTCCAATGAGCTGCGGCCTCCTTTGCCGGAGGCTATAAAGGGACTGGGTGAGGGGCCCGCAGCCCCATTTGGCGGCGCGGAGGCTGCGAGGCGGGAGCGGAGCGAGGCGCCATGTCTGGCCGTGGCAAGAGCGGCGGTAAGGCCCGGGCGAAGGCCAAGTCCCGCTCGTCGCGGGCCGGGCTACAGTTCCCCGTGGGGCGCGTGCACCGGCTGCTGCGGCGCGGGCACTACGCGGAGCGGGTGGGCGCCGGCGCGCCCGTGTACCTGGCGGCCGTGCTGGAGTACCTGACGGCCGAGATCCTGGAGCTGGCGGGCAACGCGGCCCGCGACAACAAGAAGACGCGCATCATCCCGCGGCACCTGCAGCTGGCGGTGCGCAACGACGAGGAGCTCAACAAGCTGCTGGGCGGCGTCACCATCGCGCAGGGCGGCGTGCTGCCCAACATCCAGGCCGTGCTGCTGCCCAAGAAGACGGGCGGCGGCGCCGCGGGCCCCGCCAAGGCCGGCAAGAAGGGCGGCGGGCAGCAGTCGCAGGAGTACTGAGCGCCGCGCCACACAACGGCCCTTTTCAGGGCCACCCACGCTGCTCACCGGGAGAGCTGGGTCCGGGGGAAAGGGGCGGGACCGCGGGCCGGGCGCCCGGGCAAGGAGCGAGCGCCGCTGCAGCCCTCCCGCGGCAGAGGAGGGGCGCCGAGGCCCGGGCCGCCGGGAGCTGTATTTATTGGCCGCTGCGGTCAGCCGGCGCCGCCCCGGCAATAAACAGTGCTTCATTTCCCACACCGGTGCCCCGGTCCGGCGCCATGTCGCTGCTCCTGCTGCCGCCACGCGGCCCTGCCGCAGGAGCTGTGCAGGGAGGCCGCCGAGGGAGGCGAGCAGGGCAGCTCCTGCCCCTAGCGCGAGGGACTGGGCACCCGCTGCAGCAAAGGGCACCAACAGCCCCTTCAGGCTTAGGCCTGGTTATTGTATAAAAATGACCATCTCAGCTGACATCCACGCAGGCATAAATTAACCATCCAGATACCTGAGATCAGTTAGTGGCAGGGGGCAAGTCTAGATGAAAGAATTAAGTGAGAATTATGATAAACATAGTGTCCCCGGGAGTCCACAATGAAGAAGTCTGAATTAGATGCTTAATCATTTTGCTCCCTTCAGTGGATCTTTCTGAGGTAGGAACAGGCCCAAATCATAGGCAAAACATTTGGCAAGTTCTGTAACTACTGAAAGCACATTCTTTTCTTTAGTACTGTGATGGCTTAGTCTTTGATTATAATTGATACTCAGTTCCTGACTCCTACACGCCATAGGAGCACACATCCCTTTTTTTTTTTTGTGGACTTTCTAGGGACAAAAATCAAATAGTTGAAATGAGCCTCGCAGAGAGAGCTGGAGAAACGCAGAATGGGACAAAATCCCTGAAAGTTAATTACTCACAGGTTAACTGTATTTCAAGTTTTATATCCACACACCAGACGAGACTGATGTGACTGCTTAAATAAATCCATTCTCCCAAAGAATGACAACACAGTTGCTGCAGCGGCCTGAGCAACAGTTGCAGCAGTAGCGCCTGCTGCGGCACAGGTTTAGCGGGCGTCATTGAGCTGCCTTGCAACACTAAGGATGTGTTTAGCTCCCTTGCTCAGAAGCAAACTTGCAAGTTCCACGCCAAGGCTCTCTGCAGCTTGCTGAGCCTGACGAGGAACAGTCTTGGCCGTGATGCCAACGTGCTGCACGTCATCGTTTGGTCCATCTTCATTCTGCAAACACAAATGTTGCTACATAAGGCAGCAGGAAAGAGTATTGTTCCACTCATACACAGAACTGTCTGAAGAAGCAGAAATGGTGGCATCCCCCTACAATTCCCAGAAAGTTATGAAAAGGGGAGGTGGGGGCGGGGAGATGGGGAACAAACAAAACACTTCAGAAGTCGACACTCTGAAAACCAGACAGAAAGCAGTACCGATTCCAAAAGGCCTGGTTTTGTCTAACAGCTCCAGGTTTGGATTTTGAAGCTAAAATGTGGTTCGCATACCTGTTGTGGCTGGTTAACACTGGTCTGCATAGTCTCCTTCAGGCTATCAGAACCATCCAAGCTGTAGACAGCTCCAGTCAAATACAACTTAGGAAGACACGCAGAAAGAATTAATAGCATTTCAGAACAAACCAAACCCCAAAAACAACGCAAGCCAAGCATCTCCTTTTAAAAACATGCAAAATACGCAGCCAAAGCTGGACGTGAATGCCTTCATAGCCCAGCGAGACCAGCAATAATAAATGGGATAAAGCTGTAAGGAAAGCAAGCTCTGTTAGGGAAGATGTGACTTCCCAAGGAAAAGGCTGATTTTTTTTCCTCAATGGTCTGTCTCAACAGCTACAGTTTTGTGTAAAAACACTGATTTCTCAGGAGTCAGATAAGACTTTTTCAGACCTAAGATAACACTACCTTTAAAGGAGGAGGAGCAGCCTGTTTTTATGAGGCCATTATCTCACAAGCAGAGCTTCAGCGACCAGACGGATTCTCAGCCCTACTACTTTGGACACTGACCTCAAAAACTCGCAGCAGCCCCTGTCTGCCCTCCTCGCTTGTAAAGGTGTCTGCTGGAGTTAACTTCAGGGAAGTATCGGCACATATGTGTACACAGACACACTTTTTTTTTTTTCCCCCCCCAGGCATAATCACCAAAAAAATACAAAATACTCCTTACCTGGCCATCTTTCAGTATGCTGTTGACTGCAACAGGAACACTGCATCCACCCTCCTAACAGAGAAAGAAGCCGACACCAACGTTCCTAGCGGGCACATTCAGAGCAGAAGCTTCTACAAACTACTTGCCATACACAAGTCTAAACATCACTCTTCAGTCATTAGCAGTTTGAACAAAGCGTAACAAACTTTCCATGCTACATTCTCAGTTTTACGGTAGCAGAGGCATAATTTCTGCTCCTGCAGGAGGCAAGCAAGCATAAAAGCACCGATGTCACACATACCAAATGCTTCATAAAGGCTCTCTCGGCAATGCAGCGCAGCACAGTTTCTCCATCATGCAAGGCAGATACCATGTTCAGTATCTCTTGGTCTTTGGCACGAACTTCCACTGCTAAGGCACCCTACAAGAAGAGAAAATAACAAGAAAAAAACTACTCAGATTTATGCATGTGCATCTCTGTGCACTTAGTATGGTCACAAAACAGAATTCATAGACTTGGGTGCATTGCACTTGGGGAGTTTACACCAATCCCAAACCCCAGTGCACAGGCGTCTTATGGAAGCTGCTCCAAAGGGAAGACTGGAATTTCCTCTGGCCAAGTATTCGAGATCATTCCTCCCCCAGTCTGCACATAAGCAGTTTAACGGGCACCAAAAGAGAGCACTGACAACAAAGAGAGCCTTTGGCAGCAAACAGCGGAAATATTCAGCATTGTCCTGCTGCTGGCTTTCAATACGCACCAAGGTTTCAGACCCAGAAGCTGGAACATACCTGTCCAACTGCATAGAGGCAATCTTCTGGGCTTAGGATCTGGAAGAAAGCCAAGTCAGACTTAATTCAGGTTGCACTTTTCAGAGCAGAGAAAGTTAGTGCTGAACTGCATGCCCTTGTCTGCCTGACCATGGAAATTCAGTCCCCTTCCGCCTGTGCCCCAGTGTTTCTATCCCTAACATGAGACAACGCGCTTCCCTTCATCTGGATCATAACTTTTCATTACGTTGTTATCTAAAACATCTTGTCTACCTACTGCTGCATCGCTGGACACGAGTACCGTGCAGTGCTGGGAGACGATCAGATTACAAACCCTCTCTACGTCATGGAAAGGCGCACAAAAAATTTGTACTCGTAAAGAAATAAAAATGCCTGAAATGACTCAAACTACAGGCTAATGCGGAAGTGGATTCCGCAGGCTACACGCTCCTCTGTGCTGGGCCCTGCACTAGGCCTGAAACAGAAGCGGTGGTGGTTCGGAAGAGAACGCTCTTGCCGCCCTGCTGCTCTTTACCTGGCCAATGCGATTCTCCCAGCCCATTCTCTTCAGCCCGGCAGCAGCCAGGATTATGGCACTGAAGTCGTCTTTCTCATCGAGCTTCTTCAAGCGGGTGTTTAGATTCCCTCTCTGCCCGAGCGGTTAAGCAAAGTAAGAAACCGCACGCAAACAGTCCTATAGGCCTTCACTTTCTGCGTTTGCAGAATTCACAGAGCGTGACAGCCTCCAAATGAGAAGCAGTCAGGGCACCATTCCGAACTTAGTGTTGGACATGGACAATTGCTTCATCATCTTGATCTCAGTGCTGCGGAATAGTCATTCAAGCACTGGCTCTAAAATGACATCCCCATCGTCTCTGAAGGGGCACTGGTGGCTCCTGACAGCTACTAGTTTTGCAAGGCAAGGAACCGGGTTACTAGGACCAGGACAACACTGCCTTTCTCCACCGGGTCAGCGGCTCAGGTTGTATCTCTGAGGTATCAGGGAGCAATGACTACTGTGACCAACACACGGTGGGCACCTACCAGACTGGTTTTAGGGCATTCCTTATTGCCAAACGCTTCTGCCTCTTCAAAGCTGGAATAAGGCAGGCCCTTTCCTTACGGTTTCAGGAGAAAGAGGATTGAGTGCATTGCACAACATTACTCATCCCTCTCCAAATACACAAGAGGCAGCCTTAGGGGGAAGGGGGTTGTTCTTATAGGTCAGGCAATGAGAATCAGCCCTCTATTTTCCTTTTTGCAGCTTTATATGGCTTCCACTTGATGCTAGGAAAGGATACGATATCTCTGAATTCCAAGTGAGGGAACTTCTTTTTGAGCTGGGCTGCTCGCCGGAGTGAGCTGGTTCCAATTACACTGTTGGGAAAAATCAAACAGGTGAAATCCAGAACACTTCAGCACTTACCTCCAGCCAAAGATACATCGGAACTTTCAAAGGAGCAAACAACTTTTTTTTTTTTTTTTTTCTTTAATTTCTAATGGAAAGGAAGATCTTGAGAACCTGCCTACAGTTTATATTTTTCAGCAGAAGGAAAACTACTTGGTGAGTTTAGCACAAAGCCTGTCTGAAGCTAGAAGGCCCTTCTTGAGGGCCCGATTCACAGGAGCTGCTTCTGGAAGGCAGCTGTTAGCCACCATCAAGGACTGATGAAAATGCATTTAAACTGGACCAAAGCCAACCAAGTCTTCTCTTGCCACAATGTGGCTTTGTTTCTTTGTTTTGAATACAGAAAAAAAACAAACCATTCTACTACAGTCACCCTAATATGAGTAATTTCACTCAGCCGTCTCAAACAAGAGTCCCATAACCTCTGTACAGAGGTACAGAAAACTAGTCAAGTGTCTTGAACCGGAGAAGTGCCCATCTCAGAGAACCACAGGAAGGGTAGGCCAAACAACCATTTCTATACCTAATCATCTTCCCCTTCTTTATGCTTACCTCTTTTCAGGAAGAAGGCTGAGTGTTTTCCCGGTGCTTTTGGGATGAAAGACAACAGCATCATGTGGGTTTTCTCTTCTAAAAAAATAAAAATAAATAAAAGACTTTGTGCATGCCCACAGGCTCACGCTCCCTCCCTTTCCTGTTTCACCCCTTCGGCGCAGGGGATTTTCCCCACATTTTAAAATGCAGGTTGCTCAATCAAGCCCTCTGTCCCCACTTACTTGCAGACAGCACCAATGGTAAAACCAGGAGGGAGGGAAGTTGGCAAGTCCTTCAAGGAGTGAACCACCAGGTCAACTCTGAAAATTAGAGAGCAGTAATCACAGTCCTGAAGATTATGACGCACCTATCAGAGCCCTGCAGGCAATGCAGAGAGGAGAACCCACCCTGGGAGTTTATTTGGGGGAACAAAGCAAAAAGAAAGAGAGACACAGACGGATTTGTGGATTCTACAGCCAGAATTACTAGAGAATAGCAGTGCAAAACACCCAAAAGGTCACACCTTTCTCTGTCCCTCTTCTCCCCCATTGTAAAACTGGCATAAATCCTTCCTCCCACCAGTGCTGGGAGGACACTTTTCAACAAGCTGGTTGAGCGGGAAAAGAGGCTGGAAAAGCACACACGGAGTAATTCACTGAACTAGTATGCAGCTGGGATATTGGCTGATATTTCACTTCAAAGCATAGAAAACTTGACCACCTGTGCAGGAAGTCCAGGATGTCTGAAGAACAACACATACGACAGGCAACGGAGGGAAAGCATTGAGCTCTTACTCATTTTTTTCAAGCGCGTTTTCCAGCTCTTTGGTGAAGAGGCTCTTCTCCCCAATCTAAATGTGCACGAAGGAACACGAGCACAGTATAACACTTGCAGGTGTACCAACACATCCATTACTCTGCATTTAGAGAGGAAAAAAATTCCTTTACCTTGGAAAGCGCTGTATCCAAGATCTTGTCTCCGGTTGTTGACATGGCAACTGTTCGGCAAGAGAAAGCACAGGCAAATGCTAAGGCACGAGCAGCGCACATAGGCCTGGACTAGAAACGTCCGTGTCACACGTGACGTACAGCAGCGCAGTGTTAACACACCGCTGCGCGAACACACTCAGGATAAGATTGTCCCCGAGTGCTGGCAGACACACAGCAGCTCTTTTCAGTGCAAGACTGGGCTCCCTCATCTCACCACAAGCCCCAGGCAGGAAAGCACCCTCAGTGCTTACACTGATGTAGCTGAGGGGCCAACCAGGTCGATGCCAGGTTCTCAAAACGTAGCGAGGCAATGCTATCCACACTGGGTACCCAGATCCCCAACTGCCAGCTGGGGATCCCAATCTATCTTTCCTCCTTGCAGATAGGTTGTGCAGCCCAGCAGCTGCTGCTCCTAACTGGGCTGGGCTCCTAGATAACTGGAGGCGAATTGTCCTCCTTGCAGCAGCGCTCTGCACGCGCGTCTTGCACACCGAGATAATCAGCTGGCTCCTGCTGCTGCCTACCTCAGGGCAACACCCCCAACTTACCAATCTCATACTGGAGGTCAGGATACAGCTCACGGAGCATCTCAACCACACTGTCGGTCTGGATTCGGGCCAGCTGCAACGGAGCAGAAGGCAAAAGCCATGCAAAAAAATGCAGCAGTGACACAGTACTACAGAGGTCTTTAGCCTTCTTTAACAATCACTCATAACCACGACATCTTTTAAGATCATAAGCATTAAAAATAAGCACCATCAAGAAAAACAGCTCGGATGCACAAACCCCTTGAACCTGCAGTATGACCAGTGCTCCCCTCTCCCCCTGACACTGTGCAGTTGACAAGACACAGCAGGAAATTTATTCAGCTAAAACCAGCAAGTGGAGCACGCGACATGTCAGGATGCGCACGGTTCCAGCTGTGTAAAGGCAGTGGTGACCCTCCAGTCAGACATCCCATTTCTCTACATCTTTATGCACCTCCGCTCTGGCTGCACAGACAGCACTTATCTACCTAAATTTAGGCCACCCCATTTCACCTCAATGAAAGGCTAATGCTAACGATATGTCACTATATGACTGCTTTTAAAATTAACGTGGATAAAACCTGACACTCTCACATGTACGTGCAAGAGTAGCAGAAAGGCAAACAAAACCACCCAACTGTCACTCGATGACAATGCACAGCACATGCTGGGTACTATATGATTCTTCTAGTATATACATTTCACCAGTGCTGCAAGCTTTGTAGAGACACAACTGGATTTCACTTTTCCTGTGGAAAGCATCCACTGCAGGGAAGTGCGAGATACTCCTGCTGCACAAGATCAGAGCTCTCCGAGAGGATTCCAGGGAGAGAACAAAGTTACAGCTCAGGTCTGTACATGGAGCCAGCAACAGGTTTTGAATCGCTAAAACACAGAAAGAACTTTCCTGCGTATGACGAGCAAAACCAAAGTCATGGTATGGAGAAACACAAGCAGCATCAAGAGTCAGGCAACCGCAGGTGCAAAGGAAATTGTCCTTCAGCCTCTGCCACGATGAGCTGTGCAGCCGCAGGCAACCAGTTTTGGTCTGAGCGCTTGTCCCAACAGACCAAACGAGCCCAAGCAGCCGGTTCCCTGCGCAGGGGCCGCAGGAGCCGCAAACGGCAGAGGGGGACGGCCGAGGCGCCAGGCTGTGCCCTGCAGCGCGCCGTGGACAGCGTCCGCCACCTCCCCAGAAACCGCTGCCCGGAGCGACGCGTTATCTGGGCGCCAAGGCCCGGGGGGCCGTTATCTGCCCGGCGAGGCGGCTGCTCTCTGACGCGGGGCGCTGCCGATACCGGAGCTATCGGCGCACGGCGGCCCCGCGCGCCCCGCGCAGCCCGCGCCGTGCGCCCCTGCTCTGCCCGCGGGCACGGCCGGGCAGCGCGACCGCCGCCACGGAG
>JAUBNY010000308.1:360166-370854 GCA_032275445.1 Crypturellus soui | reverse complement strand
TCCTCACCGCCACCAGCCGCGCTCCCCCTCGCCCAGGTATAAAATCCTCTCGCTCCCCCCTTGGTGCCTTGTTATGGCGACTCGACGCTCCAAGATGGCGGCTTCCTCCTTCCTCCCGTGCGCCCTCCCCCTCCCGGCAGGGCACGCCAGGCCCCGCCCCGCACGCACGCACGCACGCACGCACGCGCCGCGCTGCGTCACGGGGGGCGGGGCCCGGCCCTCCCCGCCGCGCGGGGCCGGGGCGGGGCGAGCGGAGCCGCCATTTCAGGGCCGGCGCCTGCGTGTGGCGACGTCCTCGGCAGCTGCCGGTGCGGGACGGCCACCAGCGGCGGCGGCTGCGTGCGCGAGCAGCGGCGGAGACCAAGAGGTCTCTTCCCTGAGAAGGAGCCTGCGCACTTAACCGGACCCCTCGGATTGCTGTTAAACATAGCCCGAACACAGTGTTAAGGGTAGGCGCTAGCCCACAGAATCACCTCATAATACACGCTTAAAATAGTTGTTTGCTTCCAGTGTTTCTATTACTAACACAAGGCTTTTCCAAGAACAGAAGGAAAGTAGTAAGGTAAGCCCACTACTAGGCTGAAGTTCTGTTAATTCTTAACGCCGCCAGCGGTCCGCGCTGTGCAGCATCCGTGGTGACTGCTCCAGCGCCTGCCGGGTTCTCCGGGCCTGCTGTGGCGAGAACGGCAGTTCGTTTTAGCTCACGGCAGGGCTGAGCATCCTCTTTCACTGCGAGGTTTGCAGGAAATAGTATGCGCTAAGCTAAAGGGAAAGAATAAATGACAACACGAGTAAATATGAGTAACATCTGTGGGTAGCACGTGGTTTGCTTTGCTGTGATAGCAGCAAATAGGATGGCTGGAAAACATAAGAAATGAGAAGATTCGGCAGCAAGAAGCGAGCTGGCTTTCTCCAGCATAGCTCAGGAAGTCACAGTAACGGCAAAGCTGGCAGTAAATCTGTTTGTGAGTTACACGCAGTAGGGCAATTACATGCAAGAAGTGCATTTTGTCATCCTTATGTAAATCTGCATATTTCAGTACTATCAGAACGTTACCCAAGCTCACAGTTTGATGCTAGTGGCAATGCAGGAGCAAGTCGGCAGGCGGAGGATGTACCTGCGGTGCGGAGGCAGAGCTCAGTGGGATTCCTGTGCTCAGGCACCAGAGCGTTCATCAAAGACTTATCTTTGAACCCCGGTAACATTCTGTCCATAACAGGGGATCCACCTGCTGCCGTCCTGTGGAGTGACATGATGCTGAATCTGAACTTCTTTTCTCATTCTTTATTTCCCTTCCGTGCACTTTTCTTCAGTGTTGCAGAGTGGATGACTGCTGCCATACGGATGCACAGCAGCCCCTGAGGGTCTATGCGGTGCTGTCATGTGAAATGTAGAAAATGCAACCCATTCTGCTCTGGGAAGTGGGTATTTTGACCCGGGGCTGTTGCCGTCCCTGCATATTGCAGGTTTGCGATTTGCCACCCTGCTTTGGGTTCCCGGAACTCCCCTCATTCCCTGAGGTTGTGTACGGGCTGATCTCCCCATGGGCAGATCCGCTCCTGAATGGGCCCTGCTGCAGGGACGGCCCTCCGGGAGCGACAACACGGCCGGCGCGAGCCCATCACGGAAACCATCCTCAGGACGGCCGCGTCTCCGGTCGTGGCTGCCTCAAGACAGTTCTCCTGCAGCTCGGGGCACCGGCTCCCCGCTAAGAGCCATCAGGAACAAAGCAAGTGTCACTCTGTGCTGCTCAGCTGAGCTTCACACACCACCTGCTTGCTGCGGCAACAGCCCCGGCTCAAAATACCCACCCCCCAGAGCAGAACGGTTATCGTTATTACAGGTAAAATGATGGGCTTTATGTCACACAGCACATCCTTTGCTTCTGTTATAAGGCAAGACAAGTCTCTGCTCTCTAACTGCTTCCAGCCCCCTGGATGGAGGAGAGGGCCGAGGCGGCAGGGCAAGGAGAGGAAAAGCAGCTGCAGCTCCCTCAGGTCAAAGGCCCGCGAGCCGGAGGGCAGCAGCCACACGGGCCAGACGGGTGCATTTCCTCAGACGTCTTGAGCATCTTGTGTAGATCCTAAAAGTTGCCCAGCGCTGGGTGCTTTCTGGTAAGACTGTCCCTCAGCACAGTGCTCTCCAACCGGCCGGGTCGTCCTGGCCACAGGCCCCTCCAAAGGCAGCTGCCAAGAGCCCTCGATGTTTGCACAGAGCCCCCCCATAACGTTCTTCGGGGCTTCTTTGTAGGAGATCAAAGGGACCATGGATTCCTCAAACTTGACCTGAAAAATCAACTTACAACACCCTCAAGCCAAGGTGATCACGCTAGATGCTAATCTTCACATCAAATAGGTCACTCATGCTTGGTGCTCATTTGCCTTGCAAATACTCTATAGTTACATGCTGCCTCCCTCCCCACTCACTTAAATGACTAACTCCACCCCAAAAAAGAAGAACTTTTGCTGAAACTGCTGGAGGAGAGAGATCCTGCCCCTGCAACCATGGGGCCTGTCAGCTACTCCTCAGAGACCTACGACTTGGTGAGTGAGAACTGGTCTTGCTCGTCTGAGCAGAGCGCGGCGGGAGCAGGTAGAGGTGGGCTCAGAGACGTGCCTCTCTGTGTGCCCATCCTCTGCCCGTCCTTTTAGAAGGAAGCCTATGCTGGCACCGTAGGCTTAAAGCGCTTTAGTGAGCGCTGCGCCCCAGCACCGCCGTCGCCATCGGCCGGGCAGGAGTCCCGCGGGTAGCGCAGGGCTCTGTCCTGTGCTGCGAGCTCCTCCGAGAGCTCTTACTGCAGGTCCTGTGCGGGAAAGTGCCCGTCCTCTGCCGCCTTGCTCTTTGCACAGTCATGCACATCCCCACGATGTGGGCGTAAAATGCACAAATTGTGAGTCAGTAGCATTTTCTACCGATTTTCAGCGGCATAAATGACTGGGCACAGCACAAAGCCCTAGAAATCTCACGTAGTACCTTTAAATAGCAGGAATAACAAGGGAAGCCACAGTGATATCTCTCTGCATGTGAACTCTGTGCTATTAGATATGCTCCTACTGCCTGCTTGCTATGTCTAGGCTGCCTTAGACCCTGCGGGAAAGAGGAAAACACAGTGCCTTTATAAGAGAGGAACTCCAAAGAGGGGAAGATGCATTGAAAATGCTTCTAGTTGGGACTGAGGGCACAATCTGTCCTGTACTTCTCTCCCCAAAGTTTATAAGTGGAAGACAACAGCTGTATCCTTTAGAATATGTCGTGCTGTCCAAGAGGAAGTCCACAGCAGTGCTATCATTAGCTTTTCAAATGTCGAACTTGGAGCTTATATGTTAATACACCATCTCTCTGCAGAAAACCTCAGGTTTTGCTTAGTTTCTGTTAAAGAAAAAAAGTGGACTTGTATTTTCCCCACTTTTTCTGTCCATTCTTCTTCTCAACATATTGGGGAAAAGAGAGAAGATAGCAGGAAAAAATCCCTAAAACCATCACAGTAGGACCACTGTGACTCAAGAGCCAAGAAGGCACTTGCATTCCAGTACTGTGGCATTTCACCCAGCTTTGCTTTTATACATCAGTTTTAGTCGTCAGTTATACATGCCTTCATACAGAACCGGCAGGGACACGAGCAGCAGAAATGGTCAGTGACTTGAAGCACCCTGTGCTGCCATGGGTGATTTCAGATTTAATTCTTGGGAATGAAGTGTGCTTCTCTAGACCCTGGCAGAGACTAGAGGACCATTACTCGCATGGACAATCCCTCGTGGGGCACAAGGTGCTTCTCTTTTAGCGCCAGCTGCTTTGCTCGTTCGCAGTCGCAGGGAACTGAGAAAAGCAGCTGACGTTTAGAGGCCCGACCAGCTCTGCAATGGGGCTTGGAGGGAAGAATGGGGTCCCTGCACAGAGAGCAGGAGGAAGGATGCTGCTACGGCTCCTGGCCTCCCTGTGCTGCTCCCCGTCACGTCTCCGGCTGCTAATGCATTGCAGGAGATTTGAGCAAAGCCTGCCTGCCTGCACGCATTTCCCTTCTCTTGTCCTAAATCCGATCTCTGAAGAGACAGCAAGTGGCAAGGACAAGCTGCAGCCACCCGCATGCAGCGCTGGAGACGGGGCCCGCAGCAGCGTGCCCGCAAAGCCTTGGCTCGTCACCCCGAGCGCCCCTGCTGCCGCTCTGAGCCCTGCCCTGCTCACTCCGCCCGGACTCCTGCTTTTCACGGTCTCGTATTTGCCTCTCGCTAGTCTCTGTCCGCCGCCGCCCACACTCGCTGCTCGGAGATGCACACGAGAGGAGGCCTTAGGCAAGGCTCGGCGCACGCCTCCCCTGCCCGAGGCGAGGAGCTTACGGTAAAAGCCCTACCTGCCATCTTATCAGTGAGCAGATGGTGGCTGATAGCGGCACCGAGCCTGCGCGTCTCCAGCGCTGACGAGAAGGAGCTGCTGAAAAACGCTCCGCGACGGAGGCGCCTTAGCTCTGCTCGCGCTGCCCATCGCCTGCGGAAGCACCTGATGCGGCACCAGGCATCGCTCCAGCGAGCGGTGCAGCAGGCCCGGCCGTTGCGCATCTGCGCCTCTTCCCTTTGAAACACAGACCTTCCGCCCTCTCTCCAACTACATTACCCATTCAAGCACGCATTTCCTTCAGTGTTTTCCAGCGTGCTCCCCCGGAGCCCCAAGCAGAGCTCTGTACCAAACTGCAAAGATTTTTGGTCTGAGGTGTTGTGTGGTGCGGAGGGGAACCTCAGAAGCAGTTGGCCCTGGTCTGACTGTATTCACAACACTGCAAGTATAGAACAGCTGTTAGAATACAGATTGGGAGGGATTTCTAAAGATTATTTTTTTAGTAGTAATTCCCAGGCTTCAGAATCACGAGCTGGGAGCAGAGCCATTCTTTGTGCATAGGGCTGTTGCTCACCCAAGGCAACAGGCGACTGTCGCTTTAGAGGAAGACAGCCCTATGCACTTGTGCTTAAGATACCGGGCAGGGCACAGGGAGATTTCCCATCCTCCAAGGGCATCGACTCCTGCTCTTTCAGGAGAAACTGCGGTATCACAGCACAGCATGGGCTCGAGGATGCACAGAGCCAGCAGCGAGAGGGACCCTGGCACATCCCACCGTGTCAGAGAGCAGCGTGAGGCCTGTCTGGCTTAGGGCACTGGCTGGGGCAGGAGTCAATGGCAGAGGCCAGGAGAAGCCTATGCGAGTCCTGCCCTCCCGCCGTCCCGCGCTCGGGGCTGCCGGAGCACCCGGAGCAGTGCGGGCTCGAGGCTGTGCAGTTACTTGGCCTTGCAGCACGTGGCTGGCGGCAGGGGGAGGTGAGGAAAGTGACAAAAAAAAAATAGCTCCAGAACTGTTTAAAGTGGGGCTAATATTTTTAGCTGGGAACTTTGGCTGCTGGGGGAAGGTGCAGCAGGTGCAGGCGGCTGCAGCTGGCAGTGAAAGGTATGAAAGCAGCGAGCAGAGACTTCCGCTGCGGTTGGTGCTGGAGCCTCGGCGCGGGTCCCTGGGGAGGAGAGGGTGGGAGAGCTCGCAGTGCCGCTGCCCGCTGTCCCACTCTGTCCACGAGCTCCTGCCCCGCGCTGCTCCTGCCCCGCGCGGCTCCTGCCCTGCGCGGCTCCTGCCCTGCGCTGCTCCTGCCCCGCGCGGCTCCTGCCCTGTGCTGCTGCGGCCCCGCGCTGCTGCTGCCCCGCGCTGCTCCTGCCCCGGCTCCTGCCCCGCGCTGCTCCTGCCCCGCGCGGCTCCTGCCCTGTGCTGCTGCTGCCCCGCGCTGCTCCTGCCCCGCGCTGCTCCTGCCCCGCGCTGCTCCTGCCCCGGCTCCTGCCCCGCGCTGCTCCTGCCCCGGCTCCTGCCCCGCGCTGCTCCTGCTCATTTCAAGCGCCCTTTCCCGCTGTGCCTGTTTATAGCCAGTGCAGAACCGACGTTGCTACCGCGCTGAGCAGAGCTCTGCTCAGGGTGTAGCTGTGGCCGGAGGCACGTGAGATCGTGAAAGCAAAGGAGTAAGTGGGGCAGCACGCGGAGGGCAGCCCAGCGCACGTCTCCTCGTGCTACGCAGCCTATCTCAGAAAGCAGCCGCAGGGTGCAGAGAAGGGCACGGAGCGGGAGCCACGGGCAGAGGCAGGAAGGGACTGGCGTGTCCGAGTCCAGCACACGCAGCCTGTGGCACGAGCAGGTGGAAGAGGCAGGGAAACGGACCGCAGCAGAGCCCTGCGCTGCGTGGCAAGAGAACTGCCAGCAGGAGCCAGCTCAGCGAGAAGCAACAGACGAACGGGTTCTCCCTGTCTACCAGAACATCCCAAAATGCGTTAGCCAAGAATTACAACCGGAGCAAGGGCAGGTAGAATGAGCCCTGCTCTTAGCAATCAGGACAGTCCCCTCCACACGCTGCTGCCCTCGGTGGGCCTGGGCGCGGAGGGGCATCCAGGTCACCCCTGCCAGGGCAGCCGTCCGCTCCCGCTGCAGCAGCCCAGGGCGGCCGGTCGCGCTGCCCGTGACCGGGGGACGCTGGCTCCAGGCCTGCCCATCCTGCTGGGGCACTCGGCGCACGGGCGTCTTCCTGCCCTCCCTCCGTAACAGACTCTCTCTGCTTCCCAGAGCCAGGTGGAGCTGAGCGGGTACTACGAAGCCGAGAACAGCACCCCGTCTTTGGACGGCTACTTCTGCTTCAACCCGGCCTCCTCTGTGGTTGGCAACCAGGGAGATCCCTTCAGAAGGATCTTCATGCCCCTCATCTACCTGCTGATGTTTGTGCTGGGCACCATGGGCAATGCCCTGGTGCTCATCATACTAGAGAGGTTCAAGCGCTCTCGCACTACCACCGAAAGCTTCCTCTTCCACCTCACCCTGGCCAACCTGGTCCTGCTGCTTACCTTCCCCTTCAGCGTCGTGGAGAGCTTGGCCGGGTGGGTGTTTGGGACTTTCCTCTGCAAAATCCTTAGCGCCGTCCACAAGATCAACTTCTACTGCAGCAGCATGCTGCTGGGCTGCATCGGGGTGGACCGCTACCTGGCCATCGTGTACGCGGTCCACACGTACCGCAAGCGCAGAGCTCGCTCTATCCACCTCACCTGCGCGGCCGTCTGGCTCTGCTCCCTGCTCCTGACCTTGCCCGATCTCATCTTCATGGAGGTCTGGACGGACGAGAGCAACCGCACCATTTGCTATTTTCCATTGGTCGGGATCCACGGCAACAACGCGTGGCTAGCGACCCGCTTTCTGTACCACATCGTGGGTTTCTTTGTGCCCCTGCTCGTCATGTGCTACTGCTACATGGCCATCGTGAGGGCTCTGTGTCAGTCGCAGCGCCTGCAGAGGCAGAAAGCTGTCCGAGTGGCCATTCTGGTGACAGGCGTGTTCCTGCTCTGCTGGAGCCCCTACCACATCGTCATCTTTCTGAACACGCTTGCCAAGTTGGAAGCCTTCAGCAAGGACTGCCTGCTGGAGGATCAGCTGGACACGGCCATCCAGGTGACGGAGGCCTTTGGCTTCACGCACTGCTGCCTCAACCCCGTCCTCTACGCCTTCATCGGAGTCAAGTTCCGCAACGACTTCTTCCGCATCCTGCAGGAGCTCGGCTGCATAAGCCAGGAGACCCTGCAGGAGATTCTGGAGGTCACACGGAAAGGCAGTGGGATCGAGTCTGACAATACCACTTCCATCTCCACTTTCTAGCCCAGAAGGGCTGGGTAGGGCATGGAAGTGGCTTTGCCAGGGGCACACGTGCTCTGGTGTCAGCTCTAGCTCCCTCAAGCGTCCCCCCCACTTTCTTTGTTCCCCAGGAAACTGAGGTCTGATAGCCACTGAACAACACACCTCTGCCAGACACGCTCTGTGGTTCCAGCGCAGAGACACATCTCCCTGGCAGCTCTGGCAAACGCCGCGTCTGCCTCATGACGGTCACTCTAGTAGGGCTGGATGAACCCAGGCAGGGTGAACCCGATCCCGTCACCTCTCCCGCCGAGAGCGGGCTGCAGGCGTCCTGCACGCGGAGCCAGGCTCAGGACTGCGCCACGAGGGAGCAGCACCAAGGAGGAGCCGGGTAAGGGCGCAGCTGTGTCTGGGAGTGAGGACTGAGGACACAGGCAGGCGGCTGCCCACATCATCTGCTCTGGTCACTGGAGAGGTGCGTGAAGGAAGCAGCTCACCGGCCTCACTCACCGCAGGCAGCCGGAATGAGGGATGCGAGTAGACCCAGCTCGCATAGAACTAATCCCAGTTATACGGGCACATGGTGTGGGACATACTCTGGCTGGAAACCTGCTCCTCCTGATGCACAACGTGCCCTGTCCAGGCCTGCTGCCGCAGCCCCCACGTGTGGCACATGAATCTTCCCAATGCTGCTCGTGCCAGGAGACCCTGCTGCCAAGCTCAAAGGTTTGGCTGCCACACATTCCTCTCCTGGCATCAGCCACAGCTCGTCCTGCTCGCTTCACTCTCTTGGTGCTGTTGGTTGCTCCTCCAAGTGGACTTTCCAAAGCGAACACCTGAGCACGCAGATGTTTTCTTTCCAGCAAGAACACTCTGAATCTGACCGATATCTGCAGTCTCGTGACAGAGCGCAGAGAAGTCGTCCCACCTATCCTTGTGAGCGGAAGGTGGAACTTTCCTTTTGCAGCAGGTCGGACAAATCTTGTGGGTCCTGAGAGCAGAGTACCATTATCCTGGAGCAGGGCAGATCACAGAGGGAAAGAGCTGATCTGCGTCATTTCTGCTTGTCTTTCGTGGGCAGAGAGAACACAACTTTTTGCTTTGCTTTCAGATACTCTTGCTCTACCTGCAGCTAAAAGGGCTTCTAGAAGTGTCCGGTATTCAGGTTTACACAGAACAAACCTGGGCGCTGCTCTTGCTCTGAATCATGGCTATTGCTCCAAAGTAAGAGTGGAAGTTTTACACCATCGTAACTGTTCCCGCTGCAAGCTGGCAGACTGGGCAGCCGGAGCAGACTTGTTTTGCCTGCTGCTTCCTAGGAGGTGTTGCCACAGCACTGTGTGCACGGTGTTACTCCCTTACATTTTTTTTTGGTAGCTAAACATTACTTCAGCCCAAACTGTGTTATAGTTAGCAGTTAGAAACCATCACACTAGAGTGAACCTAATCGCAAACATAACAAGCATATGTTAAAAGCAGTTCTACAAGTCAGCTCACCTTTCAGGCAGAGTCAGGACAGTATTAATTCTGCTGCCGCAGCAGGAATTTTGTGCTAAAATCACTTTGCAGCTCAATCTGCTAACAAAATGCCCACTTACCGTCCAGCTTTGCCAAATCCAAGGGGCCTTTCAAAAGACTAATCGCTGTGTAAGGACTCGCATTTGACTTGTTCAGCTCAAGTGAAGAACTGGGTAAGTTGCTTACAAATTCTGATGCACCTCACTCATCTCCCCAGTCAGACAGGAATTATGGCCACACATGAGCAGTACTGAAGAAACAAGCAGTCACACTGTATGTAAATCATTGGTGTCCATGAAGTACGAGGGAAACCTGCGCACAAAATACGGGTGAACAGGTTGTGCACCTTGTTTTTTTTTCCCTGTAGTTCTTAGTACTGGCATCCTGTTACACTTCCAGGTGGTCTGTAATAAACAGTTACATAATGAAATCTCTGTTCTTCCCTTGTGTTGTGCTCATCAGCAGTTGGCAGTGTCGCCTCTGAGAAGGAAGTGCTCCCGAGGACGCTAAGTAGGTTGATCGCACCTTTCCGCCCGTTCGCACCCAGAGCCGCGACCTTGCGCGTCTACATGAAAGACTTCCTCAGGCTGCGCCGCTCGGTGCGGCACAGGGCCCCGCTGGGCTGGGGGAGCGTCAAGCCCCACATTTAGCGCTCTGCTTTACAGAGGCTGCTTCACTAGCTGCAGCACATCCTGCCGCTGCTTTACAGCAGCTGCTAACCCTAGCAAAAACCTACCCTTGAAGCAGTGCTCGAGTTTGGGCGCTGGAGCTTCCCTTGGAGCCAGGCAGCCGCTTCAGCGGGAGACCCTTCCCGCTGCAAACCGCACGGCGGCTCGGGACACACGGGAACCTGCAGCTTGCTGCCTCCCGTTGCGGTCACAGGAGAAGGGGCGCGCGGGTAAAGCCCGCACTCACGGTGCTGCCACTGAGGCCTCTGAGCCAAGACTGCGTCTCACTTCTCATTCGTAAAGCCTCACAACGCTCCGTGGTTCTTCTCTCTGGTCCTCAAGGCCTGCAGCCAGTGTCCTGCGGGGTGGCAACATGAAAGCCGGGAGCTCTGCCGTCACCGCGCAGGAAGCAGCTTTCCAGTCAGTAAAACGCTCCGTGCCTCCTCCCCTCGGCTTTCGTCACGTTCTGTGCGCGGCCCAGTGGGGTCTCAGCTCGTGCTGCCGGGCTCCCGTGGCCCTCGCGCGCGCAACCCGACCCCCTCACGGGGCTGTTGTCAGGCCGGACCCCGCACGGTGCGGCCGCGCGAGGCAGGAGGGCCCTGCTCCCCGCAGCAAGGGGCAGGGAGCCCCGAGGGACGGGGCTCCAGCGCAGCCCCTGCGGCGCGGGGGGACAGCGGGGCGCACGTCGCTGCGGTGCAGAGCCAACGCAGCCCGCGTGACCCAGGCCCGGGTCATGCTGGAGCGGACAGTCCAGAGGAAGCCCCGGGCCCGCTGAGGAGGGGGTCGCTGCGCCTCCCTCGACTCTCCGATGCCCCCCGCGCTCCCTGGGGCACGGCCGGGCCGCCCAAGAGCAGCAGCCAGCGGAGCG
>JAUBNY010000308.1:274828-286087 GCA_032275445.1 Crypturellus soui | reverse complement strand
GGCGCCTCCCGGCCCCGCGCTCAGGGCGGAGCCTCGGCGGGGCGGCCCTCCCCGTCCCGCACCGACCGCCGCCGCGGCGGAGGGCGCCGGGAGGAGCGTTTATTGGGGCCGGGGGCCCGCGGGGAACGGCGCCGGGCGCGGGGGACGGGATGGCGACGCCGCTCGCGCGCGGGAGCAGCACGAACGGGCCCAAGGAACGGGCCGACCGCAGCAAGAGACCGCAGCGAGGACGGCGGGGCACGGGGAAGCCGCTCGGAGGTGGCGAGATGCTGCGCGGCGCAGAGGGGCCTTCAACGTGCCCATGTTCCCTTGTTTTTTAATCTGCTAAGCCTGTAGGCTCCGTGAGTGGCTGCTGTTCCAACTGGGAAAGATGCTCCCGTGCATTTCTTCTCCCAGCCTCCTTGTCATCCAGCTTTGCAGTTGTTGAGGTTTTAGGGTCAACAATGAACTGAATCACTTGGTTAAATCTCAAATCCCCCTTGTCAGACTCTGCTACAGAGCACAGACAGAGATGGCTTTAACGGCAGCTCCTGGAAAACAGGCACACGCTTTTCCCACGGCCCGGAGCCTCCCTGGCTCATCCCACCGGGTGAAACCGCACCGTTTCCTTAGGCTATAGGGCCTCACGCCAGACACCAGCAGCACCTCCCGTTCCCGGACGGGCTGGGACAGCGCCTGCCTTCCAAGTGACCTCCTAGAGCTCACAGCAGGATTTGCGCTGTTTTCCCCTAAAGAAAAGTCACTTCGGTGACTTCAGTGAGACTGAGACAGAGACAAGTGGTGGTGAGCACACCGTCACCTTTAAACACAGAGAACAGAGAAATAAAAAAACAATTCACTAAGTTAGTAGCGGCAAAATCCCCGGGGGAAGAAAATGTACATCTCCATCGCCTTGTGTTGTCAGACTGTTTGTTGTGTGCCTTTTACACCAAAACCAGCCAGGTCCATCGTAAAAAACAGGACAGTAACCCTCAAATAAATAGATGTTGACACTAACGGGGCTTCAGGGGTGTTATAACTCATCGTTTTTCCTGCTTTCTCCTCCAGCTTCTGCTTTCTTCTCCTTTTGGGACCCTGTGTGACAAAAGGAACCCAGTTACACACCGAGTCATAGTTTGGGGGCACACAAAGCAGTCTCAAACGCCACGGACACGCATGAGGAACCCCGAGGACCGAGCAGCCAGGAGCACCGGCCACGTAAGTGCCCGCTGCGTGTGAAAGGCAGCAAATATTCGGGCACAAATATTCAGCTAGTATCAGCAGGCTGTCAGCCGAACACGCACCCACCTGAGTCTGATCCAGGCTCCTCACCTACTGCCTCGGCTGTAGGAGGCTCCTCGGCTGGACTGATATCCTCAGGTTTATCTATGTTTAAGACAAAAAAAGAACACGAATATTCAGGAAACGGGGTGCAGAGCACGTGCGCAGGCAACCACCCCACTGTGCAGGCAAGAGCCCTCCCTTGCTCACCTTCGTGTCGCCCCTCCGTGGGAGGGATAGTGTCCTCGCTCTCGGACGCTGTAGCATTCTTGCCCGAATCGGCTTTCGTGGCGTTCTTCTCCTTCCTGGGCTTGGGTTTGGCAAACTTGGCCTTATTCAGAAGGTACTGCACCTCCCTGTCCAGGGCTGCGATCTTGAGCTCTATGTCCTTGGACAGCAGGACAGGCTTCTCGGCAGGGGAGAGCTTGTTCTGCTCCGCCAGCGTCTCATTCTTCCACACCTGGAGGAGAAAGAGCAGGCGCTTTTTGGTACACGTTGGTTTGCCCGTCACGTGCATCAGCATCGCTGCCCCGAGGCCTCCCCACGTCCTCAGAGCAACGCCGCTTCCCGCTGCGCTTCTTCCAGGCACGGGAGGACACCGAACCCCAAAAGCCGCTGAAACGGGACATTGTGCCCCGTTTCCTGACCTCGAGGGAAAGGAAGCTCCTACGGCCCCACTCAGGAGCCATTCCCATTTCGATTACCGTGGTTTCGTTGATTGTTTTTTCCAGGGTACTCAGTTCCACCTCTGTGAAGATCTGGTCAGACTCGGGAATCATTCGGGCTCCCCTGAAAGATACAAAAAAGGGGTTTTTATTTTGGTAATCAAACACAAATGAGAACGACTCCTATTTTTACTCCAAATAATAATAAAAAAAAAAGTCTCTGCGCAGCGATTACTGCGTTTTACACTTGCACTTCTGACATGTGCAGGAAACAGAGGTGAAGAGACCTAAACCTAACTCTGCCTGCTGGGAACGGGATACGGAGGCAGCAAGTGCAGCAAGCACAAGGGCAGGACCACAGGGAGAATTAAAGAACAAAAAAGCAGCAACACCAAAAAAAAAAAAAGGGGGAAAACGTCCCGGTTCTGCTGTCACCCCACAATCCTTCCTCCTAACAACTGGCTCTTACTTGAGGAAGATGCTTGAGTGGTTGAGCAGACTGTCCAGAGCAGCCAGGCGTTCTGGCCACTTTCTCCTTTCCTCGACACGGAAGAAGAGGCTCCTGCAGAGCTTCTTCAGCTCTGCAAGCTTCTCTTTCAGCTCCTGCAAACGGGGGAGAGGAGACAAAACCATCATTAGCTTCCTCGGTGCCAAACCCCTTCTCCCGTGGCAATGCTGGCAGCCCCCAAGGCCAACGCTGCAGGTTTTGTAGTTCTCTTCCAAACACGCTATTTCCAAATAGTAAAGCAAGAGGCACGTGACTAAAAGCTTTACGTAGATCAATTAGTTCCTGCCAAAGCTGTTCAGGCCCACGCGTGTGAACGTCCCTGGGAGAAGGAAGCCCTATTATAATCCGTGCATAATGCACCGAGGAGGCAAGGAGTTTTCACAGCCCGGATAATGAAGGAATGAGAACGGATCTCTGCTCTGTCATGCTACACGGAGATGTTTATATCAACTGTAGCAGAATTATCATGACTACGCACAACAGCACCTTAGTTGCAGCTGCATAGCCCTCCTCCTCCATCCAGCCGGAGGCTTCGCTCAGCTTTCTGGAGATTTCTTCCCTCTGCTCCTCTGTCGAGACAAGCTGATATTCCTCTTGGTAAAGCTTGTCCTGAAAAGAGCAAAGCGGCCTCCTGTAAAACCCCGCTCTGTGCAGCTGAGCAGGTCCCCTCTGTGTGCAGCGGCAGCGTGCTGCACCCCTGGGTGCTCTACAGCAGTACGCAAGGTGCACAGGAAACCTCAAGTCTCACGTTTAGGCAACTCTAAAGCATCCATCCTGTCTTGAGGAAAGCTCCCTACTTCACGTGAGCCGGGGTAAAACAACGTCAGTAGAAGTAGCTGCAGGACAAGCACAAACACAATCCCCCCGCACCCACCTCTGCTGAGCACACAAGCCACTTCCACCTTCTTGCCAGGATATCCAGTTTTTTCATAACTCTCACCTGGGTCTCAAAGATGAACGACTCCAAGCTGTTGGCCGATTTCTCTCTTTCCTGTTTCTCTAGATCCCTGATAGTCAAATCTTGGAGCCTAACGTGTAAACAGAGCAGGAACCAAAGGTGATGTTACTATTTGCATCGCATTCCTCTGGCCGTTTCCTCCCCGTCCTCCCAGAGCTCCGGGAGGCTGAGCGCGATCTCAAGCCTAGGCTCAGAGTGCAGGAACGCGCCCGGCCAATTCAGGGCTGCCAGCACCAACCCTGGAGACATTTCCCCCTCGCTCCCTTATGGAGCTGAGTACAGGGGTAGCAGGGATCAAAGCAGAGCCGCTTTAGGAGCGCAGTTTTGGCACAGGGAATATTTGGAAACCAGCATCTCCTCTAGTCCCTCAGCAACTCGCTCCCTTTACCCAGGGCGTTACAGGCGCAAGCCAATTCCAAACTTACTTCTTCACGGAGCTCTGGAGTTCATCCTCCAGCAGGTCGAGCACATCGTTTACATCCAGTTCCATGGTGATCTCATGCACGAGCTTCTGCTTCTTGGGGGCTTTGATCTTCTTCTCTTCCTCTGTTTTGGTTGCTGTGCTGTCACCAGAACTTTTGGACGGTTCTTCCTCTTTCACAGGTTCTCTGTTCTCTTTGGGATCCTGTAGCTGACAAAAGACGTTCTCAGAGAAGGAAACAGATGAGCAACACCTGCCACACCGTCTGACAGACACTTCTCGTGCAAGTGAACCCAAAGGACCTTCTACTCCAGAACACACAGGTCGTTAAGATCAAAAACTCAGTCAGGTCTGCAGGACACGACTGGCAGCTTGCATGAAGACACCTCCACAGGAAAAGCAGGGAAATCTGCATGCGGACAGGGCTCTTGCCAACAAGGAATGGGGAACATAGAGGCTTGCAGAGAAGAGATTTGTTTGTTGCAACTGAAACCAACCTAGGCAATTCTTTCCAAGACAGCACTAGCAGGCAAAAGCTTTCCTGAGCACCAAACACTGAGCACCAGAAGCTCACGGGAGGGTTATTCTTCTGCTCATACCCTTCCAGCAGCAAAGCCACAGCTGCATTCCCTCAGCCTGCTGCTTACCTGAGGTTCTGATTTCTCTCCTTCATCCTTTTTCTCCGACTCTGGTTTTGGAGGAGCAGCTTCTGGTTTGCCTTGGCCTGGGGGTGGTGACTGCTGTTTCTCCTCTCCCTGCTCTGCACCAGCGTCTTCCGCACTGCTCTTCTGCTCCTGTTTCTGTCCCTGCTCCTCTCTAGCACTGTCTGCTAGGCTCTCTTCTTCTTCCTGGTCACCACGGGGAAGTAAAAGGGGAAGAAAAACACTTGCTTGTACACGGGAATTCCATGCAAGCGCTTCACCAAACAGGTAATCTGCGCAAAGCTCTGCTTCACCAGCAACAAGTCCAGCCCATAATGCCAGCGCACCCTTTCCTGGATTTGCCAGCAACAGGCCACAGGTTTCTCTAAACGCACGAGGCTCAGAGGAACATGGGCTTTTGCGAAAAACGCACGTTCAGAATTCCGACAACTTGCCGGAAGCCAGGAATTCTGCTCACGGGAAGCACTGCCTCTTAGCGCCCAGAGCACGAGCCGGGTGTTCGCCCTCAGATCGCGAGGGTCAGGCCCTGGGGCTCACCTGCACCGGGTCTGTCAGGTTCTCGCCCGTCTCTGGTGTGGGGCCGCCCCCGCCAAACAGGCTCGAGATGGTGTTTCCAAGCTCTGCCAGAGAGAAAGACATCCAGATCATCCTCAAAGCCGCCCGGGCAACAGGAGGATGGAGACCGGCTTCAGCTCCCAGCTCTTTCCGTCACAACCGCAGCAACCACCGAGGAGCCTCCTGACGGGCTGGCTACACGTGGGGCAGACACTCGCCCTTCCCTCGGCCTCACCTTGTGCTTTTTGTGTATGCGCACAGAGTGGGACCTCCATCTCTGCAAGAACGTGACCTGGAACTTGTTACTTCAATTAAAAAAAAGGCAAGCTGCAGCCTCTGACTGCATCAGCCACCCCTGCGCCTCTCCTTTTTCGCCATATTATGCCAATCTCCTCCTCCCTTTCTATAGGGAAATCTCGTCTCTCTCTAGAGCGTGGACAAGGCAAAGCACAGACGAGTGGCATCACCACCCAGAGAGCCGGAGGGGAGAGTGCGGCAGGGCTGCGGACGCAGGACTCTCCTTCGGGACAGCCCTCCTGCCACGAGCGGCTGCAGCTGAACAAGGAGAAACGGCTCTCGTTTTCCAAGTCGCAATGCATGCCATAGTCACCTTAGGAGCGCATGACATCTCAGACAGAGCTCCCTGCAGCACCCAGCAGCCACTTGCAAAGGGCTTTTAGGTATTTTGGAGCTGTAAACATAATCAGAGGCTACAGTTAACTGCCCATTTCCCCACCTCCCCTCCCCTCTCCCCCCCCGTACATGACTCTGACTCTGCTCAAAGAAACGGGATGCTGGCAGTTATCCCAGCCACAGGGGATAAAACAGCCCTGTTTGTTTGTTTGTTTTTATTTGTTTGTGTTTAAAACAAAACAGCCACTTTGAATACCGAAGTTCAGCACTTACTTGTCAGCGTTGATTCCTCTTCCAGCTTGTCTTCCACCAAGGTCTCAAACACGGATTCCACCTTGCAGAGAGAAGCAAGGGGGTAAGTACCAGCAGGGACCACCGCGACCGCAGCGGTGACAGAACCGGGGACAAGCGTCACGGCAGGACCTTACCCGGTCCAGACTCAGCACGCCGCTCTCGTCCATGTTGAAGTGAGCTTTGATGCCTTTCGACTCATAATCCGCGTGCTTCTTGAAACCCTCCCCGACTCCCTTCAGCCGCACCGTAGTCAGATTCGGAGACCCAAAGATTCTGGTGGTACAAAGGCAAAAGCAGAGAGAAACTTTACAAAAACCACAGCGCCTGCAGAGCAGCTAAGCACTTGTCACGGGCGCGCGGCCCTGTCACCGAGCCGCCCGCTCGGGCGCTCGCGCCAACGCACCGCATGTCGTCGCGGGTCAGGAACGACAGGTCCCCGTAGTTGACGTAGAACTCGAAGTCGTCCGTGTAGCGGTTGAAGGTGATCACTTTGCGCTGCGGATAGGGCGCCATGCGCTGGAACAAAATCCGCTTGTTGTGCTTCACGCTCTTGGATTTATCCTCCTCCTCGACCTCCCGAGTGAACTCCACCTGCATCATGCGTGAAAAGGAAGAGTGAGACAAGAACCAACCTCTTCCTCCGTGGTTTCCCGTGTCAGAGGGTTCTGCAGCACTGGGCAGCTCTGTCTCCTATCGGAAGCTGAGGACAGACTAATATTTCTCTACCGAAACGTCTAAACGTCTACAGCCATCTCAGGACTTGTTAGCTATAGCACTTGTATGGTACCAAAGAGTTTCCTCTGCCGAAACACCTCCTCAACTTCCTTAATATACAACTCTACCCGGAACGTGTCCTGTCCCAACAGCCCGGTTCGCCCACACCCTGCCCCGGAGAAAGTGAGCGAAGGATTACCTGGATGGGAAAGAGCGCCGCGTCCCGGACAACGAAGGGCTTCACCTTGAAGGCCTTGCTCAAGGCAGCTGCCTGGTACACTGCACCCATGGCAGCAGCCTCGTCCGCGTTGATGTTCTTGCCCAGCTCCTCTCTGCGGAGGGAGAAGCAGGAGACGTGAGCGCCGCAGCCCACGACGTGACCTGAGACTCGCCAAGAGGAGACGGACTAGAAGGGGGGCCTCACATACTCACTTGCCCACAGCTTTCAGCAAAACCTCCTGCACTTTGGGGACCCGCGTGGCACCGCCAACGAGAATCACCTGGTCAATTCCACCCTAGGGATTGGAAACAGTCACCTTGTCTTGAGAAAGCAATTGTGGAAAGCTAAGCTCAGGGCTTCCTTCCCCGGGCGCCGCACACCGACGCGGCGCTCCGAGAGCCCCCACGCTACATCTCGCGGTCCCAACGCCGGGATGCGGGACCTGGAATCAAGCCTGACAAGCAGGGCCTGTGCCACCCGAAACACAGGACTTCACTCAGAAGTAACCAAGCAGACACAGTACGTGTCAGAGCAGCCAGCGACTCGGGCGGTGCGGAAAAAAATTGGAAGCACAGAACCTAGGATGTGATTCAGTGTCTTGCACCGCATAGCAGAGCCAGTAAGTGCTCAGGAACATCCTGGCATCGTGAAACGTGAACACTTAAGAGTGCCACGAGTCTCTGCAAAGGGCTGCATCACGTTAGGGTTCAGCTGTAGCCTGCATCAGGGCTTCTGAAGGCAGCGCTCAAGGCACCTGCCTGAGCAGCAGTTCCTAGGCAGCTGGAGATAAAACTTCAAGAGTGAAACCAGAACCAGCATCCAAGATTAAAAAAAAGACAGTGTTAAAATACTGCAACACAAAAGTAGAGGTTCTGCGGCAGGAATAAATCCCTCACCCAACCTCTTTGTTGCTGGTGGTGACCACAGAAAACCCTGTCAAACTCCTGTTTGCCCCTGCAGCGGTGCCAGCACTGCACTGTTAGGGCAGCAGGCACGTGCACCTCGCGGCAGTGCCAGATACAATAACCCCGACAATCCTATCGTGACAGGACAGCAGATCCGTACATGGAAACGTCGGGCTCCTTAGTGCACTCCTAGACCTACCAGGTCCATCTCGGCGCTGCTCAGGGCTTGCTGCACAGGTCCTGGGACTCGCTGGAACAAGTCGGAGCACAAATCTTCAAACTCTTGCCTTGAAACCTTGGCCTTGAAGTCAATGTCATCCAGTAGCCCCTCAATCTGGCAGGAAACAAAAACAGGCAGTGTGACATTAAGGCACCTAGGACCCGACTGCACTCCCCCAAACCCTTCCCTCGCTAAGGTGAGGAGAGGAACAGAAGGCTCTAGATTTAACAGAGAGGCTTCTCTGAGATCTCAAACAAGTTTGTTTTTTTAACCACATAAAACACTGCTACGTCTCAGCGAGTCCAGCCGCTGAAGTGACAATTCTACCACGCCGACGAAGCCTCTGCGACCCTGTTTGTATGTCCCCCTCCTCAGGGCACCCCACGCTCGCCCCTAGAGAGCCTGGACGCCCGCAGCAGACTGCCCGACCTGTGCCATGTGGTCCACGTTGGCGCTCAGGACGGTCTTCAGCCGGTTGGCCTCCTTCAGGAGCTTGGCCATGGCCCGGGGATTCTTTCGGACATCCTTGGAAGGATGCTGGTCATTGAAGAGTTTTGCCAAATAATCGCGGAGCCGAAGCTCCATCTCCAGGCCCCCAAGAGTACGATCAAACCTGAGCAAAAAGAGACACGGTGGCGATAAACCTCATTTCTTCTTCTGCAAATATGCAGAGGAGAAAGCCCTCCAAAGCAGGGGTACTGCCAGCAGCTGTGAACAACTACGAAAGAGCAGCTGCTCCAAAAGGAACAACGCGTCAACAAGGAAGAGTCACCAGGACAATAGCTTTAAACACGCAACTTCCAAATGTGTGCAATAAAGCCCTGATTCCTAAACATGTCAAGCAGCTCAGAAGACAAAGACCTGTCCCAGGACCTTTTTTTTTAAGAAACAGGAGCATAAGGTTTTGCAGTTAAAGGTGTTGGGAAGACGCGCAGAGCACCCCTCTCCTCAACTGGTAACACGCAACTGCGTTTGCATCCACCTTCCACTACTGCAGCCTGACATGATGGACTTCTGTAACATTATATGTAAAAAAAAGCTATACGAGGCTGGCTTATGCCTATAAGGAACCCTAAATCTAAAGCAGACGAAGCTGGCCCTTCCCCCAGCCTCCCTGACCTCCTGCAGAAGACAGTGATACCTGAATTATTAGTAACTTGAGCCTCTCAGCTTTAATGCTTCCCCCTCCATTGCCCAAATTACCACATTTGAGTCTTGTTCAAAAGTCTGCGTTTAGAAGACTGCAAAACAAGTGCTCCCTGTCCCGGTCCCCGTGTTTTTTCCGAGACTCATAGTGAATCCTTACCCAATCCCGAGGATCTGCAGCTGAGGTTGGGTTCCCGAGTCCTTAGTTTTCACCGTCTGATAAGCAACAATAGTACAAGTGGTGCTTCCTGCTCCCATGTCATAAAACATGATGGTCTGAGAAGAGAAGGCAGGACAGTGAGGCAGAAATTCCGGGGAATCCCCCGCAAGTGAAATAGAGATAACGATGTATATTAATAGATAATTAAATAAAGTATCTGCGGCTTTCTGAGCTTGTTGCAGGTCAAGACTACCCGCTCGCTGAACTGGCTTTATGTTGTACGACAGAGCGGAGCGGCGGGACTCAGGCTTTGCTCAAACTACAGGCGTTCACTGCCACACTCGATGCAAGCAGGCGAGAAAGCCTTTTGCATCCATTCCACCCATCAGAAAAAAAAAATAATTAAAAAAAAAAAAAAGCGCTTTGCACCTGCGCGGTGGCGTTGATGTCCTTCCTCCTGAAGACGCCGTAGTTGAGCGCCACGGCCGTGTTGTCGTTGATGAGCTGCAGGACCTTGAGGTCGGCCATGCGCGCGGCGTGCAGGACCGCCCGCCGCTCGGCCTGGTTGAAGTAGGCCGGCACCGTGATCACCGCGTCCTTGATGGGCTGCTCTGCAACGGGGAAAGGAGGGCGGTTTTCATCGGCGTCCTCCCCGTTTAGTCTATGCACAGACACACGGGCGCTAGGAAACACCGGGTACCGCGAGCAACACCCAAATCCTGCCCACCTGCAAACTCTTCAGCCAGAGCGCGTGAATAGTTCAGCACCATTCCCAGCATCTCCTCCGGAGAATACTGCGTCGTCCTGCAAGAAAGGAAAGGGCAGCGGTGAGCTACCGGAGCCCCGCAGCAAAGGCCCCCGCCGCGGAGCCCGGAGTCACGTACTGGGAGAGCTTGAAGACGACCGTCTGCCTCCTCTCGTCCTTGACGAGCTCGTGTTCCGGGAACCGGGAGCGGTACAGTGCCACTTGCGGGTTATCCACGTGCTTGCCCAGAAGATCCTGGAAGTATCTGAACGCCACCTTGGGGGTCCTTATTGACTACCGGGAGAAAAAGAGAGTTACCCAGCGAGATTCCTTCAGCTCTGCCGTGGCCAGACAAGCTCCTTCCGTTCCACAAACTGGACTGCCTTTCGCTATGGCAGTTTGGAGGGTGAACCCTTAACTCAGACCTCTGTCATGAGGAATCCAACAGAGAGAAAGCACTTTCCGTGCACAGGAACCGCACGAGCAGGTTGAGGAACAGGAGCTCTCACCATTCCCAGCGCGCTGTCGCCGAAGAGGCGCTCGTTCTCCTTCAAGGAGACGGCCACGGGGGTTTTCCGTCGAGACTCCCTGCGTAGGAAAGGAGGGATCAACCAAGCGGCAGGGGCGGCCACCGACACCGAGGTCCCAACACGGAGCATGGGGAGCCTCTCCGGCGCCGACAGACCGAGGGCAAACGCCCGGGTACGGCGCAGGCGGAGCAGAGCGGCCTCCCCGATGGGCTGGGCGCTCCCCGTGACGAGGCACCGGGCCGGGCTCCTTCCTGCTCCGGCCCGGGCACCGAGGAGCGGGGGACGTTATCGCGGCTGCTTTATCGCTCCCTCCCGCGGTGGGCGAAGGGAGAGGGTTCCCTCTTCCCAGCAGCGGCCCTGCCCGAGCCGAGCGGCGCTGCGCGGCCCTCCCCGCGGCCCCGGGGCGTCCGCAGGCCCGGGAGGCCCGTCCCGCCCGCCCGCCCGCGCGCGCCGCTCACTTGTTGAGGACGATCTCCATGGGCACGCCGGGCTTCACGATGGCGATCTTCATGGCCTCGCTGCCCACGTCCACCGACATCACGGCCAGCGGCTCTGCGGCACGCGGTGGGGGGGGACGCGCGCGTGAGCGGCGCCCGCCGCACCGGCCCCCGCGCTCCCCGCGCTCCGCGCGCGGCCCGGGCCCGCCCGTACCTGCGCGCGGCG
>JAUBNY010000307.1:674881-717146 GCA_032275445.1 Crypturellus soui | reverse complement strand
CCGCAGACGTCCTCCAAACTATCTTTGGAGGTCAAACACTGGGAAATGAGGAAGAAGAGGAGGAAGGCAGGACCCTCAAATTGAGGGCTGGGACTCCTGACTGGCACGCGCGCCTGTGCAACCAGCGGGGAGAGTTGTGCAGCTGAAGGCAGAGTTTGTCCGCTCCCCAGCCTGCCTCCTGGGTCGTACTGACCCTATGTGCCAGGATACACTGGGCATAAAAGAGGACAGTGAGGAGAGAGTGGAGGGGAAGGAGAAACTCCTAACTCTGAGGCCTGTGCTGTGTCCGCGGGAGCCGGTCAGCAACCCTTTCCCTCTGATCTGCCAGCTCGAGAGGATGTTCGGGTCCTGTATCCTGCCGGCAGGTATTACCTTGTGAGTAGTTATCCATACTTTGCTGCTTTTATGTGCTTTTACCTGAATAAATGCTCGATGTAGTCACCTCGTTCTGGTGTGATTATTGCCGAATCCCACGCCCATCCGGATCACGGCTGTGGTACCAGTGTCACTGCTGAGGCGGGAAGCAGGGTGCTGCATTGGGCAGGGGCTGAAGCTCCAGCTCATTGTTACTGCCAAAATACCAGCTGATCCTCTTCACTGCACAGGCCGTCCCAAACTCCAACACAGGAATATAACTCCCTGCGTAAGCACCCTCAGTTCTCCCTGCACCCATCTCCTGCTGACTCAGCACCTTGGGATTGGCCACAGTATTTCTGCTTACCCATAAAATGCGAACAAACTATATTAATCTGATATCCAGGTTTGAAATAGTTATAGACAAGGGAGCATTAAACAGGTACAGAGACCCTTAGGTCTGAAAAAATGAGCCTTTTCCTGCTAGAGAACTGGGAGCCGTACATCACTCTCCCCTGATTAATGTAAAGTGGTTAAGTTCTGGATGGGTGTGGGCCCTGGAGTCACTACACTAGTTTATATGAAAACGGGTTTCTATCACTTTTAGAGCTTTTGAATTTTCGAAAGTTCCCTCTCCTCCCTTACATCTCTATGTAGAAACCTTTGGTACTGAAGTAGTTTAACTTTGGGGGAGCATAGGAATATACAGAGAATATTCAAGCTGACATATAGTTCTTGGAGACATGGCATCAGCACCAGCCATGGTGGGTTGTGATGGTATGACTGTACTTCTGGCTTTTGTTTGGTCAGAGCAAAGTCACCCAGCTAGCACACACCAATGACTCTTTATGACACTGTCCTTTGCTTTCCTCCATGCAGTCTTCCCTGTCTAGGGCAAATACTAGGCAGGGTTTGCCAGTCCCAGGACTGTGCTCCTCTAAAATGTGCTTCTTTCAAGACATTTCTGAGTCCTGTTTCATTACAGAAAGAAGGTTATGGGGATGGGAGGAGTTGAGAGGGAGAGAGACAGAAAAAAATGTCTACTTCTGAGAAGACACTAACTAGTGAGTGCACACTTCTATCAGTCAGTAGATCAGTCCATCTCTTTGCAGCTGGAATACTAGGTCCTGCCTCTCCCCTGTGCTCTGTGCCAATGAGGAAGCTGTTGTAAAGTCATTTTCTTGGAATTATCAGGTACTTGAGTGAATTACCTCCCATTTGTGCCTCTGTGCTCAGGATAGGGCATCTGTTTTTTAACATCACAAAGCACTCCAGTGCTACTACCAACCTCCTGCCTTTCTGCAAGTTTATCTCCAAATCTGTTGTCCAGGTACATCAGTAGAGTTTGTGCAGGTAAGAGCAGAGGCAATGATGAGTTCGTCTTGGCTGTGCAGCATGGTCTGAACCTGTGCAGTCTGTAGACAGAAGTGGGATGATGAGGAACTAACTGGTAGCAGCTCCACCGACCCCCAGTGACACACCTGACGGCTGCAGCAGATTCCAGCATGTTCATCTGCCGTCAGCCACCTCGCTCTGCCTCTCATTTTTCTGCTGGTGTCACGTACACCAGCAACGAGCTGGCACTGTCGTTTCTCGCAGTGGTAGCCAGGCCTGAGTCCAGTGAGAGGTTCAGTGGGCTCCCCCGCACCTGCAGTGCAGCAGGCAGGTGGCTGCCCTTGGCTGGGAGAAGTAGTATTCTCAAATATCTGGTTTCCTCTCAGGGTGGACCCCTTTCCACTGACATGAGGGCACTGTGCCCTTGACAAACATTTATTCTAAAACACATTTAAACAAAACGGCCCTGCAAAGTTCTCCATGGCTGGCTAGCACCTGGCTCCCTGCCAACAGTACAAGGGGATGAAAGCAGTGTTGACTGGCTTCTTCCTTTGTGTTCTTAAAGATCTTGTCCCTTTAACAAGTGAACTCCTTGCAGCAGATGGCAGGGAAAGGGACTGTGATATGCTGCAGGGAAGGGTGGCGTGAATAGTCAGAGATGGAAACAGAAGTCTCAGAGAAGAATACATGTGCACTATCGAAATAGAGATCAGACTGTTTATGGAAAAGAGCTATGGAAACCCAGCATGAATGTGGAGAACCAGATGCTCAGCCTGCCATTAGTTCATGCCAGTCTGGGAATACATGACAATTGGAGAGCTAGTGTTACTGGGGAGCCCCCTCTGATCCTAGGGCTGATGCATGCACACACTGTATAAAGTATCTCCATTCTCTGGTTTCATTGATCATGGTTGGTCTGAGCTGAAGATCAAATGTCCTGTGTTACTGCAGAGAGCACTGCCCTACCACTTATATCTTTATCCTTGTGGTTTATAGTAGGTGGCACCTCCCCATCCTATTAAGTTGAGGCCAAGTTGAATTCAAGGGACCTAATCTTTTGCAGGAACATAGGTGCTGGCTTGGGCAGAATTGCTTCTAATTAGGAAGTGATGGGAGAGTTAGTCCATTGTCTTTGATGAATGAACTATTTCAAGATATATGAGGCAAACAGCTCATCTTATTTTTCAGCATATTTCTGTTTTACAGGGGGTTCTTTTCTTCAGTTCCACCTCATCTATAAGTATGACGGTCCTAAGCAGTCATAAACATGACTAAGAGATGCCAAAATCATGCAGTTTACTTTAAAATTACTAGAGTAAAAAAAAAAAAAGGCATTCTTTTTTTGCTTTGGAAAACTGTGTTTTCAAGATTTCAGGCATGTTGATGGCACATTTGAAAGCTTTTTTTCCTTCTCTTTTCCCATCCTTCTTTTTGAGGAAAAATGAGATATGCAGATATCTTTATTTTTAACTCCAGATTCCAATGCTTTTTTCAGTATATCAAAATGCCATAGTGATTTGTGGTAAGATTGTGAGACATAGCAACCCTGAATTTATCTTCTGCTATACTTCGAGGCCTATCTCAAGATAAGGATGCCTTGTCCATCCAGAACTCAAGTGGAAAGCGTGACTTTATGTACAGCTAGAGGGCAATATCTGAAGCATGCAGAAATCTACTCTGAGGTGTGCAGAAACCTACAGGTCAGAGAGCATCCCAGGTATCACTCCATCTCAGCATGCCATTAGGGAGGCTGGTACCCTCATTGCCCAGACAGGAGATCTACAGACCAATCATGACGTTGTCAAGCAGGCTAGAGGAAGTCTGGCTGGGGCAATCTGTTTCCCTTTGGCTTTTAGGAAGAGCATAGATATATCCATTTCATCTCATTAGAGCAGCATCTCAAAGCCGTGAAGGTCAGTTAGGTTGAACAACCTGGTAGAGAGGTGATGGGGCAGGAGATTAGGTGCTATGTCTGGAATAAGATTTATTTCTACAGCAAATATTTTCTACTCTTTCTCTAAGATGGATGTGAGAGAATATGCCATAAGAGAGTTTTGCAGTGAGTGTATATGGCTTTCCAAGTGAGTACAGTATAGGATAAATAATGGAGAAGATTGGTTCTTTCAAAATATGCTTTTTCCTTGCTTGAGTTTAGGCACAAGGACCTTAACAGACACTCTGGAGAGAGAAATGGTGGTGATGTGGGATGACACGGTAAGAATTCTTTTCTGGAAGTGGGTCTGAGGACAGCTATAAACTATATGCTGTAATATGTCGATTTAAAATAAACACAGACAGTGTGTGTAAAGTTACAGGGAGGTGTTGAAAAGCAATAACCAACATCTGTGGCCTAAATAAACAGTTGCCTGGTGGTAGGGACCTTGCAAATTATCCTCTTGTATCTGACTGCTGAGCCCAGATCTGTGGTGCGATGCAAGATGATACACATGTGTAAAGGAAAAGCAGCCACCTCTCAGTGCCTCTGCGATCCCAGAGCCCTGCAGCTGACAGGCTGTGCTCCCGGGCAGAGTAGTTGTAGCAGTCACTCTAAGGAGGAGCAGTTGTGACTGTGCACCACTTAAATATTCCCCTTCCCGCAAGCGGCACGGCAGGGACCCTCAGTGCTGGCCTCTGCCAGCCAGGAGCCTTGCTTCTGAGCGTGCCAAGTCCCAGCTTGCTTCTCGCAGAGCGCAGAGCCTGCTTCAGCACTTGAAGCCTCAGGACAAAAGCTGCTAGGAAGAGCGCGCCCGGTGTGCCTGTGAAGCCTCGTCCTGGGAAGTGTAGTGGTACTGCCTGCTTCAAGCTTAATGTCATCGTTTCCTCTCCTCCACATTGAGTCCTTCTTGAGCAAATTTTGCAGCTTCAGCACTTTCAATTTTCTTTTTCACTTGCTCATGACAATTTTGTCTAAACTAGTCCCATTTTTTTCATGGAAAAAAGAATAGTGGATCCCATCTTAGCAGCAAAAAAGCTGTAGTGGAGAACCTAAGCTAGCAATTTAATATGAAGCGCATTTATGTATGGTCCTACCGAAATCGAGTAAAACTTATTAATAAATGCATTTCTAAAGCACAGCCAGCTGATTGCCCAGGAATACTGTGCAGAGGCCATGGCAATTATTCACGCGCTTAGAATTATCAATATGCTTTGTCCTCTGATGGATTAGGGCCTACAGGCTGTATTTACAAAAATGTAGTTTCAAAAAATAGTTTTTACAAATGTTCTCTGCTGTCTCCAGGTGCTTTTACTTATGTGCACTGTCTGGATAACTGCATGCGCAGATGTTTGGGCCTTGCACATAAAACAGATAAGAGAAATTTTATCTGAGTGCCAGCTTAAGATGGGTCTTTAGGTGGATTTATTTCTAATATGCTAAAACCTGTTTTACTCATGTGGTTAGCCTAGGTCCTTATTTCTAAAGCAACAGTTAATGCTGCAGCATGATGCATAACACACAGTAGCAGGCTGAAAAGCACTAAGTACTGAGTTTAAAAGTATAGTCATGAAAGAGAGTGAGATATCCATGAGCAGCAGTGAATGCATATATGGACTATTTTCTTTTTATTAGCACATATACAAAAATGAATGCATATTTATCATGATTTCTTTCATTCTGCTCCTAGAAGATATTTCACCTGCAAGCATCAGTTTTGCCAATCCCTTGCGAATTCCGTAGGGCCTGGAGATCCTCACAGGGGGTCCTCTGACCAAGTACTTTGGCTGCCTGAATCCTTGGCCTGAATCCTTGGCTGCTCAGTCCTTCCTGGACATTCCTGATGATAAATAAGTCTTGAAACATCATTAAATGCCATAAGCCATTGACAGACATTTGGCAAGTCAGGGAAACTTGAGTGAATGTGATTTGAACTCTGATCTAGCACATATTCTGGGAAAAAATGGGGTGTCTAGAAGACTTGTAAGGCAGAAAGCAGCCTGACAATGATTTAATACTTTGTGAAAGGTTCAATAAGGCCATGGGAAATAGTGGTAAGAGGCAAAACTTCCTCATGAGGAACCCCAAAAGGAGAGAAATTAGAGACTTGCTACATTATCAGGAAGAGGGATTTCTATCTTGCCTTTATTTTGTTATTCTTGCAGCGTGTGTTGGGGGGCCTTTTCATTTTCTTTTTTTCTTTTTGTTATGTAAAATGCAGACCGGAGTGCAACTCACATGGCACAGGAATGCAGGCAAGATAGCTATGCCTGGTGCTGAGGCCTTCACGGCTGGCCGTGTTGCCTCAGATCATCAGCAGCTCCTGCCTCTGCGCCAGGGGGACTCTTGGCCCCAGGCACCTTGGCCCTGGCAGCCCAGCCCCTCCGCTCATCTATCCGGGGGTTTCTGAAACCACAGCCTCTTTGTCAGTGTGAAAGAAAAGGACTGTTATCTCCTCAGATGACAGGAGAGGATGGGTTTAATTTGTGAAATGTTTCACCCGCAGCCTAATCTCACGTGTGTCATGGTGGATGTCACATGCCTGCCCCTCATTCCACTCTGTTATCTGAGCCAGGGACCGGGTCCTTCCAAGAACTGGAGACATGGGCATATCAAAACACCAAGTTTGAGTCTCGCACCCCTCTCTACTTTCTTCTCCCACCAATGGGAGAGCAAAGCACCACTAACACCATGGCTGCATCACATCCTTTTCTTTTGAAAAACAGAAACATAAATTGTGAGCTCTTCTTTGTCTTGGAGCAGTGGATTGCATTATAGGAGTTTTAATTGCAAGTACTTGTTATCTATGGCTAATGGGAGGTTGGAGAGGCAAAAGGAAGGCTATGTGCGGTGAGCAGGGAGACGCTCTCTTCACACAGCAGCGGATTATGCTAGAAATGAGCACGCTTTGGATGCCTAGATTTTGATGAAGGCTCAGGACAACAGAGATGAAACATCTTAGCACCCTGGCACTGAGTTCAGTTGCAGGACATTGGGGATTTTCAGCGTGGCATTTATCCTAGGGGTCAACCTGTATTCTTCTTGCAATATGGGCAGGTTCCTTCACTCTTACGGCTATAGAGTCATAAGGCAGAAACAAAATACTTTCAAAGAGCTGGTCTGCTGAAGAGATGGTTGCAAGTGAGTCTTGTGAGGATAGCATATTGTTAGTGGCCAATTAGAAAGGAAAAGCACTTGCAAATCAGAAGTCTCTTGTTTCTTCTTTATTTACCTGAAAGTTGATTTTTGTACTGCTTGCACACAGACCAGTACCAAAGGACAGATACTGATTTCAGGAGATACATGTGTTTGTTTGGTATCTTCATGTCTCTAAAATACAAATGAACAGATCCTCGGTCCTAAAAGAACAAAGTGAAGGAGTATCTAAATCCTATTTAAACATTCTTGTTTCATTGCCTCCAGTCTTTTTCCAAGGAAACTAGAAATTATTTCAGGAATCCTCACTCTGCCAATACCAGATTTTCCTGCCATTTGACCTGTGCTCTTTGTAAAAAGGGTGAGAAATGGTGTTTCAATGCCTTAGTGAGCAAGAGAAAACCTGCCTACTGATCTGTTTGTACTGAGCTGTGAAATGCTCCAGGTGCCACTCCATGACAGCTGGATGTTACTGAAAGGAAGACCCTCCTGTATTGAGGAGGGTCTTCCCTGTACTGAGAGAGAGATCTTATAACTCTCCAAGATTCCTTTCTATAAGAAGAGAAGGAAGTTCGCTGGTTGCTCTCTTATCATTGAGACAGATGGTGAAATGAACTGTTCCATGCAGCAGTTTCATAGCCGTCACCCACTGTCCTTCTCACTTTCTCTGACCCAAGGAAAGTCCAAGTCTTCTTCTTTGCAGAGTACTTTTGTTTTGCTGTTGTTGTTCTTGTTCCACAGCTTCCTGGGTTTTGTGGACTGCAACTAATCCAGAAGTAAAGTTTCTATTGCAGAAGAAATTTCAGAACCATAGTCCTACCTTGTTCAACATCAAAACCCAAAACATTGATGTTTAGGAAAAAACAAAATTTTAGAGGTATTTAGTTTTAGAAACATCAAGAATACATTTAAATATGTTTTACTTAAAAAAAAAATCTACTTCGGAAAGATTCATAAGTCTTATTTTGATTAGGCTAAGATATTTTCTCCAGCTTTTCCCTTTTTTTGACTTTACATAACAACATAAATCATATAGGCCCATCAAATAAAAAGTTAGATATAATAAATATCTAAAAATTACTACTTTTTAATTGAAAACTGTGACCAGGAACTAAGTCATGTCTCCATTAACTTTTTTATTTTATGAGATCATTGTTTTCTGAAGGAACAATTTAATCTGGAAAATTTCTAAGCAGTGTAACTGAAACAAAGTTCCTGCTGCCATATTCATCTCCTTCAGGATCAGCAGGCTGATTATTTATCTGCAGGGATGTGTGACAGTGAATATCCCCATATAAGCCAACAATTTCAGCTATTTCAAATGGAGTAAAGTTTATTTAGCACAGATAGGAAATCCAAAGCTAACAGAAGTTAAGTAGAATAAAACCTTGTGCAGAATTTGATGACTATGATAAATATCACTAGCCTGGCTTGCCTACAAAGCTTACTACAAAAGATTTGCTAAGCAGGAGGAGCCTTGAACAGAAGCCTCCCTTAATGGAGTGGGACTTTTCTGGGACTTTATGTCTGGAAGTAAGGAATCACCCAATGACATCCAGGATTAGCATGTGGCAAATGCCTTGTAGGGATCTTTTCAGAGCTCTCATTATTGTAAGATGAGATACAGCTTATATTTGCTCCCTTGTTTTGTGCTGAAATGCCAACATTCTTCATTATCTTCAGGTCTCAATGTATAGTGTGGTAGATAACCAAACTACAGCATATGAACTGATTATGTGGTTTGCTTCCTGCGTCAAGGAATGAGTATGAGTACCAAGAGCCCATTGCTGTTGACTCTTCTGGTTTAAGCAGAAATGTATCTGTAACTGTAAAATATCTGCTAAAACTGCAATTTAGTCAATATAAATTATGATGTATAAGTATCAGGAAAAACAGTATTTGCATCATGGTTTCAACCTGAGAGCAAGAAGATCAGCAGAAATGTTCACTTACCGAAAGACAACATATCTGCTGCTAACCCTGTCAGTCATTTTCAAATATACTGTGATATTGTATAGCCATACAAATTCCCCTCAAAGTTAGGCCAGTACTGATAGCCACTCAAGGCTGTTAACCACAGGGTTAGACAGCATTGAAGCCACTGGCTTATGGTGAACTTTATGAACTTTAAAATACCTCACGGGGCTATTTTAATTAAAACCAAGGGAAGGCCATGACTCTGTAGTTGCTATTGCCAAGTCTATATCCTACCAAATCACCTGGCAACACAAATCTGATGTAGATAAAGTGTGAGAAAGGGAAGCACATTTCTATCCAATTGTCCAAGTTGTGCAGCACAGTGGTTGGCAATGCCTCATGTACTGCACCAGCCTCATGCTGGCTGCACAACAAACCTGGCATCAAGCTTGCTAGGACAAGTTATTCTTTCACAGTTTCTTAATAAATCTGAATGGGCAAAACAAGTTTATACCTGTTCAGAGCTTTTCACAGCCCTTTGAAGGTGATTGATCTGTAAGTAAGAGCCCAGCAAAACAGGGTTACCAGCTCCAACACTAGGGCCAGGGACTGCTAGTTATTCCTAGACAGACACGACCATGAATGCTTTTTTTGGGATCTTAGCACTTGTCATTATCTGGTTGCATGTTTCCTAACACGCCGAAAGATAATGAAGGCAAGTTGCCGGTTAATAAGGACTGAAATCCCTTTATCTAGGAGGAATCAGCCTTTTGCTTGATCATACACCAGTATTTTAGTTTTACTGGCTGAGAGAAAAAGAGTTTTTCTTTTGAACTCAGAAGAAAACTGGACCATGCTGTGCGCTGAGAAATGTCTGAAAGATGATGAGAAGAGCAAGAATGCTTTTGTATGCTAATGTGTCAGTGTTGCGCTGACAGTTTTATATGCATGCCTGATGTCCCACTTGTTTGCTTGGGACTGTGTGGTCTTTCCCTTGCTATTTGCAAGTCTGGTTCATGCCTAAAGGATGGAAGCCCTGCTCCTAAATCAGAGCTCAGACAGTTGTGGTATGGCAATAAATACTCCCAGCACATCAGTCCCCAAAAATGTCTGGATATTTGTGTAAATGTTTGCAGGGTATTTAGGGGCCCTGTCCACACTGTTGGACTTAGTACTCTACTTCAGTAACTTTCTTGGTGCATCCCCCATCTAATTTGCACCCATATCCGTGAATATTCTTATTAAATCAGACTAGAGGTCATACTTTTCATTACAAGACTAGAAAAAAAAATACAAGAAAGGTCACACATCCTTTACTTACTTTGAACCTTAATAGTGTTCTTGCACACAGTCTCTACTATCCAAGAGCATCCAAATGTGAAGCTCTCCCATCTTTTCTCTTTTTAATTCTGGAATTACTTTCCTGCATGACTATAAAATGTTACCTCTTTCCCCTCCCCTAGCAAGATGTAGGGATTTTAGGTAAAAGTACAAATATCACCGATGGCTCCATTGCAAGGTAGACCCACTGAGTGATTAAGAGCTCATCCCTGCCAGTTTGCTGTTTAGCTTCTGCTGCCTGATAGAGACTGTTTAATACACATGCCTGTTGAATCTTGGTATGGTAATGTGGTACTGCATGTTAAATAGTACCAATAGAATAAAATAGGTTAGTTATCACTGAATAGTTAAGGTTGGAAATGAGTCCTGGAGATCATCTAGTCCATTATACATGTGTTCTGTGAAGTTTATGATCTGTGGTTTGTTACCAGTCTCTCAGAAAGACTGCAAAAGCTGCATGAACAACTGATCACAAACTTGTTCTGTCCAGCTCATGACTTACCCCACAGCTGTTATCACTTTTAGGAACTTGAGTTTCATAGTTGGTAAAAAAGTTCAGTGTGAACATTCTTCCACTAAGAAATTTCACAATAATACATTTATATGAAATATGATATGATAATAGGTGAAATATGCCTATTTCAATAAGCTTATCTTTAGGAAAAAAATGGAAGTAATTGTTTAAGTTCATTTTTGAACTTACCAGAACAGAACATCTTTATAATTCATTTTAGATTGCGTAGTTTAGAATTAATATATTACAAATTATAGAAGTTTGTTGCTTAATCATATTTTCATGGAATTCAGGTCTTGTAAAAGAAAAAAACAGTCTTGTTTGACATAATTATGAGTCTGGTTGACATAGGTAACTATTGATACAGTAGTTGACATTGTCAAGGCATCTTGCTTGACAGCTTGATTAAAACACTTGAATTATGTAATTTACAGGCATTGTGTTAGATGGATTAAAAATTAACTCACTGACACATTTCAAAATTCATTTGTTACTGAGGGGTACCAAAGAGCATGCACAGAGCTGATTCTAGTAAGGTTTCTCTGACATCTGTTCATTGTCATAGAATGTTTTACAATCCATGTACAGATATAATCTTGTCATGGAGTCATCATCAAATTATGAAGATCAACAAATGGTCCAGGTATCGGCATTACGGGGAACATGTTGGGATGTTTAACTGCACATATAGATCATTATTCTTGACGAATGAATTAATCTTCTGAATTGAGGCTGGTATGACTTCATGTTTTCATGTGTGTTATTTTTTTAATAAATATTTGCATGAGTCTGCATCTAAAGCTACTAACAAGAAGCTCCTACAAGCAGCAATATGGTTTTCAATATAGTAGTCCTGAAATTTGACTCTGTCTTACTCTCAAATCCTGAAAAAAATAGCAATCTTGCCTGTGTTTCAGCAAAAACATACAGTTAGGGACCAGAGAAGGGTTTTCAGTAAAAAAATATGTATCATTTAATTATTTGTTCACTCTTCAAGCTAGAGACTGCATGAAAATTCAGCATGGCCTTTCTTTGATGAAAAAAAAATTGCATGTGCTTTCTACAGGCAAAATCTGGTAACCCCCTGAGGAAAAAAACTTGCAGAAATCTCTGGGATTTGATGATATTTGCGACTAGGGACAAGATTGAAGGAGTTTTCTTAAAGAAGAAGAGATTTTACAAGTATTTCTGAATTTTATCTTTCTTCTTTTCAGTTCCAAAAATTCTCGGCACTTCCAGAAGCCACTTATTCAGAAAAGAGACAGAATCAGCTGGCTCTTGGGAAGAAAGTGCACCACTGTGGTAACAGCTAAGCTGTATGAAAAAGACAGGGACCTGCAAAGGAAGCTTTATCATCAGCTTGATCAAACCACTTCCAGCAAGAATGGCTTCTAGTAGATATATCTAGATAACGCTTAAAGGTCATCTCAAAATTATATTAGTCTTAGTATGGCCTGCAAAGTTTGGCAGTTTTCACTTTTTTTTTTTAATAAAATATAAAGTATATACTTAAAAAAACCCCTAAACATTATCCTACTGTTCCACTCTCTGTTTTTTTTGCTAAATATGGCATCAATTACAGTGAATGCTGCCTCTGACATTAACATGATTACATCTGTATCTCATCAAGGGGCTTGGAATAAAGTTCCAGTCCCTGTTTCCTTGAGGGCAGTAATCCAGGACCCTCATCAAGTTCAATCCTATGATGAGAGTAATTGTGATGACCTACTTCTAACTGGGATAGAGTCATCACTGCAGTTCTCAGTGGCATTTCAGTTTAATGAACTCATTTGCACTTGTTGCTTCTATATCTCCAATTGCTTGTCTGCATATTTATGTATGGAAAGTATGTCATGCAAAAGAAGTGCTCCCTACTCTCTGAAGAACTGCTCTTCTATAATTTCCAGAACAACGTAAGGAATAGAAAATATTCAAACAGGAAAGCTAAAACTTGTCAGCTCACACTGAACTGTGCCATAGAAATAGATGTAGGAGCTTTGTATAACACAAGTATTTCAACTGCATGGCCAAATTTTGTCTGCCTTTTCATTTGTACAATATCATGCTCTATCTTTGCATATCTAGTCAGATTTTCTGCTTTCTCTGTCCAGAGTCATGGATATGAATCTGACTCGTAAGCCTAATTTCCTCCAAATCACCAACTCATTGGCAGTGCTTTGAAAGTCCCCTTTGAGATACCAAGACCCTAAAAGAGCAACAGTAACATCACTATTGGTATTTTGTCTCCTTTACTCTTGCTTCTGTCATAGAATCATAGGATCATTATGGTAGGAGAAGACATTCAAGATCAAGACCAACTGCAAACCCATTACCACTATGCCTGCTAAATCATGTCCCTAAGTGCCCCATCTACATGTTTCCTGAGTGCTGCCAGGGACAGTGACTCCACCACTTCCCTGGGTAGCTTGTTTTAATGCTTCACCACCCTTTCTGTGTATAAATTTTTCCTAATATCTAACCTGAACCTCCCCTGGCACAACTTGCCGCTATTTTTTCTGTTGGTAGTTATTTTTGAGAAGAGGAATATTGTCGTAATAGAGTTTACTTAGATTCTTAGTTGCTGTTGTTTTTGTGCGAGATTAGTGGCCCCAAGTGATTACGTGTTCCAGAGATACAGAAATGGAGAATATTTACTTAAAGTGATATAGTCACTGGATAAAACAAAGCTGCTGGTTTGGGCTTTGCTGATGAAGATAGGGTTTGACCGCAATGGTCTTTCCTTGGTCTGTGCATGCCTTTGGCAATGACAAAAAACAAGATGGGTCTCAAGCTACATTTTGTTTGAACAGAAGCCTTCAGTTTGTGTAATAGGAGCCAACAAAGTACTTTCTCCTAAAATACACTTATTTTCTTGCTTTTGCTTTACTTTTTTTGAAAACTTCCATCCAAGTATTTAGATTGACATGAGATCATCAGAAGGACTTGGTCCATTGCTGGAATATGATGACAGGCCTTCGAAAGTTCACTCTGCAGGTGAATCTCATCTGGAGATCACAGTTCTCGCTGGCTTACCAAAGCTTTCCACTCACAGCATAATGTGGTAGAATATAAGGTGGCAACCACTAAGAAAAAGTGTAAAGTCAGTAGACTCATAAGTATCATACATGTAGTCTTTCGTGAAGTATCACAGTAGCCATATCCTATTAAAATTTATCACCACTGGAAAATTGGGAAAGTTATATGCATTTCTCCAAAAAAGATTTGTCTAGGACATTACAGTTTTGGATAATCTTTAAACATCTTAAAGAGTGCAAAGCCTCAGAAGAAGAGAGATGGCAACTTAGGAATGAATTCTGTACTGTGATTAATCCACAGACCTAAGGTCAAGCATACCTCAAGAAAAGGTCACGTAGAAATTAACATAATGTAGGAGTTTCAGAAATAGTACAGTTTGTGGCTTACCCTTCAAGTCTTTCTCTGAGGTTTTCTTGCAGTATGTGCTGGGCCAACTCCCACATAGAACTTGCTATAATAGACTTAGAGATGTAAACATGCTGACAAACATAAAATGAACCTTTCCTTTGTGAAAAGAAATGCTTCTGGTGTTAAATCACATCAACACATGTGCTTGTCTATTTTAGTGAAAGTTGTATGATCTGTTGGATTTGTCTTCATAAGGAACATGTATTAGCAGTGCCAGAAGAGCCGGGCGAGTGTCTGTTTCACTTTATAGGACTTTATTATCCTTTCGTAGGTACCTGTTACATCTGAAGCAAAAGAGAGCTAAATCCAGCAGCAAGCTGAAAACAGGGAAGTTAAAAGGTCACTTTTACACTGAAGATACATCACAAAATATGAACACGAATCAGGAAACCTGGCTTAAATTTCCTTTCTTTCCTTCTTTTGAAGAGTTGATCTCTTCCAAGTTCAGAGCATTGTGGGTTTCCTTCTCATCAGAAAATCCACTGAGTGCAGCCTGAGGGATGAGACCTCTGACAGGACGGCCTACGGTGTAAAGGCATCGCACTGTGAAGAGCTGTTTTCTGAGATGCCTTATTGCTGTCTTGCCTATGGCAACACAAAACATGTCACAGTGCTGCTGGACTCCTTCAGGTTAGCTGTCCCTTTGCAGCTGTGTTGGAGAACTGTGCTCTGACCAGGGTGTTTTAGGAAGTCCACCTTGTGTCAGGGCAGAGGTCACAAGGGACCTGTCCTTCACCCTCAGGGCAGTGCTTCTGCAGCAATGTCACACAGTGGAAATGCTGCCCTCTGAAGCACAACTGCATTGGAACTGGGATCTGGTGGCCTCTGAGGCCACTGTGTAACATAGTTCATACTCTTGATGTCTCCTGCATGGCTAGGAACAAGAACTGCTGAGCTACTGCTATTACTAATCTGTAAACAAAAAACTACACAGAGAACAGATTTCATTAAGTACCAATTAAGATAGGATCAGCTGATTACCCTGTGAGCTGGTGTTTTGTACGATATGAACTATGTAACTCATGGAGGAGACTCATCACAGCAGTTGAACATTTGAAGACTGTGACTGTGATAATCCTTGCGTATTTTAGGCCTTGCTAAAATTTGCAGTTGGGAAGATTGAAGTGTTTCAGGATACATGTAAAACCAATGCAGAAAGACCACTGTTTCTAGGACATTAGACTTTCTGAGGGTCTAAGAGGAAACTAGGCTTGCAGAGTGAGTACCAAATGGAAGAGTAAAAATAATAATAAAGAATAATTAATGGTCTTAACTTGTGAGGAAGACACATTTACACCAGAAAAAAAAAGGGATCCCATATGTACATATTGGAGGAGATAATGACAGTTTGCAGACAAGGGACTGGGTCAAAATGTGATGTAGGTATTGGGGAGTTTTTCTCCTGGAGACAGATAATTCAGGCTAACATGGATAATAGTGAGATTCGCACAGGTAACACTTACTGTAATGAGAAAGTCTTATGTCTTGTGCTTCTTATTCATGACTTAGTGGAAACCTCAGGAGTTTAACTGTGCCTGCATCCAAATCCCCAAGCATCAGGGTGTAGAGTCCCACTAATCGTCTTGACCAGACATTTAGTAGGGGCAAGGACAGATTCAGAAAGAGTCATGAGGAGGTCACCTTTAGGTAGCAACACACTTGCTCTGACTGAAGGATTAATGGAGAAAGACCTGGACAATCAATCACTTGCTGCCTGTGACATTCTCTTGAAGGAAATTTGGCATTCAGCAGTTTATGTCTAGGATTAGGAAGATTTGCAAGTGGAAGTACAGTAGGTGAATCTATAGCTCTGTCCTGCAATATGCAAGATATTTAAAAGGAACACATTGTGCCACTGGACCATAGAATAAGCAAATATTATGTGTTCAAGTTGGGCACAAGAACCAAGGAGACAGCAGTACCTAGAGATCTCATGCAGCCCCTTTTACTGAATGCTGTCTCTTCCCTCTGATAGCACAGCTACTGCACAAGAGGAAACCCATTAAAACATCATCTGAATAGTTAGGCAGCACTTTGAGGTTTCACGCTAACCACTCAGGAGTCAGACACAGGTGTCAGTCCTTTGGACGAACAAGTTCATGTGCGTCAACTGAGCCACAGTAACAAACTGTTTTCTCTCAGTTAGGTAGTAGTTTAAGCAGCAATTAGAAAGGTCTGGTTCTGTTCATTTTAGGCCAGGACACTGTGCATCAGCTGATGCAAAAAGGCTTGTCAAGCACAGGAGCTCATGTCTACCTTAGGCCTCAGAGAGAGGCCTCTCCCAGTTGATAGATCACTCCTTCAGAATAACAGCAGTCCAAAAAAAGCATAAATGAAAGACTGAAAAAATACCACTCTCATGGTACTGCATCATGGTACAACTGGGAAAGCAGAGGGAAAAATTAAGGTTAAATTTTAGAGGCACTGCAGAGCTGTGGTAGGAATGGGGCTCTTTTTGTATTTTGGTCCAGAGAAATCATTTCTCTGTCTCTATGTGCCCCAGACATCTATCAGCAGGCTGACACAGACTTTAAAGTCAGCTTTGCCTTCTTCCACCCCACTGCCCTCTCTTCTTTGGGGTAAAAAGGAAAGTCACAGAGAAACTTGATTATCCTGGATTTTGTAAATCTCCTTCTAGCTGTTGTATGCTAGACACATATACAAGACCCAAGGCAGTTCAACTAGAATGGAAAGGCAGCTTTAGTGTCCACTCATAAAAGTATTTTCGTATTTAAGAGCTCCTGGTTTATTATAATAGTTGTTTCACTTGATGTAAGTACTTGTAACTGATGACTGTACTGGACGACAGTAAAAAAATGAATTTCAGAGAACACCTCTTGTATTCTCAAGACATGCTGCTACATACAAGAGTGTAGACAGGACTTTATGTGATAATTTTCTTCTTTTCCTTTTTTTTTTCTTTTTTTTTTTGAGGGGGGGAGAATTGCAGAGTTTTGGGAGTTTTTGATTGGTTTTTGCTAGAGCTTTGGGTCCGAGAATAGTATTCTCAACATCATTCCTTCAAAACAGTGTTGAAACAAGGGCACTAAAATGTGTGTTACATATGATCTTCAGAGCCCATAAAGGAGAAACACATGTGCACACATAGGCATAGTTTAGATTCTCTACTTCTAAAGGTGAAAATGGAACAGCCCTCTCTGCTCACCTAGAAATAGAAATGAGTAAGTGCCTCTAAGGTTGTCCAGGGATGCTTTAGGTAAACCTTATGGCCTTCTGAAGGTCCTTTAGTCATTAGATATGTTTGTTCTGACCTAATATTATGTTTCTGTCTGGATTGTCCCTAAAGAATGATGTTGGCTTAAGAATAGAACTGTTTATTACCTCTGACTCTCCCGGGAGGGGTCATGATATTTAGGGAGGAACATTGCCATCAAAACGATATTCTTGTTTGTCCCATCCTGTTTATGCTGTATTGTCTGTTCTGTAACACTACTGAGGTACCTCAGTCACCCTGGAGGTGTCAAGTCCTGAACAGGATGTGGTCCCTTCTTCAGAATATACAGTGGGTGGAAAATGATTAGAAAATAAAAATAAAATTTCCTATTCTCACTTTACAAAACTGGGATACAAAGCAGTAGCTTTTACTCGCACCAAGTTGCACAACCAAGCAGTGTTTTGATCAGCAGAGGTTATTTTTTATGCCAAGAGAGTTAATGAGTAATAGCCACTATAACTTTCTCCCTCGGGGGATTTACCTGGTTCTTTTCTTCCAGATTTCATTCATTTACTTTGGATCAAGGCTTATGTTTGGGAACCTATTGTTTGGCCTTGTTTTACTTTTTTTTTCCTTTTGCCATGCTATTCTTTTCAGCTATATATCAGTTGTTTGTTAAACAATTTTTTTGAAAATCCCTAAATTCATCATACTACCTAGTTCCTGCAAAAGCTGTTCTCATCAAGCAAACAACATTCCTGTGGAGAACAGTAAGTTGTGTTACTCCAGATAATCCATAAATGTGATGCTGGAAAATATTTTTTCTGAATGAAAAAATAACTCTTAACAGGTTTTAATCACTGATTCTATATCTAGCATGAATTCCAGTTATATGAAAGTACATTTATATGGAGATCTTATAACTGTTAAAACTTCACATAACTTTTCATGAAGATTAGGGCTTAAAATCTGTGGTTGCAGATGGAATATTTCTCATTATAGCTTTGAGATTTTTCAGGCTTATTTTCTCTTTGGATTGATACAAAGTAGTAGTAGTCTGCGTGGATACACAAAAACTGCACCTGATCTTGCTTGCTTTTCTTCTAAGCTCAGTTTTAACTCTATCCTGAATTTTCTCACATCCGTGTTTTGCAAGAAGAAAGTTTGAACTTCCTTATGATTTTATTTTGTCTTTAATTTGTAATAATCTCAATATCTAAAGAAGCTTGACTTTAGGCTTGCAAGCACTGGAGAAAAGCATCAGTAGTGAGTCAAGCTGGCACTTGCACTGCATATCAGGTCTGCACCTGGAAAACAGTTTTGCACCCACTGGTAACTGGGTGCAGCAGGACAGGCAGATCAGCAGGTTATGCTCTCATACCAGTCATCATGGTAGCTTGTTGTTGGCAGGCTGGCAAACAAAACTGACCATTCATTTATAATTCAGTTCTAATGAACATTTAAACTTGATAACAGGAGCATATTTTATTTTAGAGATTAAAGTTCAGCTTTATTCTCTAGACACAATATATCATTATCTTTCAAAAGTTAAGTGCAGAAAAGAATGCAATATAGGTACAATATAAGTACAGAGTAAGCTGGGCCAGAGAGGAAGGATATTAAAAAAAAAAAAAACAGTGCTATCAGTCAGGATTAGGAAATACTACAATACATTCTAGACCCTTATTTGAGAGACCATTTATAATGAGATGTAGGTTGCATTTCGCCTCTCCGTGCCATGCCACATGGGGCCTTCCCCCATATTTAAAAAACCTTTTGTCAGGTGGAAAGAAAAGAAATTAACAGGATAGTTCACAGTATTTGCACGTGTTGTCTTGTTATTGCCTCATGGTTTTGTCTTTGAGGTTGGTACTATGTGCAAGAAAAAGAACAGGTGGGTGTATTTGCACTACCTGAGATTGTTATGGGGGATGAAACTTCTGCAATGGCTAGTTCTGTGACCACTTGTAACTCCCAGTCTCCACGGGAGAAATTTCCATAGCATGATTTAGTGTTACGTGGATTTCCACATCGGTTTAGGCGGGCATTACTTCTGCAACATGTCTGCAGTTTGGAAAAGTGTACTGTAAAAACACAGGGTGATTGATGCCTGCATCTTCCCCCCATATCAAGCTTGCTAGGCTTGCTCACCGTCTTGTACTGAATTTAGGGAGTGCTACGGGCAAAGCCACAGCTGCTGGAGGAGCTTTCCTGCTGCCAGGAGTGCTCCATGTCCCCAGAGTGCCGCCTGAGCTGCTTTTTCCCATCACACACTCTTGACCAAGCTGCGTGAAGCCCAAAGAGGGTTGCTCGGTTTTGAGGCAGACAGTTGAGCATGTGGCGGGTACCTGAGCCTTGTCCTGGCACATGAAGGCAAGGGCTGCATTTCACAAGCCACAGAGAGTAATGTAAGGGACATCACATACAGTTTTAAGCTAGACTACTTCCCAACACAAATGCTACATTGCGAATGCTGTAGCACAATTGCACAAAACTATAAGTGAGAAATGAATGGTAAAACAAGAAATTCTACTATGAGTACTACACCTTCTGGGAAAGAGTCCTTCTCCCTTACAAGTAGGTTGCCTCATTACAACCAGCAGTTTGCACACCTTGAGCAATGAGTTTACTTGCACACTGTGTTAGATCTGTTTCCTCATATGTGGTTATTAACACTTAAAGGTCTGAGAATTGACACTGCTTGGTGTAATGATGTATAATGAAATAGATAGCTACTACTGGCATACATGAAAAAAAACCTTGCAGTTACTTTCATCTGTTTTGTCCAGAGAGCAGTTGATGGAATAATATAGTGCTGCAAAAGCATTTGCACTGAAACATCAGAAATAGCCTATACACAATGGTCGAGGAGAGATGATCTAAAGCAGCAAAGAACAGATTATTCAAGTTGTGAGTATTGTATTTCAATTAAAACATTCTTCTCTCTGCAGTAGTTATAATGTACTGGGGCTTCAGCTGAAGGGGAGAGAGAAAAAGACTTCTCAGATTTTTCCTTCCCACAAGTAACTTGCTTAGAGATTATAATAGCCTGGTGAATTCTTTGGAAAGATGAATTGCAGTAGACACGTCAGGTGCTAACGCACACCTGCCAAACCTTCCTTTTTTCATTCTTTGTCCTCAGTCAGGGCACCCAGTTAGCTTGCTCGAGCCAGCTATTTGTCCCAGTCCCATGAACCTCCTCGTGGGACACGAGCAGCTGCCTGTTCAAAAACACGTTTGACTGCAGAAGGCCCTCAAACCTCAAGGAAATATTCCTGAGTTCTAGCAGCTTTGCACACTATTTTCCTATTTGCAAGTACCCAAGTTGTAACTAAATGTCTAGCAGTTCTAACTGATATTTATAACATTCGCAGTGGGGTGAGTGATTCTTAAGGAGACTGTCTGGTTTCCTTAGTATTGGTGAAGATAAAACTCAAAGAGGAAAATCTTTGTTGAAGGTGACTATGAAAATCAAAGCTGACCAGACCTGGACAAGTTTTTAGGCTTCGTTCTTTTCCTCCGTGTGAGCCTCTGGTGTCTAGCAAGGTGGAGACCTCAGGGGATGCTTTGAGCTTTGAGAACTTTGGGAACAGCCTAACCAACAGCACACAGAAATCCAAGCTTCCTCTTCTTAGGAACTTTTACTTACAAAATTTATTTTCATTTTGCTTTAGAATAACAGGCAAACTTTTTCAACCTTCCTCTCCAAATCCTCATTGAATATACTTATTATGATATTAATTTATTCTAAATTGCATATCTTTAATGTTTATTTGCATATTGACTTTATTACCTAGTATTATGCACCTTTACTAACTTGTCAAGAAAAAAAGAAATAAAACAATAAAAAAATAAATCTTCAGTAAATCAGACAATGACATTCCAAATAAATTTTGTCGTGTATTTGGAAGACTGTCAAAATTCTGTTTTGAAGTGTTTTCCCCTTGCAAAATTTGGTTACAGTCTAGCCATCTCATGGAAAATGAAGGTAATTTCAGTTGAAAAAATATTTTAGATAAATAGTCTGTGATCAGTTGTTACCTAATAAGTTCAACAGATATATATAGGTCTCCCTTAATTATTGTGATCATTATATGATTGTAGGATAATTTAGTTTGGATTTCACATGTGCTCCTGCTTGCATATTGTTTAATGACCTATTTATCTTCCTTTTTAATTAGAGATCCATTGGTGTTTGGTATGAGTTCTACATTATCTATATTTTTTATTTAAAAAGTTACTTAAATTTTATTGAAATTTTATGAGTAGTCAGTACAGAACACATTTGCTTTTGACTTTGAGCAGGAGTCATGTGCAAAGGTATTTTGCATTCTCACTGAGTTAAGCTGAACTACTTTCCCTGTATCAAACTCTAGATTGTTGTCAACAAGACTAGCTTTTAGATGACAACACAAATTATATTCAAAACCTTGTATTTTAAGTATATTGTAGCTGTGAATTCTAGTGAAAAAAACTTTATTTTTTAATATGGGCAGCCCCTTATCACATTCCATTTCCACTGTCGCAGGTCAAACAGATGTAGCACTTCAAACACTCTTACAAGTATTCTTCATCTACCAGATCCATACTTGGACTTCTAAATTCTTATTTAATTATTTAACATCATATGATTGATATTCTTTCAAATAGCTTTTACATTTCAAAAGTTAGAGAAGTTTGTCTGCATGGTTAGCTGAATTTTGTTGTCACTTGTCCATAATTGAAACAGTAGAGCAAGATTTCGATTCCAAAGAAAACCTCAGGAAATGCTACTAAATTCAGACAGCCAAGAGTATCTATGGACTCCTCTACCTTCGGTTGTATTGTATGCAGCTGTATTGTAGTACAGTTGTACAGTTGTACATGTACAGTTGTATACAGTTGCATTGCTCTGATTTCCAGTGAGTTATAATTCAACCGTTAGGAGTAACACAGTTCTATGTGAAATCATTTATCCCCTTCTCATTTTTTTTCCCTAACAAAATTACTCATTTTGAAAAATCCACAAAATGTTTATGCTATGGCTTTCAAGTTTGAGTATTTTGGATTGGTTTCTTTGTTGTTTTTTTCTGTTCATTTTTTACATGCACAATAGCATGACCTACATGCTTTTGAAATCAGAGGTTATAAAATAATAACATCACCTGTGTGAATAGTTAATCCAGAATTTTCTGTACCACATTTCTAGTAAAATAAGTTCTTTTAACAAAATAATGCCCACAGTAAATTCAAGTGTATCTCCTCATCTCTGAAGCAAACTGGAGAATTCTAGTGAAAAATGAAGGACTCCTAAAAATATGCTACTCTTCAGAGAGATTTGGTATGCTAAGCATTACATGGCAATAATTCTATAAGGTATTCCATCCAGCAAGAATAACTGTATAGATATGAATGCAATTATTTTTCTCAACACCAGAAAAAGGTCTCAACAATGCTGCTTCCCAACTAAAATTGACAAACCTGCCACTATCTTGGCAAAGTAGAGACACCCAGAGTGCAGCCTGTGCACCTTTGTAGAGCTCCTTGCCAATGTAGCACCTCTTCTCAGCTGAGGAAATGAAACAGGACTGTTGTTCTCAGGAGCAAAGAAGTCCCATGAATCGCTTGCAAGAGGGTCTCCCCAGATTTAAATGGAAATGATTTAAATGGAGTAGGATTTTCCACTTAAAAATTCTGAAGATGACAGATAAAGAGTTAGGAAAGAATTCGACAACAAATAGTCCATTCATGAGACTGCAAAGCTCTAAGTGGAACAAGAGTTTTCTGATACCACTCTTCCTTAATTACAAAATGCACAAGTACAAGAAAGAGCACAATTTGAGTCTTAGCCCACACAGCACAAAGTACTTAAGATGATGCTATATTTGCAAACAGGACATTAGGTAGATTAGCACAATTCAGAGCAATTCAATTAGAGACAGAGTGACCTTTTAGTGCTTATGCTCAGAAGCAGCAGAAGAAATCTGCCTATAATGAACATTTAGTTATCTCTACTTTGTTGCTGTTTTCAAGCGTTACCTAAATGAATGTGTCTTTTCTACATTGCAGAGGAATTTAGATGTCTATAACCCTTCAGCAGGGAGATTTCCCTTTCTCAACTCAATATTCTGAGTATTGTCAATGAGATCATATGTATGTTCTCAATAATAAAATGGTAACTTCAGTTTAACTATCGAGATATTGATTTCACCCCTGGGAAACTACCAAGCTGGGTGTCATTAAAATAACATTTGCCACTTTGCAGTAATTGCAATAATGTAGTATCTCCTGTGGAGGATCACAGAATGACAACCCTGGAGGACACAGACACAACCCCTCACTTTTCACCCTTCCTGCATGCATGTATTACATGCATTACCTTGCCTTAGTACCTTTAAAATCAGAATTACAACTTAGGTTAAGGTTTGATTTCTTCAAGAAGCAAAGGCAAAGTCATTTAAAAAAATCTACTGAGTTCACCTAAGAAAAATAGCTATCATTTATATATCAAAACTAATGAGTACCGTGTGATTGAGACTTTGGTTTTATCTCTCGTCTATATGATAAAGTGCTATGACCCTTCACATCATGCTGGTAAATTGGCTCAGTAATGACTCAGAAAATGCCACCTGCATTCTCAACCTAGCAGCTGTGTTTTACTACAAGTCCTTTAATTGGAAGTACTTCTTTTTCCAGCTATTCTTTTTTAAGGAAAAAAAACGTATTGTTCTTGTATTTGAATACCTTGTACTTTCTTTGTTTTAATTGTAATGCTTGGCACATACAGTATGTGGTTCCGAATAATATCCACCAAAATAACAAATATAGCTAAGTGTATAGTGTCAGAGAATGGTTTGTTGAGGGCTGATGTTAGTTAACAGAGGAGAAAGGCACCTGGCAGTGATGTCTTGGACAGCCCTCAGGTACAGCTACTTGACTCTGGAACAGCTCTCCTTGCTGCGAGTGAAACAATGAGAAGAAATTAGGTGGGGAATTTGATTATAGCAAAGTAAACAGCAAAGGATGGGAAATGGCCCAGGGGAGGGGCTATGGTTTGTGGCATGTTCAGTTATGCCAAGCTAACCATCTGGATTTCTGGGAATTCAATCAAGTGCCAGAAAGTCCAGACAGTTGATTATATCTGTATATCTGTATACGCTGACCCCCGACTTCCGACAGAAGTGCGGAACGGGTTAATGAAAGCCCCAGGTTCCAGCTGGGAGGCTCACAGGAATGTGACTGAGTCAAGGGGGGGAAACCATGAACTCACTGTGTGGACTCATCAGATAAACTGAAAGGAAAACTCTCTATCCTCATGGAAATCCCCAGCTGGATTCTGAGTAGGGAGCGGGGAGCAGCGCTTCTGCTAGCTCTCCGGGACAAGGAGACCATATATGTACATCATCTCTGGGTCATTGTTAAAAGGAATATTTCCATCCCACTCCTTTCACATGTATTTTCAAAGCAAGAATGACTAAAGTTTTATCCAAGTAAGGCATTGCTAGCTTTTGAGGGACTTGAGACTCTAGATTTTCAGGGGAGAAGAGAATGCTAAAGAAAACACTACTGACATGGGTTGCTCCAGACCTTGATCCCTCCATACCTGCTGTAATGACTGCATAGCATATATGCTGGTTTGATCCTGAGCTTCTTTTCAGAGTGAACCAACTATTTCCTCCCGAGAAGAAATCCCAATGCGGCTGCTTTTGTTCCAGGATCTTCTTCATGCAGCCTGTGATGAAGTTGGCTAAGCAAGGATACACCTCTCAGCCCACCATTTTTCAACATTACCTCCGTAAGCCATGTGCTCACCCACATCCCATACAAACGTGACACATCACTGCTTTCTGATGTGAAAATGCTGTGCTTGTCAGTTGTCAGGACTCACTCTCTAGCTATATATTCTTTATCGTCATCTGGGAAACTAAAAACAATTAGCACATTATAGAGATGCAGAGGAGCAAGCAGGCCCTGAGGAGACTGTAGGGATCAGGCAGCTTCTGGCAGATGGCATGGCAGTTTGGCACAGAGGGATACAGCTAGTGTGCTGAGCAATGCCAGCTTGCATTTCAAGAACTTCATCCAGCCTTTTTGAAGGCTAGAGATGTCACTAGAAGGTCTGGTGTAACCCAGCATGAAGGCAAATGCTATGCCAGCAGCATCAGGTCTTTGGTGACAAGACTTTTACTGGACTTCCCCTTCCGACTGGTATTTAGTGTTGCTCTGATCTGGTCCTGGGACTGTGCCTCAAGCTTGGGAGCCCAGCTACCACCTTTATCACTTCAACTCTTGGAGAAAGGGCCGCCTTGCTGTTAGATCCTCATACGCTACAATTCCTGAGGAGAGGGTGCTCCAGAAGGACACCAAACTTCTGGAAGCAGGCAGGAGCTAACATGGGTGAGTCAGACTCAGAGGCTGTTTGCTGCTTTTGCAGTGCTACACATGTGCCCCGAATTGCAACAGGTGATTGTCTCCCGCTCAGTGGCGCAGGCTCATGGATGATCATTGTGACTGAGCCTGTATAAACCAGACAACGCTGCCCTGCTGCGGCCAACTGACTTGAGCTGGGACATGGAACTGATCAGTGGCTCCCCGCAAAACGGGAACCTACTGTAAAAGGTCCTCGCCACCTTGACTGTGCTGTGTAGATCATGTGGGTGTGCAGCACATGCAGAATGTCACTGTAAGCATCTATCACCTGTGTGACCACAGTGGGCTTTTCATTCCCTAACTTGGCTGCCCAGTTAAGTGTAACACCTTCTCCATAAAAAATGGCTTTGAAGTGTGGTGAGGTAGACCTGAAGGGGCTCCAGGTCCCAGTCAGGCATCTTGTAGGTGGCCTTCCACCTTTTAAAATATTGCATTCATAACTGGTCATCTCACATATTTAGCCCCTTACAGGCACAGACAGTGGTGTCTCCCAGGGCCTTCCCCGTATGAGAGAAGAACTGTTATAGGTTGCAAACATCTAACAATCAACCAGCTCGTTAGAAAGTAAAAGCGAGGTGTGTTGCACAGAGCTAAAAACAAGACTGGGGGCCAAGCTTGCTCCATACTTGTTGCTATCTCTTACCAAAGCCTTCATTGTCCCCAACCCAGCCAGGCCCCAGAGGCTGACTTCACCCCAGGGAAGGGCTTCTGCCATCACGTGCTGAGAAGCAGAGGGTGCAAGTGTAAGCGGAGCAGGAGCAGGGGTGGGGGGCAGACTCATCAGAGAGTAATAAGCAAACTGGGGTGCCTTTTTGGAGCCCTCTGTTGCAGTTTTGTGTGGAGTTCAGCATAGAGGATGGTGGATGGCATGTGTGTGTCAAGCTACATTGGGCATGTTGGTGAATTAGTATGAAGGGGTTGTGGGATCGGGACCATGCAGGATTTGTTTTACATTTTGCGGGTCTGTTCCAGGGAGGCTAATCATGAAGGGTGCGGGCATGAGTCATCCTTCATCAGGTGACTGGAGGTCACAGATTCATTGCACAGTTCACAAAAGCTATTGTCTAAATGTCTCTGTAAGCACCAAGACTCAGCTCTTAACTCAAGCACCACTGTTATTCACTGCTTCTCATCTGACAGGATAAGTTCTTCAGAGTCTGTTTTTTTTTTCCCGCTCGTGGGTAGACATCCAAATGATAGTGCTGTAGAGGGAGAAACTCATGACTAAGTCTTGCTGGAGTTCACAAAATTTATGTCCTCCTACTGGATTTCACAAAATTTACATCCTCCTACCTACCTCACTTTGCAGCTTATTGTCACACACATATTCTGAGCCTACCAAATTAAAAAAAAAAAAAAAAAGAAAAGAAGACTGTGTGGAAAGGAAAAAAAGAGCCTGGACAGAGTAAAATCTCTTCAGCGGCATCCTCAGAAATGGCCCTGTGCAAGTCGGAGCATCCCAGAGCCCTGGCTACTGCACTCATCAGGCTTGAAAGCCTTTAGTTTGCTGCTGCTCAGATATATCAGACACATACCTTGATCACTAGGTTCTCTGAAAGAAGAACTCTACAATCAACATCTTCGATTGCTATTTGAAAGACAGGAATGACTCTCTTTCTCCAAACTTTGAAGTTGTTTCCAACTCCAACTTTTAGTTGTTTCAAAGAAGAGTTTAGACAGAGAAACACAAGAGAGGGTTCATGAGTCAATAAATCATAAATTTTCCCCCAAAACCCTTTAATAATAAAATGAGCCTCGCTACCAATCCTATAGATCAGTATCAGATCAATATTGTAGAATAATCCCTCCAAATTCATATTTCTGTATTAAATGTGGCAAAATGGCCAGTTCCCATTTTGCAAGAAAAATTCATACCAAAAATGCTGTAAATTGCATTTGTTTGGTTTATATTGATCTGACTTTCCAAATAAATCTGTTGCTATTTTGTAGCATTGTTGCTTGCAAGCGGAGCAGGAGGAGGGGCAGGATAAAAGAGAGTCTGTAGCTCTTTCTATATGAAAAAATACTGGAAATGGCATTTAGATCTTCTAGTTTAGCTGGAGCACAAGGGAAGACCTGAGAAATACTTAGTGGTTTGAATGAAAAGTAATGAAGTTTGTGGACCTTTCAGCAAAAGCTTTCTTATTTCACCTGTTAATTAATAATTGATATCACCTAGGTGTTAATAAAAGCAAACAAAAGACAAAGAGCTTTGAACAAGCCACCCTTAAGTATTTTCATTCCCTTCTGTCCATATTGATTTATTTTTGCCCTTCGTAATCACTGTTTCTTTAGCTCTTTGCTCAGCCCACTCTTCGCAGTGTGTCAGGTCTTCTAGCCTCAATGTCTTCCAGCATGCCTTTCTAACGCAAAAGACGAATAAACTCCTGGGGTCCCAACCTAACAGCCTGTAGCTGCCCTGCCAGTGACAAGCATGCAGAAGAGCCATCCTTGACCTGGGGCTGGGACCCAACAGTTCCCAGGCTCTCCACGTGCTGCCAGGCACCCCGGCCGACTCTGCGGAGCTGCAGATCCTCACAGCAGATGATACCACCTCGAAATCAGCCCTCTCCCCATTTCTGTGTACAGCTGCATAGGTAGAGAAGAGTCACCGTGTATCTGAAGCCTAAATAGTATATCTTATTTGCACTTTACGGTCATGGGTCTCGCCACCTGCCTCACAAAGCCCCAAGGGATGGCTCACATTTGGGGTCTTCATGAAAATGCCACTGTACTGTAAAGCAAAGAAAATGTTGCTCTTCTCGCTCCCACTCATTCACACTATGCAAAAACAGGCCTGCTATCATGCAAAGTCAAAAATAAATGACAGATACATACTTGTTAATTATTCCTTTATTTACTCATACTGGAAATACTCCTAGAGTACTTTTTTAATCTCAGTAAGATTTGATACAATACCTGATCTGAACTAATAGCATGGCTTACTCCAGTACTTTATCCTTTTTCAAAAATTAATATTTCTTGTCTTTATTGCAACAGAACATACTGTATTTACACTTTTAAAAAACTTAAATGATCTTTCAGTTTTGTCTCAAAGACCTCTTTCAAAAACAAACCAATAGATTTTCCTTTAACTTTCCATCTAAACCTGTAAAACGCTGTTTCCTTCTCATAGTGAACATCATTCAGTTCCTCCCTTTCCAGGTAAATTCCACACTGAGGTTTTTTGAACTCCACAGTAAAAATAAATAAATAAATAAAGCTGGATTAATGAAAATGTATATGTCTCAGATGGGTCATATCCCCAGTCCCAGACCTTCAACAGTTAAGTAATGGTAGTTCTTCATTCGTGCTGACTTCATCCCTTTGGGGTTTTTCCATCCCCTCAGACATGTGATACACTCTGTCTTTCCTTTTTCTGATGCAATGCAGCCTACATTATTGAAACACTCTATTGCTGATTTACTAATTAGCCTTTATTACCAGAATTGGTCTGACCTTATCTACCTTCAGTACTGTTCTTCCTGGCTCTGTTCCCTCCAGAGCATTCTCATCTATTCCCATGTACAATGCACATTCAGGAGCCTGTTTGGGTTATGACTCAGAAGATAAACCTGTCTCCCAGTCTGCAGCTGTAGCTGGAAGGCTCACAAGGTTTAGCAGTTATCTCCAATATTCTTTACAATAATTGTTATATTCTTTACAGAATAGATTGAAGGATCAATATCTGTAAACTGTAGAAACGTTATTATAACTTGCCTGCATCTGTAATCCAGACTATAACCGCTGAGAGCAAATTTCATAAGCATAAAACTGTACGTGTGCTTCGCATATCCGAACAGTTCTTCTTGCTGTTATGGAAAAGGGTAGAGAGTCTCTGGTGTGAGGGAGATAGTCTCTGAAGGCAGAGGACTGTTCCACCGCTTACTCCTTGCTCTGACAGGAATGCTGGAGGTCAGTGGGGAACAGTTGCCCCATCTTCTCCTTTCTGAGCAGCTGCGGGAACCATGTCATGACATAAATAATCAAAATAACATTAGCTGAAACCAAACACAAACCAAAGAACAAAACCTTTCTGTCGGAGTAGGCGGCCATGCTCTGCAGTCTCCCACAAATGTGTTTATCTGCTCACCAGTTTTCGGCGGCGTGTAGGAAGCCTGCCCGATGGAACTGAATCACTAGCAACCAGCAAGATTACAAGAGATTGTGGTCATATTTAGCTGAAAGATTGTGGGGGTTGTGAGGAGAAGCTCAAGAGTTCAGCGTAGCAAGGAAAATGTTTTTTGAGATCCCTAAATCAGCTGCCTCCAGTACAGCAATGCTACTCTACATCAGCTCATGACTTAGGCAGTAGGAATTACATAATGTTGAATAAGGATTCATCCTCTCTATTTTAGGTAAATCACAGCACACAAACAGGACATCCTGGTAATCCTAACATTTCGTTACCCAGCTGAAATGTAGGAGGAATTCCCTGCATTTGAATGTCACTACATCACTCTAATCACACATAGTTTATCACAGAGATTTGGAAAAGAATTTCCGTGCAACATATCTTTGCCCTTGAAATGGAAAAATTTCCATAAAGTCAGAAGAATTCCTTATGGAGGGCCCTTCTTTTTGCTTCCCTCCATATCAGGTAGAAATACTTCATGCTGTTTTATTGTTATGTTTAGCATATTTCAAAGCACAATGCATAACACTTCTATCAGAATACTGTGCGTAAATCTGCCATGTAATGTTCTCTCTCTCACTTGTAATACAGACTATACAAACATTTTATACCTGGGATATATTTTAGACAGAGGAGCAAAATCTTTGCATAGGAGGGAAGAACAGCTAAATTATTGACAGCTTATAACTGCCCAGTCATGATCAGGTTGGAATACACTGTAGTGCTTGGAATAACACCTGTAATTTTCCCCCTAGATTTTGCCCCAAAGGAAGATATGAGAAGTGGAGTAATCATTCACTCTCTTAATAAAGTTACAGAAATTTGACACTTAGTCTGGTTGAGGGAGAAGGTGGTTATGGTCTTTATTCAGATATGGCCATTCTTCAAGAAAATATAACTGGCAATGACAGACCATTTTCCAACAGCCTATACAATTCAGGGACTGAGAAAAAAATAGGAAAAACTCCAAAGTTTCCCCAACAGTGCAAACCATCCTCTTCAAAAAAAGTTTTTGCAATAGTGACTAATTTCCTATTCTGAGATAGATGCCCTTGAAAGGAGACAAACTCACCATTTCTTCTGCTAAAACTCTTTTCTTTTGATTGCACTGGGGCAACTAGGGAATTGCAAGGGACTGACTGAAAAGCAAAAGCAAAATAAGAACAGCATAATATGAATGTGACGGGAAAGGCCATCACCTGCTTCAGCAGCATCCAACAGTGGCAGACTGGGTGGCTCCATGCAGAATCCTAGAAAAAGCATATTATACTCCCCAGAGACATAAAATAATCATCTATCTTCTCAGCAGGAGTACTCACAGTGAAAGAAAGCAAGAGACTGATCAAATGACAAGGCATGCAAAAGGATCAACTCTTAAAAGGTGAAGCAGTTTGGGTTAAATTCTTAATCATGATGAAAGGCGATGACATTCAAAGGAAAATGACTCAAAAGGCCCTCTTACTCTACGGAGAACTATAGCCTTGGGCAAGGCTAATGGACAAATTTCCATTGCAATAGAGCAAAGAAGGGATAGGCCAAGCGGCTCTTTGCCAAAGCTCAGAAGAATAGCATGAAGCTATGCCAGAAAATGGGGTGGCATAAATATGCCCCAAATAAAGAGAAGACAAACTACAAATAAAGCCCTCTGAATAGGGTGGCAAATATGATTACAAACGAGGGAAACAAAGGAGTCAAATCACAGAAGCAAGCAGGCGTTCCAAGGGTGAGTTTTTGTACATATATGAACTTGGTACAGTGCAAAATAACAAAAGAAACCACTGACCACAAAACACACAAATGAACACATGATGTCTGTAAAGCTCCTTGGAGTACCAGATGCAAGAAAAGGGCAGAAGCCACAAATAAAACAGAAGCCAAAAGCCAAAATGACACTGGGACATGGCTCAGTGAGTTGTGGCACAAAGTTACCTTAAAGGCACCTTAAGCCTTTTGCAAGAGAAGAAAGTGAAATTACAGAAAAGCAAAGTCAAGTTAAAATCATAAGATTCTCACAGGACTAGAGAAAGAATGTAACTTCCCACAGAATAGTGAAGGGAATGAGACAGGCTGGAATTTCAGGTAGTATGGTAAGGACAAAAGCTACTGCTTTTGCAAAAATATAAGACCCTAGCAAGCTTTAAAGCCAACGGAAATGCTTCCTCTCTTAGGCAAACAGCAAACTGAAAGTGTATGAGGAAGAAGTAAGTCTTCTGTTCTATCCAGGCAAGAAAATGCTAGTAAACTACAGTGATATTATTTTTGATGGACTGGAATGTCCTCCAGACTTGTTACATGTAATAACAGATAAAACAGTTTGGCCATTACTGGTATTGGCCTCCCAGAAAAATAATTCTATTACAGAAGCAAAACCACTAACAACGGGAGATCCAAAGGCACTGGGGAAAGGAGATAGCACTGCCACAGAAACCAGGCATTGGTGACACTGGTCCCCAGCATGGGGACACTGAGAAACCTGGCAAGCTATTTGACAGAGACCTACTCACTTCAAACAAGGCACTAAAAAGAGCTCAGAATCAAAGGCTCTCAAATGAAGAGACATATCCTGACTAGACATTGGAAAAACATGCTGGTGACTAGTGCCAACAGTGAATATTAATAAATGTCATTGGACCTACGTCACCATATTTGGGGTGTCATCAGGTTGATAGAAATGGCAAAGAATGATATTTGGGGTAAAAAACTGAGGGCAATTCTTTCAGTGTTACCAGAAAGATGTACAAACAAGATTCTTAAGGAGTCACATCACAGTGGATGATGTTCTGGTGACACAGATACAGCAAGCGCTTGGTAAAGGCTGCTGCAAATGACAGTAAAAATCTTAACTGTGTGCTGGGAGCATCCAGGGAAGCAGAATTGCAATTTAGTGTGGTATTCCATGCAGAAGTGCACTGACCACTCCGGGTCTGTCACCTGGCTTTGGGAAGGCAGAAATAATAAAATAACAGATTTGGTCAGTTTAGACACCATTACCCTTTGCAATGTTACTTTTTCTCTCATCTCAAGAACCTTTCAGTGCAGTAAACCTCCAAGATTACTGTTATATAAATATAGAGCAGCTATGTGGTTACTTTGACATGATAGAGCTATCACATACCTCAAAGACTGCCTACCCATCCCAAAATACTGGGTTGCGTGCAGAAAGATATCACAGAGGCTGCAGCAGTGATAGGAAGTAGTTTTTGTATTGAAAGTCAGAATTGAAACAGTGGCTTGCAGGACTGTGCACATGTGAGAAGAATGTGAAAACTACATCCAGCATGTCCAAGGCTGGGAGGAGAGAGTGACTATGGATGACTGGATGGCTTTTCTAAAAGGTGTTAATACCAGCCTCCAAAAGCTTTCAGTATCTTACTGATATTGCAAAGCTATATACTTCAAGGGACTAAGATGCACCTAATTGCTCACTTTCCAAAGGAACCTTGAGACAGGAAGTATGGCAGCTGATTTAAAATATGAGATCAACTTAAAAAAAATATAGGCAACTGGATGACACAGAAAACATCATGCAAGGTAGTTGAGGCAACTTCAAGAGAGAAGTTAGAAGGAGCCTAAGAACACCCTATACAGAACAAATGTCAAGTGCTCGTGTCAATCATTACATTAGGAGGGTGAACATCCAGGACAAGGTATAGTTCATGCTGAAGAGGTAGTGAGATGGATGGAGTGGACTATGATGACATCACGGCTAAAAGCAACAGCACTGGAGTACTCAGGTCATAGAAACTTGCTTTTTTTTTTTTTCCCCTCTCAAGCACACTTTCAAATCAATCTGGATTAAAGGTTGGGAAATCAGGGAGGCCACAGGCAGCTGACCATGAGGCTGTGGTCAGCTCTGATATGTGTGGGAAGATTCAAAGGCAATTAAATCAAACCACTTTCCCAACAGACCTGGGAGCTCTGCAGGGTAGATTTTTTCATTGCTGTCATCTGGTGTGTATCTAATAAAAACTGCTAGGCAAACTTCTAGTGAGCAAAGCATGGGCAACATAAAAACAGTGACCGACCCCCAGAGCACAAGGAAGATTCAGCTAGCCTGGACCTCACTGTGTAATTTCACACCATGGCAAATCCAGGTTACCTAATATTTTATGCAGATTATCTATGTCTGGGAATTCAGTTATATCAGATCACTACCCACAGAAGCAGGCTACAGATTGTTTTTTTCTGTCCAGCAGAAAGTTTCATGATTTCCACAATTTTGCTCTATCAGCAGCAAAATTTACTAAAGACATTTCACATTTATTGTGAAAATATGTGAGAAAAACACATATGTGAGAGAGAACATTTATATTTGAAAGATGGGCCTTCCATTTTCAACTGTAATAGATCCAAGTTTCACTTTCTTAATCCAGTGTTGAGAAAGAATTTTGCTTGGATCTTCTATATTACAGGAAAATGTACTTATCAGAAATATATTCTGAGCTGAGATGATTTGGCTGGGTTATTCTGGAGTTAAAAAAAGAGTCTGGTGAGGATGCCGCTATAACATAAAGATTACTTTTCTTAGCAAATTGACATTTTTAGATGAAGAAGCGTATCTTCTGCAGGATCCTGATCAGCTCACAAGCTGTCTAACGAAGTCATAGTTATTAAAGCTCAGTTTAAGTACAAAAAGAATCAAAAATCCCCCTGAACACCTGGACAACTCTTTCTGAATTATTATGAATCTTGGTGGCACCAGTTTCAGCGCTGGACACAGTGATGTGAATGGGGTCCATACAAAGAATAACGAAGGCCCACATACAAGAGGGATAGCTGAGCCCAGCAACAAACAACTTCTGAGAACCATATGCATGGAAGCCTCCCCTACCTGGGAATGAATCTTCAGCTGAGTGAGCTCATTGCCAGGGCCCTCCTCCTGGTTGCTTGTCCTGCTGCATCTCCGTGAAGAGCACTATGGAGCAGCACCTGGAGGTCACTGGAGGCCCTCAGAGAAGAGCTAGAGTGTGCTCCGCTCAGGTTCTCCATTTGTCCATTTGGCCCTAAGTCTTTAATCCTCTGATCCTTACCACTTCCCTTTTTTATTTCTCTAAAATCACTTAGTTTTTTTCCCTAGTTTCTTTCTTTTGCCTTCCTTCCCCTTTTTGGGTCTGCTTCATGGAGAAAGTAGGGGAGGAAACAAAACATTCGTTTTGCTAGGCATAGGCTAGAGAAGATTGATGGGAAGAGTGTCCATACGGAACGTCTTGGAAGAGCAAGAACAAGGCAGGCCTATATGATATTTCCCCAAGTATCCTCCCAGTCGTGACTATTTCAGCTCAGGGGACAGCCTGAATTAGATGTACCTCAGCCTGTTTGTTTTTTTCCAGGCACTTGTCCAGTTTCCCCTTGAGCCCCTGTAAACTTTCGGTAGTTACTACTTTGGCACGCTCTTGTTTTATGCCTTGAACGCAGACAGCTGCCTTAAGCTTCTCCTGGATTCTTCTACATGGCAAACTGTAAAACAATCTTCTCTGTAAAGAAAATCCTTGAAATGGCATAAGGCTCACAGTCTATAGCTACATTAACTTAAAGAAAAGTCCTTGATGAAGACAACAAAAATAAAACACTCTAGATTTTTCTTTCTATCAGATTATTATACCAGCCATATTTCTTAGATTTAGATCCTATCCCCACTAATGATAGTTTTAAAACTTCACTTGCTGAATGGAAAGTTACATTCAAAGGGATGTATAAATGGCATTAATAGCTACCTCATGAATTTCTTCAGTGCCTCTGGACATGAGTCTAGTTTAGTGTGTTTACTATCATAGCAGAAGCCTGCTGCCAGTCGTGCCTTATCTCCTTAGAGAGAGCTGGGGAGAAGTTTTTGACCAGAAGGAATAGAGGCCTGTTATTAAGAGTTAGCAAGCCAGAACCGGCTGGCATCACAGACAAGTGATATTGATCTGAGTTCATGACACAGAAATATTATTAGCTACACAGGAGCAGATTATTATTTTTTTCTCAACCAATAGGAATCTTTAAGTTTCACAATTTTTTTGTATCTCAAATCAAGTTGAAGTACTAGAAGCCAAGCCAAACTCTGTCTCCTTCTCACACTTTTGGATCATGTTGTTCAAAATATCTTATATCAATTTTGAAGATATTTTTCTTTTCTCTTCTTTTTTTTTTTTTTTGGAAACAAAACATCCTTTGGTATTTCACCCCAGCACTGCTACTCATTCTGCCCTCCAGAAGGCTCAGGCTCACTCTGGGTTTCTGTTTGCAGTAAATCCTCATTCCTTGAGGATTCCACAGTCCTTTCACAGTGTCCCTATGACTGAGCTCCTTGGCTCCACTACTCTAACTGTTTCTATAGTACCTCGCAGGCATTATATAGTACATGGTTATTTTTTTTAATTCAAAAAGTATCTAAATGAGATGTTTAATAGATGTAAAAATGCCTTTCCACATGTTCAAGAAGTTCTTCAAATGGATCTATCGTCACGGATGTTAAGTTCAGATAAAGCTTCATTTTGATGACTGATGTCTTCTAGCGTGAAACGTAATGACGTGTCAGGTCCTATATTCACAAAAGAGAAGCAGGAGTTTAGCTTTTGCACCCTACAGCACAGGAAATGCAAAACGATACTGGAATAATTTTCCAGTGCTGGTTAATCCAGTATGTCTAAATGAGACTCAGCACTTTTGAAAGACAAACCATGCTATTCAAGGACCATGGACCTTGGCTCTAATTTCAATCACAAATTTTTGTGCCCCATGTTTCCTTAGGACACAGTAAATCACATCACTTACAGCATTATGTAGGTGCCAGCCTACATAAAGTCAGCAATAGATGTGGCTAGACTATGATTCATTTTCCTCAGATTATGATTATGTCAACATTGAAGATAAGAGTTGTATGGAGCCTGTTCAGCTCTAAACTTTTAAGTGCACTTTTTAGATTTTTCTGGGATCTACTATGTCTCATTTCTTTATATATCTGCTTTCTTGATTTTCTTTGGTATTCCTCACATTAACTTTCTCAAAATGGAATCAATTTCATTCAATTTCTTAATGGTCTGTCTCTAAAGCAGAAAAAGAGGGCAAAATTACTACTTCTTATTTTACTTACAGCAAACTACTACACCAAACTAGTGAATGCAGATAACTGTGGTGGGCTTATGCTGACTCTAGAAAAGCAAGATATTATGAGGCAATTCTACTCAAAAATGTGTTAAACTTGACAACTCTTGACATATATTCTCTTTGCTTGTACCTTTAATGCCACAGGATATATATACCTCCAGCAGATAAAATACTAGATGTCAATAAGGAATCTCACACCATCCAGTCACAGGTATATGCAATTTAGCTGTGATCATATGACATTCACCCTAATGTGTTGCCTTCCTCTCACTGTTCTCTCTTATTTGTTAAAGTCATTTGCACCTGACGCAGATTGTAATGGAAAAAGGTATCTTCCTCTTGAAGAGTGCTTTTGAGCATAGTAACAAACATTTTGTCTTTATACTGCCATGGCATCTAGAAACTCTTTTCAGGTTTCAAGAAACACTTGTTCTTGAGGCAGATGAGCATATTAATTCCACAGAACCATGTGTTATCTCTTACTCTCATTATATATCTCTTAAAGACAGGACACAGTGGGCCAGACCTTTTGGTCCAGGCATTCCATCCGTAAATTGCTGCTTTTGTTGTCCCAGCAATAGTAACAGCATCAGTGGGTTTGTGGTATTGCCGTGGCTGATAGGCTTTACTGCACACTGGGAGGCATGGTGCAAAGCAGGGGCAGCCACAGCATGCAACGACAAGCCGGGGACAACCACAGCATGTAAAGACAGTTCCTGCTTTGAGCAGCTACAGCATAACAGGAACAGGAGAGTGCAGGCAGATGGTAAAGCCCCAGGAAGCAACAGGAGGGCACTGGCCAGCATGACAGAGAGTATTCGCGCTCACAGCAGCACACTGGCAGGTCACCTGTGGACAACTCTGCAGAAACAGGAGCAGAATCACCTTGTGGCTCTTACAGCCATGAAGCAAGTGAACAAAAATCAACTGGAAGATAAGGTGGAAAAAAAGAGTCTGCTTAAACACATTCTTGGAAATGCAGAGACTGTAGCACCAAGAAAGGTAGGGTCCTGAGGACTTGCTGATCTCCTTGCAGCTCCAACTTCTTCAACATGATGAACCACACTGAAAGAATATCTCAGAGAGTGTCACCACTATCCTAAAAAGTCCTCTGTCTCCCAATTACTCGGTTACCAGGGATGACTGCTGCCGTGAAATTCTTTCTTTGAAGGTGACACCAGTAGTAGCAGCTTAATAAAGGAACTGATTCATTGACATTTCTTAACGCTGATGCAGTTTTGATTAAATGAACACAGATGGATCCAGGCTACTTCCACTTCAGGTAAAATAGCATTTCCACTTTCCATGCACACAGAATAGGACAGTTAACCACCTTCTTTTTTTCCCCATCCTGGAATTAACTGTTTTCTTTCTTTTTCTACCCTATCAGTGGGTCCAGCTTCAAGAGGAGATTTTTGTGAAACAACATGAATGGGTTTTCAAGCCAGCCCCATTTTCTGCAGGAATCCCAAAAGGTTGTGAAACTGCACAGTGAGACAAGCAAAAGGGATGACAGTAAAATAAAACCAACAGTAACTAGAAAGTCAGTAAAAACCTCATAGAAGCCAAATGGTTTTGTGCAGTGTTTCTGATGCTTAGGATTAGTGCCCTGACTTATCAGTCAGGATGGGAAAGAGACCTGCATCCCTGTCTCTGGCCTAGATCAGGTCATGACATGAAGAAATCCCTGGAAAAAGCTTCAAAGAGGAATGCTGGTGAGGGAGAAATCTCTCTTACACCTCTGGGCTGAGCCTGACTCGGCAATGGAGTCTCACTGCCAGATCTTGTTCTTGTGGCAGGTGCTCACAACATCCTCAGGTGCACAGTACAGGCCATCACTCGAGCTGCAGGCCTGGAGACATGGCAATACGACATTCCTTCAGCATTATTCTGGCCTTTTCCAACCCTCCCACTGCCTTAAAGATGAACCGGGAATGCCTGGAGCACGAGCATTTGAAGTTAGGGTGCTGCAGTGATGTGCTGTTGTTGCTTCAAACACGAAAAGCAACGACGGTGTTTTGTATGCAAGGCTGATGAGGCCAACGGCAGCAGTGTGCATTCTCATCTCTGAACTCAGTCCTAAACAGGGTTTTAATTTGTTTGCTTGGAACTATTTATCAACCAATTTTAAACTACGCATACAAGGTTGAAATGGGGTTTAACCCCTTTTACATCTCCCTGGTGTTGAAAGAACAGATACTTCATATACATTATTGAACAGCGAAGACGGATAGAACTGAAAAACAGGCAAAATAAAGCTAAAGAAAATATACTTGGCAGTGTAACTGTTACACTCTTTCTTGGCTTAAAAAGGCCCAGTCAAAATTGGCCTCGTGATATCCAGCCTGTGCTGTGTTAACATTTAGAAATTAGAACCTAAGGAAGATCTTTGGCAATGTTTTGTCAGCAGATAAGTTGGCTAAACATTAACCTCTTTTTTGCAATCCCTAATCAGAGGTTTCCATTCATACATCTGCTCTGTACTCTGAACCTTGAGTTAATGTGTCTCCGTATTACAGGAAAACTTTGCTCACATAGCTTTTGGGTTCTGCAGACTTTACAATGTGACCTCCTGCTACCAGCTCAATAAGGAACACGATAGTGCCTTCGCTTAGGTCATATTAGCTAACAAGTTCACATCAGGTACCATGTTTAGCTTATTTAATACATCTTGTGGTTTCCAAATAAAGCAGACCATCCAGTAGAATGCTACAGACTGAGAGAAACTACTATTATTTTAAAATTCATGTTAGATTGACAAAAATAAGTTCAAATCCCTATTCAAGAATGAAGCAAGTCTGAAATGTATTGCTTGCCTGGGAAAACAGACCTCACCAGTAGATCACTTACAAATCTTCAAGCTCTTCAAGATTTCTTTTCCATCAAAAAAAAAATGGAAAACTAGATGTTATATATTACAGAGTTTCTAGATAATACATTAATATGGTCTATTTTAATACAAATAAGAGATAGGCATTAGCTCTATGTTCTCATTTATCATTACTGTGTAATAAAAAGCAATAAGAGATAAGAGACACTATATTAACTGAAGTGTTAGGTTTGCATAGACAAATAGCGTATTTTCATTTCAGTAATTTAGGAAGGCTTTGTTATTTCTCTGTAATTCAGAGCTGATGCAGTTAAGCTGGTTGCTGGTTGCAACTCAGTGACTCCCTGGGAGGATCCAGGGATGAAAAACACCTAGCGATATTCTTTGTCTTTGCCAGTGTGATTCTCCAACACTGCTGTGAGGCAGTGTTGTCCAGTACACCCCACACATCGAAGTGACCATCCTTTCATTACCTTCCCAATTCTGTGGCTCAGTGACTTCCTGAACTGCAGTAATAACTTGTGGGCAACAGTCTTGCTTTCAGTGTAAGGAGGCTTTAGCCTTTGTAGGCTTAGCCTCTCTCTTCTGCCTTCTGGGAACCTACTTCTGAAATGTGTCTCCTGTTCCTGCCTAGCTATTTTATTTCCCAGATAAGAGAAACAGCCAGGTCACAATTTGGTAAGCTGTGCCCATTCCACACACCACTTCATCGCATACTTAACTATAACTTTAGCACTGACCTGAAGGGGATGTGAGCACATACACAACTTTCTGTCCATGGTAAATCATTCTCCTGAACAAGGACTGGCAGAAGAGTCAGTCCGAAGCTGAACTGGGGCTTTGCCAGCTTTTATTTCTTAGAGCTCAGCTGTTTTTTTGTGATTGTTTAGGCTTTAAAAAAAAAGCTGCAGTTTTTTTTCTACTGTTCCATAACTCAGTAACTGCTAAAGGGATAAAGCTCACTAAAATAATTCATTCCTGTCCAAAAAGCAAAGATGAACAATTTTAACTCAAAAAGTGAATGTTTTGAAACTTAGAGGGGTTGAGAACTCAGGAAGATAATTGAAACTGGCTGGTGTCTTACTGCAGGTTCTGCTGGCAGCCTTTATGCAGATGCTGGTGGGTAAATTAGTCTTTCTTATATATTTTCTCACATACAGTCTAAGACAGTAAACTATTTAGGATAAGTCCCTACAGTATTGCAAAACAGTCTTCTGAACTTCAGTCTTCAGAATAGGGATTCGTTTTATTTTTCCAGTTTGTAGAGCTCCAAGCTCTACACACATTGCTCCAAGCACATTCCTGACACTTAACAAGTAAGGGATAGCAGCAGAGTACAGGGTCACATTCATCTACACATTAGAGACACAAGATGGTGATTGAATTTGGACTCACACAAAGAGACCATTTTCTACTCGCTTCATAATTATGACCATGACAGGATCTCACCAGCTTTCAGCAACCACTGTTCTTGCATGAGGATGTGAATTTTAGCCTCTGTAAAGAAGAGACAAAACTCAGAGGTATCTCCTCTCTCTCCACACCCTTTCTGGGTGCACCAAGCTGCTGAAGTACGTGTACAATATTCACAACAATAAGACGTGTGAAAGGCTGCAGACCCCTAGAGCCTTACGCAATGGCTGTACTGAAAATTGCTTTCCATGCATCCTTCCCTTCTGGACCTCTAGAAATCCCTCCAACAGCGTGTGCCATGTAACCAAGGTGGGTCTACTTCTTTCTGGGGTCTTTGTTTGCTTAGTTTTGAGAATGGGGGAATAATTTCCTCCTATGAAGAAGTTGGCAGCTTTACTGTATTCTCCTGTGATTTATTCCCCTCATGAGCAGATTTCTTATATCATTTTTGATGTCAGATACAATCTAAATTATATTTACATGTGTCCTAGGCTTCTGCTATGTAAAGGATTTCCAGCATATTGAAGCAAAGCCTGATAACTGCTTAGGACTAAGCAGTATTATCTGATTTTCCTTTTTTTTTTTTTTTTTAGTGTCTCAAGAATAGTAATCATACAGTACTCTGCAGTAAAGCCATTATATAACAATCCATCTGTGGAAGAAGAATTGCCATGAACCTACGGGCAGAGAGACAACATATTTCAGCTGCTTCTCACTTTCCTGTTAAAGCACAAGAGCACAACTATGTCCCCCAGAATTTCTTCCCCAGGACCACTGCTGAGGAGAAGCCAGTGGATGGAGACAGATTTGCCCAAATAATGTTTAGTGGATAGACAGTATCATCATAAGTATCTATATTTAGATTTAACTCTGTGTCACTAAGGGATATCACGACCACACAGTTTCAGGTGCAATTACAGACTCCATACGGTAAGACATGTTTGGGAAGACTTCTATGAGAAGACATTACAGACTTCTCCATCTGTAATGGAGGCAATGCAGATTTCATTAAACAGCTTTTATCCAAAGCTAAGAATTTTATATAAATGAACAGTAAACTACAAAGTAAAATATATCTTTTACTCAAATTAGTAAAAGTTTCAACTGAAGTAATAAGCACAAAAGGTCAGACTGTGATGTCCTTATTGGCAAAGGATGACACTGCATGTAGCTCAGTGGAAGTGAATAGTGGATGCAAGAGAGCCAAGGGGTTATTC
>JAUBNY010000307.1:622112-636957 GCA_032275445.1 Crypturellus soui | reverse complement strand
AAAAAAGCTTATGGCAGCAAGTTGAAGAGATAAGACTTTGCTGAGACAAAGAAGGAATGTGACCAATTGCAATGACAAGCATGCACTGGGTAATTTACTCTACAGTCAAACAAATTCCCTGCTCAATGTACTTACCCAATACACTGCATTAGTTAGTAGTACAAATCAGAGGGCCACAAGAAAATGAAGAAAAAGGAAAAAAAAAAGAAGAAGAATCTGAGGGGAACCCTCCCATATTCCCAGGGAAGGAGAAATTCATTACTGTTCTAAGAAAACATTGCAGGGGAATTGTGCCTACTTCTCCCAGGAAAAATCACTATTGAAGAAAGGAGCTGATGAGCACCAGGCTCCTGTGAACAGCCTGATATGCATGGGACTTTTGCCCAGTCTCCTGCCAGCTCTCCCTTTTTCTCCCATAATACCTGAAATGAAGTTAAATGCTCTGAGACTATTAAATGAACCTGAAGAATCAAGGAGCAGAACAAGGTAGATCAGATCCATGTTATGTACCCTCTGCTGTTACAGAGGTTCAGCTAGAGGCTGGAATGAATTCCAAAATGGAATATTTACCTTGAAAATGACCTGGAATGGTATAGTTTGAATTCATCAAGGCTTTTTGTTTCAAAGATGGAAGAAAAATTGGATTATCACTGTCTTCAGTTGAAAGGTGTGTTTGTTGTTTCATTTGTAATATTTGGAAATAAAAAAGGTTCAACAATGCTAGTACTTATTCAAGTAATTCAGAAGGACAAAATGGACAAGTGGCAGGGAGAAAAACAAATTCAGAAACACATCAGATGGACATATACTGACTGACCCATAAAAATTCAGGGATGAATGGACAGAATCTGTCACGACTCTAGGGCTCTTGTGTTCCCTCCTTTCAGTCCAAGATAAAACTTCCCTTTATGGCAAAACATTGGATAATAGTGAAAAAAAAAGTCTTAGTTTTTCATCCTTTTCAGAGAGGATTTTCCAAAATGAGAGGGATGGGAAAGTCTTAGCTAAATGCCTGGAAATTAGAAGGACTAACTTTCAGGAAAATATTTTTAACAAAGTGAATGCTATTTTCATGCAATATAAGTCCTGAATATTACAGGCCACTGCATACTGAGCAGCAGTTACCGAACTCCTGTCTTCAACTTGTTTGGATAGAGGAGTATCTTAATTCTTCCCTTTTCCCAGCAGCTGTGAGAAACATTTGCTGTGGGCAAAGTATAGACCACATTAAGGATCAAACATTTAAGCAGAACATTTCAACAGGGATGCAGAACCCATTTAGATTTCAGCTGTGAGCATGTTTAATCTTGTTTAAAACTGAGCCTCCTAGAATGTGTCCGCAAAAGGGGAGAAATACTAGAAATTAAGCTTGCATTTACCTTTGAAGCAAAAGATGACAAGGACAGAGTAAGGATATCTCCTTATTTGTTTGTGTTAATTAATACTTGGTGTAATTTTTAGCACATTTAGTTATGGTATGGTACACCCATCTCAGTAACATTTTTTCAGATAATCAGCTAGCCCCCAGCAAATAGTTTCCTGTTTCATTTCTTGAAGAGCACAGAGAAGCACAACATAAAAATGCAAAGAAGGCTCTTTATGTATTGAATCAGTAGTTACTGTGTTTTAATATTCTGTCTCTAACTGTGGCCACTAGCAGATTATTGGAAAAGTATAAATATAGCGCACCCTAAACTTCTCTTGACTGTACCTCAGCTTCCAGCTACTTTCAGTTTTAAGGATTTTACTGCCTGGTAGTTGCAAAAATCTTGCAGATTTTTATTCAGTAGTCCTGATAGATTTAACTGCCATGAGTTTGTCTAATCGTTCTTGAGTCTTCACAGCTTCTTAGATCAAAGAGTTTCACAGTTCAGCTATGTCTTATTGCATTCATTTGTTTTAAATCAACCATCAGTTAAGTTTTTCTGATGTCCTTTGCTTTTGTGTACTGAGAGGCAGTAACTAAACTTTGTCTATTTGCATTCCCTCTATTTCTCAGAAGTGGTCTACTTCTATCACACCCATCCATGAATCTCTTTTCCAAACTAAAGCACCCAAGTTTTGCTAATTTCCTCTCTCAGTGAACCCACTCCACATCTGCAACCATCTTTGCTGCCCTTCTTGGTACCTTTATTCATTTATTAACTGCTTTTCCAAAATGGTGGGACCACAACCAGATGTAGCCTAAGATTTCTACTGCCTTTAGGTCAGCTGAGTTGCTTACTAATTTCTGAACGGAACTTCTTCAGGTTGAATATTATCAGGGTTTTCTCACAGATGTTTGTTTGATAAAGCAGCAGTCTGGGGTGTGAATTTCCATGGCCAACTTGTAGAATGTGAGAAAGAAGGTAAGTATGAGATGTCTGACTGCTTGTGCTTATGGTGCTAGTGGTTGTTGCAGCAGGGTCGATTATTTATCGCTTTGTCCCATATATCAGTCTACCTTCCCCCCGCACACCCAAAAAAAACCCTTTATGGTCTACATTTTTGTAAGAAAGACACCTCCCTCTGCCCTTACTACTAATGAAAAAGCCACTTCCTCACCCCACCCGGTGCTATCTCCACAGTGAAACAGAGATGAAGACAGATGAAAATTTCCAATTCAACTGACCCATACAAGAATATATTTTCACAAGATACATAAATTTGCCCTTATATCAACGATTGCTCCCATCTTTAAATTAACTGCTGATGACCAGGTACCAAACATCTGATCGGACTGCCAATTTGCCTGTCTGTTCTCTTGCCCTGTAACTTACTGTTTTGTCCAGAAGGTGACCATGCAAAAAGCCACTAAAATTAATATGATAATTCCCCAAACCTAAAAGCCAAGGACATCACTATGGGAACAATATTAAAGCAAAATGTATATCTCAGATTTGATTGATATCTCAATCATCTCTAGGAATAGTCAACCTTGCTAATTGGGAGTTACAAATTCTATTTTGCATTGAAAATATCATTCAGATATGTGGAAGCATACAGTCAGGCACAAGGCAAACATTTTTCTCTGACCCTTTACAACAAAAGCTCTTCCCAGGAGCATGTAACAGCAAAATTAAAAAATAACAATCTGCACTTTTTTATTTACAAATGCAATTATCAGCAATGCTAGATAAATTATTGCAAAAGCTCACGAATAAATTGCCTGGTTGATAAAATCACCATTTTGCTGGTTGAACAGCATTTCAACAGCTGTTTCTATAGTGCCCTCCAAAATGGATTACTTCAGTGGAGTCTTAATGTGACTTTCCTTCCAGTCAACTTTAATGGACACCCTTGGTGTAATTCTATCACTCAGCCCACATTTTTGCACTTTGATTGTGTTCCCATGGAAATGATAGGATAAAATTTTTTCCCTTATCAGCTCATGTATGTAAAGAAAGCAGAAACCATAATTAAAACTTTTAGCTTAGCAATTGTCCAGTGCTAGTCACTTTAACAATTAGAATAGCCATCTAGTTGGCAAATCTATCTATAAGGATGGTAAATATTTCAGGGGAGATTCTTGTTCCAGGATTAGATGGAATCAAAAAAAGACTTTTGAGCATAATTAGTTCATTTAAAGTTTGCATGAGTTTGTGCTCAGGTTGGAGTAATCTGGAGGGAGGGGTTTCTTCTGAAACTAAGGATGCAAAGGTCTTTCTCTTTTGATTTGTCATTTGCAAACGGTTAACTGTTAGTTATGCAATTTTAGAACCACATAAGCTTCTGATGCATTTATTGGCCTTTTCGCTATTGCTGAGTTCACATGCTCATGTTTCTGGTCCACAAGGCTAGATAGTATCAAGCTTTTTAGTAAAAATGAGCCAAGCCAAAATGAGGATCTAAAATACCTTTGATTTTTGGATGGATAAAGCACAGTTATGAAAACACCACTCCAGCCTGGTTTCTGGGTCTCAGTCAGATCTGGTTGGGCTTGGTTTCCTGTTCTGTTTCTGGGTTAACTCTGTTCAGAGTAGAAGCTTTGTGATTTCTTCAGTTGTATGACAAAGTCTCCTATGGCAAAAAAACTCCTAGATTTTGGTCCTTGAGAATCCAAAGCTAGACTCGTATCACAACCCAATTAAGGCTTTGAAATCTGAGTATTGACCTAAAAATAATTATGATCCAGATACCACTTTTTGAACTGTAATAGTAAAGAACCAATAAATAAACCTGACTAGAGGAAAACAAGAGCATCTTTATAGCTACACAGTGAGTTTAGTTTTCTGGAAGCTTGAGACCTAGTGCTATATAGATTGAATAGTCATTTAAGGAGGGATGTGAATTCAGTCCTCTCTTGTGTCTGATGAGGAACATAGTAACTGGATACCATAATAATTTTTCTTTATCTCAATGAGTATTTTTATTTATACAGTATAAAACACCACCAGTCTATTAAAGCTAATTCTTCACTCTGATGGGAGAAGTACTTACCTAGGATGCCAGATCCCTGATTCCAACCCCTGCTTACCAGAGACTTTGGCTCTCCTAGACCTTACATATGCTAAATAAGCACTGTCACTGTTAACCAATGAGCTATTTTAGATGCAAGGTAGAGTCCTGCTTTTCACTCTCAACAGTGAAAAAGTTTTTCCATGTGGGAGTTTCATATCAAATAAATAGTGAGTTTTTTAATGAGATTTGCCTTTGCTGAACAAGTACTGCACTATTTGTGTGCTGAACCATGAGATAAATAAATCCATGGTTTTAGAAGGCCTGGTGGATAGAAAAGCTACTCACTAACAATTTTGGTCATATTTCAATGCCTTGTTGCCATCCATTTTCATTCAAGTAGATCTCCCATGAATTTAACCCACTGCAAACAGAGGCCTCAGGAAAACATTGGAAGCAAAGTTATTTTTCCATGTCTCTCGGTCCCCCTATCTCCGTAGTAACCAGTTCTCAAAGCTCTAGAGCCAGGTTCATTTCAGAAGCTGAAGAGCTAAGCTATAGAGAGACTTCAGATGCAAACTATCTGGGATTGGTAGCCATAGGTACCCATTATTTTTATGCTAGGAAGTCCACAGTCATGTAGTTCAGCTTCAAGAATGTAGAGAGTAGAACTGAATTTTTCAAACAAATCATAAGAAACCATCTGTCGGACGGCTGTGGATGTTTTTGTGAGCTAAAAAGATGGCAGCTCAACAAAGACAGCATATGTACTGAATCTGACCTAGCGATGCATACATAGAGAAGGCTGCATATTTACCAAAAAATCTGAGAACACCTTCTTTGCATTTCTGTTCGGTCATGTTCCTCAGCTACATCTTGAGTTCCTATCACACATAGCTTGGGTGCCACTTTTCCGTACAACCTAGCTGCTATAGGGAAGACCCAACTTTTGCTCACTTCAGCTAGTCCTTCTGTGAAGACAGGAGTATTAATATAAAATCAAAAAGACCACAGTCTTTGCTTCTGAATGGAGATGAACCAAGCAAATCTGATCTAGAGATCATGGGTACATTCAATAAGGATGAGACACAGTGATGGACTTGTGGTAGATTTGATCCCAAGTTCCAGAATAACTTCTCAGGAAGAGAGCAGCAGTCCTTTTCACTCGTGAGAGATGGTTACATCTCTCTTAAGGCATTGACATTGATTTCTCAGTGTTTCTCAAGAAGCCTGAAGCAATTGCTACTTTTCACAATTTTCACACCATTTTCAAGAGACTAATTAGTTTAAAAAGTGGGGGGAGGGTGGCATATCCAGTTAGAGGATTTGTTCTTCTGTATATTAAAATGACATGAAATTAATAGCAATTCTTCCTTTCCCTTTCTTTCCCTTGCTCTGAAAACAGCTGTTTTAGAATAGGGTAATCAAGGATCTGGCACACAGAGCAGGCCAAGAGAGTGCCCATGCCCCCCAAGTGACTTGTGGTAATGAAAGACAAGCCGAGTCCAGCCTGTGACCGCACCATCCTGGAAGCCCATGTGGCCCAGACTGATAAGAGACATTTTCTCTGCTGGATAGCTGAGAACTGGCCTTCGTCTACTGTCAATGCCAACATTACTACGGGAAACAGATCGTGGAAAGATTTCAGTTTTAATAATGCTGTTATTAGTGATGAAGATCTGAAGATTTTAAAGCAAGCTCGCTTGCATGCAAGCTCGCTTGCATGACCCACAACATCTTTATCCATGTCTCTTCAGCTGATCAAGTGACTGTCAAGGGGAAGACAGAAGATAGTTTCCACACAGGCAGTTCGTTACGCCCTTGCAAGGCCTATGGAAGAGAACAGAAGGCACAGAAGCTGTCAGTATCCCTGCGTTACCACTCATTCTCCATCTTCTGCATGGAGTCACAGCACTACATCTCCAAGAAGAATAAAGGCCTAGGATGTTTTCCAGCCTTCTTGCCATCTTCAGAGTTATTATGAAAAATCCAAATTCCAGAAACCAGATGAACTTTCTGTTAAAAATTAGTTGTCCCTTCTCATTATGGCTAAGAGCAGGGGATATCACAGCTAATATCAGAAGACTTGAAACTGAACTGTCTATCAGCAAGGGAAAGATTTGAGTTTAGCCACCTTGAAGTTGCTTGTCTGGTGTAAGCCCCTTGTCTGGGCTCCCTCTACAGTCAATGGAGTGATTCCAGAGCATGAGTCACTGCTTCCTGAGAATAGTGCCTAAGGTAGGTGGGGTGAATCACCCTGAGGAATTACCTGTCTCTTTCTGTGAAGAGAGCTTTGCCAGCTGTCTTAGATGATAAGCCTTCCTTCTAGGTGCTTAAAATTAGGTGAGATGAGTCATACCTCAAAATGTCCAATTTCAACCTTCTTAAAACGGGGAAGAGCCAAAAGGAGGCTTGAGAGAGAGCTGCAGGTTATCTGCATGCAAATTGCTGCTGTTTTTATGTGGCAGCTGTTATCCAACAGAATATTATTCCAACATGGATTTCACAGGGAAGAAGAAAGGTGCCTGCGATACTGATTTCAGCACGTTGCAGTGTGTGTCCTGCCCAGAGGCTGCGATGAAGGCAACGCTGTCCCCTTCACCTCTGCCCCTCTGATATGTTGTGTCTGGTTCCAGCTCTGACAGCTGTTAGATTTGCATTCCTCTAATATTTTCATTTTAGGCTCTATTTACTCTCACTTAGCTTCACAACATACAAGCCACTAAGAGTTGCTACAGCAAGTTTTAAGGTGGGAAGGGTTTAAGTCTGTATCCTTGGGTAGAGTAACAGTTTAGGGGACAGGGCAAAAGGTGGTGTCAGAATGGAGAATTGCCTGGGTACTGGAAAGGCAAACATGATGTACCACTCTGTAACACCAAACAACAGTTCATGTCACAGAAATGTTGACTCAGTCTGGCTGTTTCAGCTAATTCCATGTAGATAATTCTGCAGAAATACTTCTGGTAAATTGTAATATGAAGTAAAAAATGAGCAGGAAATCATGCAGCAGTCTTCACATAACACTTGTTTTATACAAAGCACAAGATTTGTGAAGAAAATAAAGTAAAACATATATAGGAAGAAAATATTTTTGAAGAAAGAAGTGTTTCCAGGTATGGATTCATTATTTTTCTTTTGAAGTTTTCTTAGGATTCAGCAATATGAGAGACATATGATAGCGAAACCACTCTCTGAATAAGTATTTCTTCAAAGACCTGAAGATGGTAAGTTTAAATGATTTTGTGTGTTCGGGTTAAATCTTTCTTTTGGAAGTGTTTCCATGTTTAAATCAAGTAGCCTAAACACCTCCTTTTTGTTATGCAAAGTTAATTTCTTCATGGTAGAAAACAAGGAGAAAGAAGGCAGAAGTGTTCATGCAACCCTGTGCTGGCAGTAAATACGATCTGGGCATAGTGGAGAGTAATAACTCTGATTTTTCAAAGAATTGACAGGACTTTTTTGGTTATCTGATTTTTGTTTGGAGGTTAAAGTTCTGGTCTCTACATAGATTGGCCAAAGTTTGAATAGCAGTTGATTGATTCATGTATGTTTACCCAGAATCCAGAAAGTCCCCACAGAGTTTCTATTTCTGACAGTCTCCATATTTGAGGACACAAGTCCTCAAAGAGATTTAAAAAAAAGGGATTTAGGAGAACTGTCCCCTCCATGCGGCCCCTATAGTCGCTGCTTCCGTTGTGTCAGGGCCGTTGTGGAAGGCCTAGTGCCTTTTGTGCAACCGAAGTCTGACTGAAATCACATCTAATGCTGCCTTCCCGAGTGCCCAGCCTCCAACAAAAGCACAACTGGTTATTCATCACCTTATTTCTAGCCGGGGAAGCAGACAGGATTTGACATTGTTTAATAGTCTCTCAGTTTTCAAATTCCAGATAGGGCCTGTTGTGGATGGAGGTCCTATGGTGGGTGCATGGCATAAGCACCATGGAGAGGCAGAAGATCCACCCTGGGCCAGGTTTTGCTGCTGTTGCTGGGTCTGGTCTCCCAGGCCATGACCGTAGCAGGTGCCCCTACAATGTAGGTATCAGAGAAAGAGGAAGGCAGCCACTTCACCATCCCAAAGAGGAAGGCAGCCACCTTAGTGCCCCAAAGATGGCCCACCATCTTGAGGTGTCGGGCAGGTGCTGTATCACTGCCCTGGCCCTAGAAGTGCCCTCCTGACGCAGTGGGCTAGAGGTCCTCCCGTGAGGCTACTGCAGCAATGAGGGGAGGCACAGGGCCCATGGGAGGGCTGTGCCACCAGAGCATCCTTCTCCTCCTCCCGCCTGCCACCATGTTCTGCTGGCTGGCGGTGAGCAGGCAGCACAGGCCCCACAGGAGGGCTGTGTTGCCAAGCTCTCCTCTGCTTCCTTCTCCTCCTCCTCTTGTCTGCTACCATGTCATGCTGCAGGCAGTGGGTGGGCAGCTCAGGGTCTGCAGGAGGGCTGTCACCAGGCCCTACTTCAGTATCTGCCGTGCTGGGGCGGCTGCCGTTCACCACACTCGCGTGCCACCCTAGCACCCATACTGGGTGCAGGCTCAGCACGCAGCTCGTCTGCCCTCAGGGGTGAGAGGCCTTCGCCGGGCTGTTCAGTGAGGGTTGAAGAAGCCGAGAGCCATCCGGGCACTGGCTCTGCCCACTGGGTTTCCCTGCTCGGACCGAAGGACCAGTGTGGAGAAATGACTGTATGTGTGACATAGCACAAGTCAGAAGCAAAAAGGGGAGGGGGGAGTGGCAAATACAATGCAAAAAGCATTTGTCAGCCTTTAAAAAAATCACACCCACTTGTAACTGCACAAAGATAAATTTATCTGAATGCGGCTTTTCATATTGCCAGGGAAAAATGACCATCAAATCTCAGCAAGAAAGCAGAGAAGTGGGAGTGTGTTTGTCTGTAGACAACAAAAATAGAATGACATTTTTGCAAACTATTTTTTCCACTGTCTGACAAGTATGATTTCTATGCAGTGTATGATACTGGCCAGAAATCTGCTGGTCTGCAGATTATGATCAACCAGTCATAATTCCTCCCAATAGTGATGATGGAAGATGTGTGATTCATGACCTAACTAACCTTATTTTTAGATGTTGAGCTCTGGGGCTGCAGAGCAGATTGTGTTGCTAAACATACACTCTGGGAGCAGAAAAGAGCTCAACTATTTAAAAGAATAGCAAAGAGAAAAAAGAAAAGCAAAAGAATTGCTTATTTAAAGCAAACAGTTTACCAACAAGGAAAGCTGCAAAAAGTATGTTCATCTGAGATCCAACTCCACTTTATAATAAATGTAGCAAAATTGTAAGAGTAGCTTTTAATCTCTATTTCTTTTAAGAACCTCTAAGGCCTAGTCAGAGTGTTGCAATTACTAGTAACTACTACAGTTCTGTGACGCCCAGATTCCGGCCATGGGGATTATGTCACTGCAGTGAGCCAAACAGGCAGATTTTGGAATGGAAACAGGAATCTCATTCTGTTTCTGGAGTGCCTGCCTGCCATCCCTGGATAACCGCTCCTGAGGCAGAATCCAGATGGGAATGTAGAAATTAATGCAAGGAAACAGTGCTCGAACTGATCTTGCCCCGTTCCTGCTCAATTTATTCCTTCTTTTCATTCTCATGTTGGTTTTCACAATCCCTGTACATTCAGGCAACTACCAGATTATGTTTGGATACAAAGTTTGTTAATCTTGCTCCATGGAAATCAGTGACAAAATTTGCACGGATTTGAGGAGAGCCAGAATCTTATCTGCAGTGTAAAAGGGCAGACTTACAGATCATTAGTATTATAGTGCCTTTGCAGGAGTGTAAGGAGTATTAGGAGAACTCTCATATTGACATTAGTTGGTATGAATCTATTTTGGAGCTACTCAGCTACTCCATTCCATTCAGTAAACACGAGGGCTGTGACTCAGCTGGCAACTTTTGCTTTCTAGTTTCTAATGCCCTACAATATGGGCATTTTTAAAGTAGGGTACATATATAGAGGAAAAGGCAGCAGAGGAGTCTGTTGAATAAATGTTTCAGTCCATAGTGAAGCCTCAACAACTGAAATGCTTTTTCAAAACAACCTTTATTCTGCTTGAAGACTTAGTACAATTTTTAAAGCAACTTAAAACCAAGACACAGCTCCATCAATTCTATACTTGAACAAAATTTCAAGGAGGAAAGTTTTCATTGTTGCCTCGTAAAGGCAATTTACAACTCACCATATCCCCACCTCCTCAAAGACCATTTTGAAACAAAGTAATCTTAATGTTTTAAACACATTTAACAGAACAGAGCTTTATTTTTAAAACAAGAATAATAATAAAAAAATAGCAGCATCTTGGGCAGCTAATGCAGTCTCATCAGGACAAGTGCAATATAACTACCAACTCACACAGCCCATTTAATCTTCTACTGCAGTAAATACATGTTATTCTACATAAAATGTTGCATTTTGGAACCTTGTCCCATGGGAGGCATTGTGCTTTGAGCTGCCCATATCTGAAGTGACCCTGAAAAAAATAGCATCAGGATTCACTTTCCCAACTTAATACCATGCATAGCAAAAGCACTGTGTGAAAATTGGCAGAAGTTTTCTCCATTAGAAGCATCTGAAGGTTTTCCCAAGCATTATTATTTCATTGCCAATTACAAAGCCATTTCTTTACTACAGAACAGTTGACACCAAATAGAAATTTTGTAGATTTGCTTTTACAGATGGTTTAACAAGATTTCTTAGATAAGTGAACCATTCAGACAAGCTTTTAAAATAAAATATATTAAAAAAAAACACAGAAATTTAGCTTTTTAATTGTGTTCAGAAACATGCTGCACCCACCTAGATAGTGTGTATATATGTGAATGAAATTAATGATGTCACTTACTGAAGTCAGCAAAAAGATTATGTTTGGTGCAAATAGACCTATGGTAGGATCTATTCATACATCCACACCGCATGTGTGCACAAACGTGCACAACCATGCACACTCTCAAACCCTCAAACCCAAATTTCAAATTAAAAAAAAGCTCACATGTTTTTTCCTCATATTGCTTAAGAGTACTAGATTCTCTGTGCTATGTCTTAGCTTTCAAAAGCCTTGTGAAAGTGCTGCTGCAGTACAGCATAACTCGGGGATTTAAAATAAAACCAAAAAAATCCCACCCCAAAAAAAGAACAAAAAACACCTGAACCAAAATCCACCCAAAACATTATTAGATGGGAACACTATATATCAATAGAAATACAGAAAATCACCATCTTCAGTAATATTCACATATATTTTTTTTCCAGAGAGTCTGTTTTATATAAAATCAGAAGTGGAATGAGCAATATGCTATATTAAGGAAAAACAACCCTGCAGTGCACAGGGCCTTTGGCACAATGCAGTGCTGTGTGTTGTGGAGGAAGGGAAATGCAGAGGCCACCCAATGCCGGGATACCACAGAACTCCTTCCGAGGGCTTAAGTGATCCTTGTGCATTGCACAGACTCTGCGTAGGCAGGACTTCTCCCTGAGAAGCCCTATGTTCTCACAACACAGTGCTTGACTTGCTATTGCTAATGGAAGAAAAGCCAGGGCCAAATTTGCACAAACACTATTTTTCTCTGCTGTAACCACAGATGTCGTAAAGTAGCATGGCACGACAGAGCAACAAATGGCATCCCAAAATGGGCCGGGCATGCTAAGAATATGGCCCAATGACATAGCACAAGTTTTCTTAATGTGAAGAAGATTAGATCCAAATTAGAAAGAAAATAACCACAGAATTTCTTGAGAAATATTAAGTTAAGCATCAATTCTGATTACATATAATTTTCTTAAGAGAAAAAAAAAGTACAAATTTACATTTTAAGTTTCCAAAAGTAAAGTCTGAAGAGTATTTTGGACTGCTATAAGTGTTAAATTGTTGCACACTGAACTGATTTCTAACTTTAAGCCCAGTAGTATGACTGTCATGCAAACACCTGTTCAGGCTTTCAATAGTAAAAGAAAGTTATTAAAAAACTAAATTCACATGGTCCCATTCTGAGACACCTGACTGGGAGAGAATAAGGAAAGGAAGAGATAAAGACTAAAATTCTACTCAGAAAAAAAAAATCTGAATAATTTTTTTAAGCAATGACCATCTTGATATATTAACATTGATTGAATCTTGTTTCCTGGTACAAGTTTCAGTAAGAAAATACAACTACAGGAAAGCAAGAATAACCCACCAAAAAAAGCACAAAATCAAAATAAAAACAAAAGCCTTAAAGCAACAGAAATGAAAGGATAATGTAAAAATTAAGAGATAATATAAAATACTGGTGACTGGTGAATTTACTATTATTTCCAATAGCTTAATAAGTACTGGATACTTTGTCTTAAAACATACATTTCTAAAACAGAGCTATTATGAGAGAACTCCATGAGTCTTACTCTTTTGATTGTATGTGTACAACCGCCTTTAATTATAATGGGTTTTCCCTTTGTATCTCAAGGGAAGACTAAACTCTTATCTTCACTTAGTCAGAACTTTTTCAAGTTTTCTCTGAACATTTTATCAGTTTGTAATATGTGAATTTACTCAGTGTGGTTTCAGAAATTATTAACCATTTCAAGCCACCCACAGTCAATAGCCCCAGAATTCTTATTAAGTTTGTGTTAGTGGGAGTCACGTTTCCTTTAACAAAACTACAATTCTACAAGTCTTTGGTGCTGAACTGTAAAAGTATTCGCTTCGATATTGCCTTAGACCATAAACTTATGAAAATAAATCCAAAATGTTAATTATGATAGACTGATGATATTTAAAACATAGGTTTTCCAATCTCAATTAGCTCTACGTGGCATCCAATTGTTCTGAGCAAAGGTGAGATTTTTTCCACAATACTAATACAATAAAAAATCCTAGGCAACACCTTAGAGAAACTTCCTTCATATGAAATGAAAATATCTTGACATGCTAACAAAAATTCTGCAACAGTTGGTCAAGATGTCATTTATTTACTATGAAGAGCAGATTCATTCTGAAATTCAAACTCTCCTCATAGCCAAATCTTCCTTTTTTTTTTCTGCAGTCTTTATCACAGAAGGATATACAACTTTTCTTCTTCCAAATACAAAGACAATCAAGACAGAAATTCAAAATGCTTTATGAAGCAAACATAGCATGGTACCGTATTCTAAAGATATCTCTGAAACAATATTGTTGGACTCATTGATAATTTGTAATGTTCATATACTTTTATTGAATAAAGCAGCTTTGAAGCTTATCAGGCACTGCCCAACAAAATATTTAGTCGAAAAAAAAAGAACTTTTTAAACTTTGAGCCTAGTAGCTCAATATTCTATACAAAGAAAATGGTAAAATATTTCATAGTTTTAATTCTGAAGCCAACTCTTGCTGGCTTCCTGTACATTTCTTTAAAAAAAAAATCAAATGAGTAACAAAAATTATCATCAGGAAATATATTCTCAGGCAAAAGAAAGAAAGAAAGAAAAAGAAGGCAAGGAAAGAAGAATGAAAAACAAGCTTAACCTGTAGATATACTTGAGAAAAGACCAAAGCCAAAAGAAAATTCAGTATTGCATAGCACGGTCTAAAGACTCAGCTGTCAGCAAACCAAAAAGAGGAAAGAGAAGCAGTTTGGTGTTGATAGTTTCCATCAATGATAGCTAGTCATCCAGTACTATTTACATTATTATATATTGTATGCCATTGAAAGTCCTGTTTTCTTCAGTCTTAAATAGATTCTTAAAACAGGATTTTTAAACATCTGAACAAAACACTTCCTGGCACTTTGCTATTACAATTCCTCTGAACAACATACTGTAACTGAAGTCCTTTTAAAGTGTCCCTTAGAAATGAAAGTGCCGTTCTGCTACATATCTTTCACCAGAATCCAAAAAATCCGCAACGCTGTGTGTCTGGATCCCCCGAGCGCAGCAACACCAAATCCAAACCAGGTCATGACCAAGAAATTCCGATAACCAGATTGCAAAGACCTCTGACACTGTGGTCTGCAGAATCCAACATTCTAGCTGGTAAAGCTTAGAAGTGATCGTAAACAAGCACCATGGTTAAAGGCCTCTATGTCCCTGCAGGGAGATCAGGTTAGGATTTCTCTCTCTTGTGTTTTTCTTAATTAAACAAAAGCACTTCAGATTAGAAACATACGTTCACAGCTTAATACTGTGGTCTCTCCCACTGAAGTTGTGAAGAAAAGCTTTAGTCCCATCTGAAGACAGATAGCTTTGATGCTGCAGCTCAAATTCTTGAGTAAGGCTGAAAGGAGCCTTCTCTCTCCAGAGGCCTCAATGTTGTCAAATCTTTTCTTTAGAAAAAAAAAAAAAACAAACAGCCCAGAGTATTAACATCTTCATCGCCTCTGCTGTGCATATACTGGGTAGGCTAGTGTGACATTGAGAGAGTCATTGTGCTGCACAAGCGACGTGTGTTGATAATGTAGCACCAGTTCTTTGAGCGAGTTGTACAAGTTATATGGCTC
>JAUBNY010000307.1:608394-621197 GCA_032275445.1 Crypturellus soui | reverse complement strand
TCTCGCTTGCCCCGCAGCAGATTTTCAGCTTGGCTTCTATTGATATTTCCCACATTCCATGTTCTCTCATCATGATGCGGTAAGTCTTCATCGTCTTCTACCATGGAGTATTGGCTGTTGAAATATGACAAAATACATTTACAAAATGTGTTACCAAGCAAAACCCAAGAGCAAACTACTTCCCCTTTCACATTACTTAAAAAGTAAGTCAGTGGCTAGTAGCCGCCCTGGTAAATGAAGGGACATAAATTGTGTAATATTGCAACATTTCAACTGCTGATAAAAAATAAAACGTAAGTTCTGGTCCTTGTTTCTTTTAAAAATACTCATGTAAATCTGAAGATGGAAAAGGATGCTGTTTTACCTTTCAGTATCTGCTGTGAGCACCTCAGTGCTTCTACTGTTGCTTGCTGTTTGGTAGCAAGCCCAGTGAAATCAATTCCTTCTGAGTCAGCTTCATTTCCAAATCAGAATACTTGGTCAGCAGTGAAAAATAATGCAGTATATCGACTACAGCTGCTGCTTGGGAAAGCTGTGAGCAGCCGTACAAGTAGACGGACTAACTACTCATAAGGGAAATGGTTGCATGAAAAGGGTGGAATGATACAGTTATCTCTCTACTTATATCTAGGTTATAAGAAGAGCACAGAATATTTTTTTTTCTTCCAAAACAGTCACCAACTATCAAGATAATTCAAAGCTGAACAGACCCTCTCCAAGACCACGATGAAAGAAGACATCTCCAAATTTGTTGTGTGAACAGGACTATTTTCCAAGTGGAAACCGGTGGCTACATTTTCTCCATTATATCACCTTTGATCTCTGCTAGGACTGCATGAATAACCTGGCTTCAAAATGTCTGTGCCATTTTTGTAATCTTACTTCTACCAAAGCAGCCACAACAGAGATGCATGTTTTCCAGGATAATGGCAGGTAACTCAGTAAACCAAACCAAACTGAAACAGACCACTAATGTGGACAAGGCTAGGATGTAAGTCCACAAAACAGTCATTGTCAATCTGGTGTTCTTGGTACATGTCACTCAGCCAGGCAATGTAAAAAGCTTGCACAGGAAACTAAACAGGTGACACTGTTGATATGGATTTTAAGGATTTTTTACTCACACCATTTAAAAATATATTTATATATTTGTTCATTGCTTCTATATTTAGTATTTTAAACTGTGACTTCAAGTCACTTTTGATATTAATTTATGGCTTGCATTTAGTTACATTCTCATCAACTGAATACCTTTCACCCAGGAATTAAATGCTACCTATTCAATGGCCAAGCCCAAGTCAAAAACATAAATGAAACTGTATAGCTCAAATGACATAATACTATCTTGCTATTACTTCGCAGAAAAATTAACCAGACCATAAACCAGAGAAACATCACTCTTCAACAAACACATTTTATCACCTCTGATACCATGGTGATACAGTACTTTGGTACCACTACACTGGATGTCTCCCTGGTACTAACATTTGAGCTTTGGAAGCAGCCTGCCTATGCCTGAGACATTACCCTTTCATGTAACATTCCTCCAAGATACTACCATCTTATGACATTTACTTTACAGGAAGGAATAAAGACACTGGTTAGGTTCCAGTGCTTTGCTATTTTGCTGTATAGGTGCCTGATTATGTACCTCTCTGAACAATGGCACTAGGGGACAAGAGTCCTTTATAATGCTCGCATTATGCAGGCTGCCATGTGTTAAGTGTACACTGCCAGTGGATAACTAGGGTTGAATTTCTTCTTTGTGGTCGTGGAATTAAATATGCTTTATCTCATTATTATATAAGATGAACTGAAATACCAGGAATATTTAAATCTTTTAATACTCACTCTTCTGTATTTTCATTGCCCAGCCATTCATTCAGCTTCTTCTGCCGAACACCTTTTTGAGTCAGCCACCTAGACAAAAATCACACAAAAAAGTTATTATTCAGAGAAGTCAGATGCTAATAAAAACAAACTTAAAATATATTTTTATTAATTCATAATGATACTTACATTAAATACTGGTCTCTTGTTTTCCTCAGCTGTATCAGGTCTGGCTTAATGCTGTTCATACGCTTGTCTATCTCTCTGTATTCAGCTGCTTGCTTCTTCAAATCCTCTTCTAATCTGCGTCGGCTATCCACAATTTCACTTATCCGAGACTTCAATTTTTCATAGTTGTGCATAATTCTGAATGGCAAAATTTGGTAGGTTATACTCTCATGTCTTATTCACAACTTAATCAACTTTTTTTTTTGCAGATATTTAAGAGAATAGATTCTTTCTCTAGATGTGGGTGCATATTGAGCAAACTAACTGCTACCCCAGTTAAGGCTTGCTTCGCTTACAACTGAACAACTGTATACTTGCCAATGTACTATAATTTTAGGTAGATCTATATTTCATACTGTTTCTTTCCTAAAAAGCATACTATTTGAAGTTCAAATACAAATACTGACCTTTGTATTTCCTTCTCATTTCCTTCACGTTTAAATTTTTCAATGTATTCCTTACTGTATCTTTCTTGTGTCTGGCACTGCTCTTCAAATATTTTTATTGTTTCATTAAATGCTTCAATAGCTGTTCTTTTCATTTGAATTTCCTGAAAATAAAGTAATTGTTATTAGAGTTCTTATCAAACAGAAGGGATGATTTATTGGCTTGTATCACTGAGGAGAGTAACAGAATGCCTTCAATCCCTTTTCTAAGAATGCATTCTGTCTGCAACGCCTTACAAAACAGAGAAAACAGGCCCATGCAAACTGCTAACACCATGAAGCTTTCCAAGAAAGGCAAACTACTAGACAAAGGCCTAGCTTCAATATTTATTTTTTATAAATAAGGTTTATTTGTGAGATTTGGAAGTCTATGGCACTGTACTTTGCCATTTCTACCAACTAATGTTCTTGGAAGTATAGCTGCATTCTAAGATGCACCACTGTATAAATCTCCAGATTTCATCTATTCTATCCTCCTGCACCTACACAGCTAGATGATATCCAAGTCTTTAAGTCAACTTTCAAGTTGCTTGCATACCTAGATCTTGCTTTCATTATTTTTAGGCATATTTCCTCTATATTGTAGGAAGCTGTAAAATGGCACCAAGAACACTAATTCCACTGGCATTTCAAGACTCAGTTAAAATAAAAGAAGCATACAGCCACCTTTTCAATCCTGCACTATACCTACACGTCACCTCTCCATTCTGTGTAGATTAACCCAGCCCCTTTAAAAACTAATAATAAAACACAATGTTCCCTTACAAATATGTCTTGAAAATCTGTGCTTGACCTGACGAGGTCAGTGTGCAGAAGTGCTGCTAACCAAGGGAGTTCTGAGCTTGCTCTGGATGCAGGTGTCGGGCTTAACCATGGGGTTAGATTGCAGGTGGTGATGGTTCAACCATGAAGTAAGCAATTCCATTATACTGAGCAACCACATCAAGCATGTTTCCTCTTTTGGGTGTGGAACAAGGGAGCAGGAGGAGGCAGTTGTTAGAAATGACAGGATGCATTTATAGCAATATTCTTCTAAAACCACAGAAGACAACCTCTACTTTCTTCATGGTTTCGAACATAGCTCACCTGAGATGTTCTTGTATAGTCTTCATAGAGTCTGTCATATTCTCGGCTTTTTTCTTGGAACTGAGTATTATATTCATGTAATTTCTTTCCCACTGCTTCAATGCTATCCTCTTTTACTACTTGATCCTGGGAGGATGGAAAGAAGAAAATGTATTTAGTAAAGAAACAATTATACTGCACAGATTTGCAACAAAATGCTGCTTAAAAATGCCCAAACATTTTACATTGAAGAGGTGGTATCTCTCTTATCAATATGGAGATACCCCATACTATATGCATATAATATATAAATTAGAAATAAAATTAATGACAAAAAAATTGCATTGCAAATGCACAACTTTGTACTGAAAATTATATATTCCATTGTGAATGAGTGGTATATTTATTAGCATAATCAGTTTATTTCTTGTATATACAATATGTAAAGTTTTAATTATCTACTTGCAAATTGTGCCTTTTTTTTCCAATCCAGCTTTATATGCACTCCTTTTTTTTCAAATATTAACAGGCATGAGGTTCTTCATAATCAGTGACACCTCAGATCGTAATAACTTCTCTATACTTAAGTGGAACACAAAGAAAATAAACCAAATTACCTGCTGGTACTTAGATACTGGATACAGTAACTTTACATCCAGTTTAGGATTATACTGGGCTAGAGATTCATTCCGGTAGTGGTTTATTAGCTCAACCACAGAGTTGAAAGTTAATGGGTCAGAAAAGCCATATTTCCCATCTCGGTGAAATATTTTGATCAATTTGTTATTTCCTCCTTTCCTGCAAATGAAGTTTGTTGAGAAGTCAGGCATAATTCAAATACTATGGCCTAAAGAACATGCATTTTCATATTTAGTATTTCATGTATACTGTCAAGGGTTACCGATCTAGTGTAGCTATCATACCTTAGTGTAAGGGTATAGTCCCCATGCATTTTGGTTGAAGCATCTCGTACCAAAAAGGTACCATCAGCAGTATCTCGAAGCTTCTCATTTACTTCTTCCCTAAAACGAAAGTAAAAGCAACCAATGTTTTCAGCAACTTCTCACTCATTTCTTCTCTCACAGTGCTCTAACTTCTTCTGCTTTAAAAGAACAATTTTTAAGACCCTTCCTGATCTCCATATGACCACAGTTACTTAATAGCTTATATAATATTACTAGTGAACAAATGGAATATAAAAATGGTATCTTCAATATCCTCTGACTGTTGGAACAAAATAATATAAATGTAAAGGTCTTTCTGCTTGTTCACACAAGCCCAGGGAATTGGAGAAGTCAGTGCTGGTCTAATGTACCTATATATAGTACAGTTAAAAATGTTGCTAATATATGGCACTTGCTGGTCTGGTTTATTATTAACTATTGTGCCTGGATTTGAGGGTCTCAATGAAAGAAAATAAAATACTCATTTCTTACTGTTGTCCTCTTATTTCCCATAGCTTTCTTGCAATAATATAACAAACACCAAATAATTCTACATATTACATTTTAACTGACTGCCAATAACTTTTTAGTCATGTTTGGCACAAAAACAGCTGCGATATGTTAAGTGTAGGAAAATATCCTAAAACTGGATCTTAGAACTATATTTTTTCTATGCTTAAACAGAATACACATATATAAAATCACACAGCGAGAATACAAAGTGAATGCAGGAAATATACATCTTGAGATGATTTACCTTGAGATATCTCCCCAGTACCATTCAGCATCTTGTAATGACATGTTGTTATTCATACCGTTGTTAGTCACAGTATTAGGTTTTGGTGGCTTAGGAGGAAGTGCTGCAGATGAAAAGGAGAAAAAGTTGATTACAACTCACTGAAAACCTGATTGTATATATCTTGAAATTTTTCCTTAGTATATGAATGAGAAAAAAATGAATGGGTATGAAAAACTCAAGACTGATGGTCTTTAAAAGGTGCTAAAAGAATCAAGGTATTTTGCTGAAAAAAAAATTACTAGAAAGATGTACTTCAAAAAGTTCATCACTCTTGCAATAACGTATTTTATGCAAAACCATACCATACCTCCTCCTCAAGTCAAGAAAGCATATGGAAAAAAATAACCTGAAGTTTGTTTTTACCTCCTTCTATCGTCCTTACATGAATATAAATGGTAAAGCATGTAAAATCTCTCTTTCCTCCCATACAATGATATTAGAAGAATGATGCTATTTTCTCACCTAGGTGCTAGATGATAAAAAAAATGCAAACCCACAGCAAGGCTGTGCATTTGCAGAAGAATTTCATTTCTCTGATACTAAGAATTTGCGCAATGATTTGCTGAAAACCACCTTAGGAAACCCATCTGTGACCCATATATCCCTTGTGTTAATCTTGGTGTTCTACAGAATAAACTGTGCTCCGAATGTCAGGACTGATTAAAAACCACATCCCCTTTTCTCAATGTCAAAGCTGCATACGTATACCAGTGCCAGAGTGCCAGAGAAGATACTGCAGCACTCCTGATTACTAGCAAGGGGGACTACATGGGAAAGAGGATTAAAAATCAAACCAGCTCTTGCAGTTCTGTAGTAAGTATAACATTCCTTACAAACATGCCAGATGTATAATAAGACCAGCTACAAAAGACAGTACTTTTATAATTGCGATGAATGACAGGACAGCTTAATATTTTTAATACCATATGATAAAACGATGTGATATCAGAAATTCAATTAACAGTTACATTTTAAAATCTGTTTTTCATGAAACAATCCAAAACAATGACTTGTAATTACTGTTTCAGGAAATACAAGTGTTATTACAGCATCCCCTTTTAGCCACAATGTGGAGCATAGATAGCAAAAATAGTAATAATAAAAGAAATGCAACATTTTTACAATATAATAGCAGAGCTAGAGGTACATATGACAAAATAAAAATGAAACAGAAAAAGGTCAATTCAGAAAAAAAATCATTTAAGTAAGCAAACAGGTATTTCTACAGGTTATGATTCTAATTACTATAACCATGCACTAAAATACAATTTAATTCTATTACATAAAAAAGAAAAAAAGAAAAAAAAGAAAACTATCTGAATGAACAACGAAGTAAATAAATCTTAAATATCTACTAAGGATTTTTCAGCGGCTATCATAAAGACCAAAATGAATTAGTCTTCCATAATAAGACTGCAGCTTTACCTGGTGGATCCATTTCTATGTAAAACATCAAGTCTGTGCCACAATTTATATCTGTCTTAGGATAGTCTATATCCAGCTCTTCCATATTCCAAACAGTATTGTACATTTGTATGAGTTTCACTGAGTAAGCTCAGATATAAGAAAAGAGTCAGGCTCTCTTTGTAATGGTGTCTTGGAATTCATTTTAAAACCTATAAGGGGCTGCACTGTAACCTATTACATCATGATCCTCAGCCAATCATGTCAAAATAATGTCACCAGACCCCTCCTGCTTCATCATTCGCTCCTACATTAATCTTAAAACAATTTCAGTTTCAGAAGGAATCTGCATGTAGCCGCCCGGCGCGAGAGCGGCTGCTGCGAGCGCAGAGCAGGGGCAGCTCTCCCCTCACGCCCGTCGCCGCTTCCTGCTCCCGGCTCCTTGCGGCTTGGTACAGTCCAGCCTGGCAGGGTGACAAAGGCTGATGTGCTGCAGCACGTAGCTTGCACACGCGCGCGCAGCACATGCACGCGCACACGCAGGGCAGCTCCGCTCAGAGGCAGGCAGGTTTCAGTCTCCTACCCCGTGCACAGAGCTGAGCGTTCAAAAAGCTCTAATAAGCATCTGCACCGACTGTGCACACACTGAGACAGGAAAGGGAAGCAGAGCATGACTCCAGGTCTGTGCATATCTATTATACACATGCATACATGTATACATCCACATTTTAAAATATTAATTCACAAACTTCACAATAAAAATTCACAAACTTCACAAATTTCTGTAGTTTTAGGAACACAAAGCACTAACATATTTGCTATCGCTACACAAAATGTACTTATTACGGAAAAGTCTTTTTTTAAATCCGTATCATTTTGTAACGCAATACAATAGTAATCATCTGGACTAACTTATTTTGAAATCTAAAAATCAAATACTGTAATCTCACATTTAGGACATCACTCAGACTTTCTTAAACCACTGAAGAGAGTCAGCATTGAGAAAGATCTTGACTAATAATTTTGCTGAACATAAAATGATGGTCTGTCAGGAAAAAGGATTTTTCACACTGTTTCTCTACCCTGCTCTCATTGAGATATTTATCATGTTAATTGTTTTAAAAAGCAAGAGTCCTTGTCAGTGTCTTCTTCCTAAGTTGACTCCATGTCATCAGTATCTTCCTGCTACTTAGGAAAATCCTTTCTTAACCCCCTCCCTCACTGAATAACTCTCAGAGCTCTTGGAAGACACATGTGCAGAATATACTACTAATCCAGAGGAGAATGCTATGTAGAATGATCCAAGTGCTTTATATTCACTATAATCTATGGGGGCAGAAAAACAGATACAAAAATAACCACAACAAAAAGTCACTGTAGCAACTATCAGTGCCTACATCGTAAGAAATCCTCGTGCAGCTTAAATATGCTCTATTTCATAAATACTCATTAAAAATTAATGCAATTTATACCCTCCCCAAATACTTCACACATATCTACCCTCCTTCTGTGCCCTTCAGTAGCTCACCCGCTTTCGACAAGCATTAACATGCAAGAACATGGCTGGAGTACCAACAGTAACAAAAAAAAATACATGCCACTTTACTTATATCTTAGGCTTAAATTCATTTTCCCCTCCCTGTTTAGGTAGACATGTTCCAAAGATTCCTTCCATTTCCAAAGCGTAATAAGATACTTAAGATCATTCCAGACACAAGTCCAAGCACTGAACTCCAAGGTTTAGCCCACCTGCTACCCAAACACTTGAGTTGCCAAGGTAATTATTTAAATTAGGTTATAAAAGATTTCTGACAAAGACTATACTGCTGCATTTAAGTTTTACAGAGGATCAGTAAGACTTTTTATTCCCTTGAATAAAGGCTTTCAGGAAAAAATAAGTCTCCAGGGTTTCACCGGTGGCCAAATTCCGGACTGCCCACACTTGTATAATCACGTTGCTGCTCAGCCCAAACTAAGGCAGCTGTCGGGCAGGAAAAGGCAGGAGACAGATAGGTGATTTTCCATTGCCTCTGCACAACCTGGAGAGGTGCTGAGCACTTGCCTTTCATTCACATATCTTAAGACCATGGAATTTCTACCTGGCAATCAGCTACAGCAAAGTACTTCCACAAGGTGATAAAAAGCACACAGAAATTAAAAATCACTTACTTTGTAAATTATGCATCACAACTGCTCGCCCTTGTAATACAGCCTGAAAATACAATCCAATAACCTGAAAAACTAAGTGGTTTCCTCTTACAGAAAACTTTCTAAGAGATGAAAACAAACAAACAAAAACCCACTTTTTTTAGGAAGTTTCTCTGAAGCAACTAAACAAAAATAATTAAAAAAGTAAAAAAAGTGTATGCTTTCCAATCAATGCTTCATAGAAATCACTAAAAAAGCTGTAAGGTGCAGTCAGAAAATTCAAGCCTTCCCTCTGTTCTCAACTGCAGAGAGCTCTGTGCTGTGCAGAAGGTGTCTGCTTACTCTGGTTCATCATTAAAAAGTGAACCTGACTTTAGTACTGTTTAAAAAAGAAAAAAAAAAAAGAGAAACCACCCTCAGTAGCTCGCACGTCTCTTTCACATAATGATCTCAGTTTCATGATTAACTTGGGCAGGTTCAAATATTTGCTGAGCCAGAGATTTCAAGTGTGTGGGGGGGCAGATTCAAAGGAAAAGTTGTCAATCAGTGCCCAAGTGGCCAATGCAGGGCAAACTTTCTCATTTTAGCCAAGTAAATGAGAAGACCATTGTAAGAGGTCTTAAAATAGACTCTGCCACTGGCTGCTGAGTGCAGGACTGAAGTCAAGAAAAGCACTAGGCACAGCCAAACACAGGAGGTGGCTAACTTCGTTCAGAAAAATAAAAAAATAAAAAGAATAAAATCTTCCTTGAAGAAAGCTGTGCCTCCTAGCAGAGTCCTGTGCAGAGTGGCTCGCTCGCAAGCGCAGCAGCACCTCCCACGCGCCTGCGTGCACTGCCCCAAACCCCTCACAACCAAGGGGGGGGGACACATCTTGCCCATTCCACACGCACCCAAACACTTGTCCCTGTCCCTGGCATTTTGCAGCATCTCAGGCTGTTTTGTTTCGTTTCTTGATCAGGTAGGTGGGGAAAGGCACAGAGAGGGAGCGCTCCCGGTCACACACGTTCCCCTTGCTGCTGGGTTGGTAGAGGGTCGCCCTTGCTGAAGAAATGGGGCAGCAACTGAAGAGCCCGTGCCCCCCTGCTAACTTCCTCCCGGCTGCACTTTTACATGGAAAAAAACAAAAGTGAAAGGGGAAGCGGACCAAAGAGTTCCCTTCAGAGAAAGGCAGGAAGGGGATTAATATTTCCCTCTGGCTTCTCGCTGGAAGCAGTGAGGACCCCTAAGCTGTCTGCCTGCAGAGCCACTGTGGCTCCCTTGCGCTATGGAAACGGCATTGCAAAGTTTTCACCTCCCTCCCCAAATGCTCCACTTACCCAAATCGTCCTGTGCTACAAAATGCCAAACCTACCAAGATCCACCTGTCCCTTACACTGAAACCCCAAATATCTGCAGTATATTTTCAATGTTTAATAGCTAATTGAATATTTCACTTTTAGAACATTTTTTTGCTTTTCTAGTTTTGGCCTTTGCCTACTAAAAAACTGCTAGTTCTGTGGCACCAGAGCCATAAAAGTACAGCCGACTCCAAGTGGAGATTGCAATCTGTGTTTCTGAACTAATGACAGTACACGGCAGAAGAGAAAAATCCAACTTTTGACAGTAACTGATGTCTCCTATTTACCATTAAAAATTGCAGAAAGGGATAATACACTTTTCGGTTAATATGAACATGGTATATAAGTGTATTCTAAAAGAATAATGACAAAAAAATTCTGGTTCCAAAGTCCAAGGACACCTTTTTAAATTATTATTTCTTTTAATTTCAGTGCCTGTGGAAATATGAGTTGGATCACATGTTTCATCAAAAAAAAAAAAAAGGTACTGATGTACACAAAGCTACATTTTCACACAATTGCCTCATCTTAACTTTTATTTAAATTTAGGAATTCACCAACTTTAGTGCTTATTAAATCTATAGATTTGCATTTGCAGAACTACATTTTTGCATCATATTTAAGGTGTCCTTAAGGTGTCCTTCTGATCTACAAATGATTTTTGTTTTTTTAAGTGATGCATGAAGCAGGACAAGGAACTGCTAGAGATGCATGCGTACACACACGTATAGATATATGCACATACACACATTCACACACATTTATAATATTAATCTGCAAAAACTTCTAGCAATGCCATGCATGTTGCTTCGGGTTCACTAAATATTTTTATAATTAGATACTTAGGACATACAGTATACACTACTGTAAAGATGTAACCCAAGGATTCGGCACTGCTGGGGCCAGGGATGGTTATCAATGCGCTTTGGTATAAAGCACAGGATTTTTATTAGCTTAGAAAGGGGGCCCTCTGCTGGGTGAGTCGGGGGCAGGCAGCGCGCTGTAAAGCTCAGCTCTGCCCTGACAGCCTCTTTACACACACCATAATGCTCTTGGCAACGGCTGACAATCCAGCTGCACTGATGAAACTTTGCAAAAAAAAGAGCCAATATGGGACGGCATATTGCGCCCCCGAGGCCCCCGAGCCACTGCGAGCCAGAACTGTGGCTGATCCGGAGCCCTGCAGGAAAATGGGGGTTCTGGAGCAGATTTCAGGAGGAACAGCACTAGCCTTTGCATTCCCCTGATCTGGTTATTATTCCATCAAACTTCCTATATTATGTTCGGCTGAAAGCAAAGTGTCTGCATTTTGGCTGTACTGCCAGGACTCTCACCCAAACCACCACCAAGTGACCAGTTAAGTACAAGACAGGCTTATGACTTCACTTACTCCAGCTGGGATCCTATGAGCAGTAACCCTACCTCTTCACGCTCAAAACCTGTGCTGTTCTACAGCCAGAGCCATTACTTATGATGCTGCTTATGAGGCCTGGAGAAGAGGAAGAAGCCGAGAAGCGTCAGCTCAGCCCAAGTTAGTGTGTAGGCCATGGAGGCTTCAGTGTGTCACTGCAGGATGGGATGTGGCCCTGTCAGACCTACCACTTCCTGCCACCTTCTTCCCCCTGCCTGCCATAGTACATCCTTTCACCTCACGTGCCCATGGGCCACTCTCCTCAGCATTCCTCCAAGAGGACCTCAATTTCCCTGTGTTCTCCCCCAAAACCACCCCAACTCCCCACTCCTCTCTGTGTGACCTGCCTGCTGGCCTTGAGCTGTCACTGTCCCCACATGGCAGCCACCTGGCAGGGTGCCTGGTGCTCGCTGGCTGGTGGCCATGTCCCAAACACTCCCGAGCACAGCTCAGCGTCCTGTCGCTGCTTCACGATCAGCAAAATGATCTGAAAATGCTTCCAGCCCTGTATGCCTACAAAGAATTCATAGCCCATTTTTTAAAATGTATTTTTAATGTTTCTGTGGCTGTCCATCAAGTTGGGTGGTTAAAATGGGATACTCTCTTGAAATGTTATTTGGTCTTCACATACTACAGACTTTAACGTCAGTACTTTTAACTTCTTATGCAGGACTAGACTCTGTTCTGATTCACACGTAAAAATGCATAGTTTCCCATTGAGCACTGCGACAAGGAAAATATCAGTCCAGAGTTATGCAACAAAAAAAAATCAACTAAGGGTCTGACAGTAACTCTTGGCTTTGCAGTATAAAAAGTCAGCACTTAAGACAATCACATGACAGATTTTTGGGGAGAGAAATAGATTTGTTTCCTAATCTGGTAAAGAATCATTTAAGATTCTGTAAATACTCAACGTCTGAAAACTATTCAAGTGGTGCCTTAGAACAGAAGTTAATTAACTACAGACTACAAAGTTTGAAAATCTGCATCTATTTTTTTTGGTATATTAATAATTGTGCAAATGTTCTACTAAAATACATTCTCTTGTCCAGCATGGACCCTGAAATACACATGAAAGGAGTTCTTTTTTTGGTAATGGATCACATGAAAAATCCCAGAAGGACCCGCAGAACAAAACATTAATTCATTCATAATTTTGATGGATACAGCTGCATTTCAAGGGCTCTA
>JAUBNY010000307.1:578927-603463 GCA_032275445.1 Crypturellus soui | reverse complement strand
CATTAATTCATTCATAATTTTGATGGATACAGCTGCATTTCAAGGGCTCTAGTGAAACATATATTAAGATACTCTCAGGATGACTAAACTCTTTATCCTCACTGGCACGTCTGACAAACACCTTTTACTTGTAAATTTTACTAGTATAAAGCAACTCATAATTAAATGCAACTAATTGATCTCTTAAGCGCAACTTGACAATTTCACACTTCTTAATCCTACCTCTGTATCCTCCCACTGCCTCAAGCCATGTAAACTTACATATGCAAAAGTGTTTTTAAACATATATTTTCAGAGAGTGCTATTATCAAAGTCTTTAGAATATTAGAGTATTTGCTTTTTTAAGGCTTATAACATGTACCAAGGATAAAATCACTCTTTCTCAATAAGTTAGTAAAATAAGACACTAAAAGATTGGGCTCTTTTTTTGTAATAAAACATTAGGAAGAAAGAATATACAGTGGTGCTGAGAATGCCTGCTTCAGCTGATTTGAGTGCTTTAGCTTTTCAAATCTCAAACAGCCCTGCAAATCCCATTGACATGAACTTTACCTTGTACTTTTAATAGAGAGGTAGGAGAGCTACAATATGCCTAATGCTCTGTTCACTAGCCCCTATTCTTTGTTAGGATATTCTTTGTCAATAAGCTGTAAAAAGAATTACTTTAAGCTACCACCTAAAGTCCCCAGAATTAACAATTTCCTTTGCACACAGTTGGCAACTCTGCTTTGCTCATACCAAATATCTGATTTAAAAACAGTGGGTTTTGCATAAATTAGAGGTGGGTCTTACTGTTTGTTGACTAAACTATATGCACTCTCATAGAGTCAGAAAAAGTGTCATCTAATTTTCCTGAATAGGGCATTAATATTGACAAATAAAGATCTCAAGACTCTGGATTTAAAAATATGTGTAAACAATTTTTTACCTGGTACAGGCTGTCTCTCATTCCATTCACTTGTGATTAAAACCTCTAAGATTTTTATGGGGTGTTCGGTATTATCAGAGCTGTAAGAGATGGATTAGACAATAAGAACCAGGGGAAGTGTAAAAGTTTTTATTTGCATTACTCAAAAAGCATTGAAAAAAATTATAATAATGCCTTCCAGAAAGCACAGCAAAAGTAAGGTCAGAGAAGTAATTTATTTAACCTACTTTTGTATGTAGCTAACCCATGTTTACAATATAGAAGACAATAAAGATGTCCCACATACCTTGCTATCTGGAATTTGAAAAGCAGAGGGCTGAAAATTTCAGCTAGAGACCTTGCATTCAAGAGATTTTTGCTGGAGGCTTGACAAAGTCTGAGGAAATGTTTGAGCAAATACTGGAGTGTGAGCCAATACTGCGGAGGTATATTTGGAGATCTGATGAGTTTCTTCAGCAACTGAGCATATTCCTCTGAGCTCTGCACTTCTGCAAGCAAACAGATAAAAGGTTCTTGATATCAGCACAGGAACATTCAACCAGTAAAATGAAACTGGAATGTAACTCCTCTGGAAGAATCAATTTTTCAGAAAAAAAAATTGTAAATTCTGTCCTTAGTGCTATTAAGACTTGTTTCTTCTTCTGAAAAAAAAAGGGAAATGCTGAGGGAACAGTAAAGAACAAGTATTTCAAAGTCAAATGGAAACAGATATGCATTTTGGTAAAAACCACAATGTGCTCAGAGTGTACTGGTAGAAGTCTGTCTTGTGTTTAGCGTCACACATGATTGGGTAATTCTAAGATGCACTAGATAAGTCTCACAGGTGCTGTTCTAACTTTGAAGGTTACCAGTAACAATATCCTGTCTCAAGACACACAGCAGAATACTTGGCCCACGTGCTGAAAGCCTGTAAACTGCACTTGTCCAAAATGACCACTGCGTAGATCATGAATCTTATATGCACGTATTTGTCACTTTGTAATCTGTAACTCCAAACGTACTGCAGAACATCATGACCTCTAATTCATGCACTTTGTCTGCACTGATAAAAAGTTAAAAATTAGCTTTCTGCATACAGATAAGTCCTTGATTTTTCCCCCCATTTTTTCTATAGCCATTCTACTTTTCTAAAAGACAGAGAACTGAGTTAACCCTCATATTTTCCATTATGTTTGCATAAATAGAGAAGTAAATAATTCATCTCTGGATATGAATTGAAGCAGCTTTCATTAAAATCAGTGAATGCATACATTTTATTCTGAGACTCTGCCAGGGTGTGCAGAATCTTCCACTTACTTTGTGGGAGACAATGAAGCAGCTGAATCGCTGCATACTCAGAATTCTAACAAATTTATTTCTTTGTTTGATGTTTGAAATATTCTATATTCATACCTTGAGCTGCAGAAATCATGTCACTGTAAATAGCTGCTGGAATGATGGGATTTGGCAGGTCCAGGAGATATCTCTTGAGAGCATCTGATAAAATATGCACATCAAATGTCTCAAAATCCAAAGAAGAAACATCTAAAGGAAAAAAAAAGAACAACATATTTTTCAGATAGAGAAACCAGAGAAATGTAAGAGATCATTATATTAGTATATTATATTAAGTTAAATCTGCTAACCTGTATCTGTTTTACAGCGAACAGCTTGAAGAAACACTCTAAGATATATATTTGAGGTGAAGAACATAAAATGCTTAATACAACAAACAGGTCTTCTTGGTATCTGATGGATCAAATGGCACCTAGAGTCACATGTAGCCTCCAGTCATATGCTTTGCAGGGCTGAATTAAGGCTCAAAATAATGGTAGTGGCATTCTGTATGTTGGCAATGTCATGGAACATCAGAATATTTTTAACAAGTCTGTGTTTTATCTGTAAATATTTTGTGTAAGAAGTATTAATCAGGGGTTTGGTCAAACTCAGCTTTTCTACTATTAGCTACTGCTATTATGACTAGAAGCTGCATTAACAACTTGAGGCCCCAAGTCTGTAAATATTTATGTCTGTAAGTGGAAACAAATATGCACTTGCAGAATTGAGTGTTTGGTGTTTTATGGAGCAGTTTGGATTTCTCTTGTAAAGACTGGTGTTCTTCCATCATGGTTACAACTTGAAATAAGATTTGAGAGTGTCACATGCAAGAATAGCTGAATATCAGGCAAATCCGGAAATGCTTGTCTAATTCAAGTAAGATTTTGTTTCTTCTTAAACATATAACTGGTCCAGAAAAGCCCCAAATGATTACAGAAAAATCCATGTTTGGTACAAGAATTTAGAATCATTAACACTGACAGACTTTTCAGGTTTGTCAAGCTCTCTATAAAATAACTCTTGAACCTATTTGGTCATTCTGAACCAAACTCAGCAGAGGCCTCAGATATCTGAGGCCTCAGACATGGTATCTCTACATGTACTGTGAAAAAGGCAGTCAAGTGAGAACAGTGAGGCACCTAGTGCTGTGCTCCTCCTCCTCCTTCCTGTTTTCCCCAACAAAAAGCTTGCAGTATGAACTCAATCCTTACGAGATACCAAAGAATCCACATAGGAACATGGACATTATGAATGGCTCAGAAAGTAAAAAACTGTCACATAGGTGTGGATGCCACAAGAGTAAGTAGGCGTCAGAGAATCCAACCACAAATTTACAGGAAATAGTTTTCATTAGTTCTCTCGCTCTGAACCATTCTCTGAAGCATATCGCAAATTATAATCAATGCTTTAGCAAGAATAAATTTCTGGTACTCCACAACTCTTTCAGTGTAGTATCATAACCAGATTTGAACTCTCATGTCTGCTGAGCTGGCCAGATGCAAGTCAGATTTGATTTTGGAGCCAGATAGCACTGTGTTGAAGCTAATGGGCAGTTATCCAATTAATATGAAGAGCATTTTACCTATAAGCACCACAGCACACTAATGTAGCTCAAGTTTGAGAACAAAACTGACTGGCAGTCTGCTAACTCAGAGAGCAGGCAGAGATCAGAGCTGTCTATATCCATCTCTCTGAAGACCCCTTATACTGGCTTTGTCGTGGAAGATTTTCATTTTTTTAAACATAACTGTATTTTAAATAAGAATAAATATAAACCACAAATTTTTAATCGTGGGAGATAGACATAAAAGTGCACATAATTTTAGACACTCAATGAGGGATTCAGATAAGTTATAAAATATGTTAGTATTGGTACCTTGGAAAATCTGGATTTATCTGTACTGAAAAATACAGTTGCAATACTAAAAATAATGCTCTGGCTGCTAGCACTATATGCATATCTTCTCTCCCTGCATGCACACATGCACTTCTTCTCTCACACCAAAATGAAAGATAGGATGCTCTTTTGATTCGAAGGAACAGTCGCTCAAAATATCATCTCTAATTCATTTTGTTAACACTTGCAATTACTAAAAATGAAAAGTGCTGAATTCATGGTTTGAGTTTGCTTGCTTTCCCCTCTGGCGAGACTGCATGTAACCAATTTCGCCTCTTAGCCCTTGTATTTTTGAGCTCTTTTATGCAAGCGGAAACTCACACCGCACCCCGACTCGCTTGCACAGGTGCGGCCCAGCACTCTCACTACAAGAGCAGAGCTCACGATCTCTCACAGTGCAGCTGAGTGCTGCCATGTCACTTCACCCCAGCACGAAACAGAAAACAAAAGCATACCAGAAGAAACAGAAGTACATACCAGAAAAGTTGAACAGGTATGTAATGGTGGTAGCTGCATTTTACTGTCTAAACATGAGAACCCTGCCTACTGCTGCAGCATCAATTCCCCTGTCAATTCAATTCTCCCTCAACTTAATTTTCCTTTTCCTCCCACCATCACCTCTGTGCAAGGGAAGGGATGTTCAGTTATTGCCTCTCCAGTCACTGGACCAAAGGAAGCAGAAAGGCTGCACAAACAAATGCATGCACAGAACTGCACTTTAACTTGCAGACTTACAGGAATGGTTTATCTTGCTTCTCACAAAAACAAGTAAATGACAAAAGAATGATTATTATTTCTGAAAGAAGAAACAGCAATGGAGCCATGAAAAAAGTTACACAACGTATAATAGCTAAAAATATCTCCCAAATTAAGCTTAAAAATTACAAAGATTTTCCTTTAAATTAGGCCTTACGCTGTATGATTCAGAAGTAGGTCATATATAAGCTGAGAAGTGCAGCAGAGAAAATATGATGAATCTGAGCACAGAAATCTAATGCTTTAAGGAGATGTACCTACCACTTTCAAGAATTTGTCTTAATTCTGCTGAGCTGCTTGAGCCTGGTGTTCCATATAAAGTTGGACAATCCAGACCTTCAAAACAAAATCAATGGGAGAAGACATTAATATTCCTGTAGCTGTTGTCATGAAATGACATTACTTTTTTTTTTCGAAACCATTATAATTTACCAACATTCTCTCACCAGCATTCTCTTGCTTACACTACTGAATGTCATTGCTTTTTAGGGCAGGAATATACCTCTTTGTACACGCAAACTGCTGAGTCTGAAGAAAATACTGGCCAAGATGGATCGGAGATCCTGGGAGACTCATGTGCTCTTTACAGCTCTCTATGGACTGACTTTAGAGGGCCAGAACTAGGAAACAGACATATATCCCAGGAAGAAAGCAGCTTGTAAGAGATATGGGAACACCCATATCTTCTTTACACTTGCTAGGTGGAAACATCAGGTGTTTGGATTCCACAGTGTTAGTCTCATAATTGTTTTCAAATGGGATAAGAAAAAGTGATACAGAAATGTAGAAAAGCAGATGTTTGACTGACCCTGCACAAGAGCAGAGACATGAAAAGAGAGCATAGCCAGGGATGCAGAGCATCGTAGATTAAACAGTATTATGAGGCTTTCCTGGAAGCCGTACCTGTTTATGCAAGCTGTCACTAAACCCTTGCCCCCCTTCTTAAGAATAGCAAGCACCTGCTCATTTTTATGGGAGTTTGTACTCTCCTAAAGCCTCACAGCACTAGGTGAGGTGCCGTGTGCCAAGGACAGCAGTCTGAATCAGATAAACTACCACTCTCCCTCTCACGCCCAGGCTCCAAGGCCTCTCAGTGAACAGGACCCTGTGGGCAGCTCCTTCCTGTATGAGGGCTGCCTGTCAGAGGAGAAGCCAAGGTAAGAAACGAAGGGTAAAACAGAGAGGTCACAGTAGAAGAAAAGGGAGACCCTCAAAAGGATGGAGAGACATGACCAGGAGAAAGCAGGAGAGTCAAAAAAACATGTAAGGAACACTTGCTGGCTCATCAAAAAACAGAAATATAGAACTTGTGAAATGAAAAAAAAACCCCAGTGCTTGCAACTTCCAACTTTTTCATACTTTTTTTTTTTTTTTTTTTGCTTTGGGCCAACACATTACTTGCTTAGCCTTGTATGAAAGTTATGATGCTGTTTTCATGAGCAACTTGAGGTATTCATCTATCGAAAAAACAAAGCAAAATTCAACCACCCCAATCAGTTTCAATAATACCTACATTAGTTAAGTTACTAAATGTCACTTGGGGTAAGCTTTGCTATTGTTTCTATAATACAAGTAGCCTCTGTTGAGTAGAAACCAGCACAATAATCCTTAAATTTTATTATTTTCATATCAGTTGAGTAATGTGATGCATTAACAGATCTAAATCTGATTGCTGTCTTGGCTAACACAAATAACAAAAACCTTTCTAGGCCTTCTGCTTACCTTTCTTTTCAATTGTCTCCACTATCTTGACAAGGATTGGAGGAGCAACATCAGGAGGTGAAAACTGCTCAGTAAGATCTGGAAGTGAAAAACCTGTAAAAGAAAAAGAAAAAAAAAAGTGCTAAGCTACAGTTGAAAGTGATTTCTGTTTATGAAAGCCATGACACATAATGCAACCAGTTAATTTTTAAGCACTGAACAAATTAATTTTATCAGCTGTCAAAGACAGTGCAAACATCCCACTTGCCGAGCTTAAATGAGAACACAACTAATCAAGACTTGAATAAAAATAACAATTGCATTTTATGGCATCTTCTTCTAGAGATATAAATCACTCCTAGAATCACCCTTAACACTACCAGAGAAAATACAATAAAACTTTGTAATCTGTATGAAAAAAAATAGAGAAATACAATTCAAGTTAGAGAAAATTAGCTTTTTTGTCCTGAAACATAACATCCAGTGTGCACCAGATGAGGGAGCTAAACACATCATGATGTGGGAGCTGCCGATCCCCTGTGTAAAACAAATGTACAAAGGCCTGAAAGACCAGTCGAAACAAGTCCTAACACTCATAGAAAAGCTCAATGATAATTTCAGCTTGTTTTCATTTTTTCAATTCTAATAGTACTAACAGCATAGTTCTCTTGAAGTAAAATATTTGTTTTGATTCATGATCAGTGAAGAACAAACAGTGGAATGATCTGAAAGGAGCATCCTGCAGCTTCAAGCAATCCTGCACAGTAATTTTGTACAAACTTGGTTTTCATATGACAGTTTCACAGTTTATTCACCAAAGGAACATGCTATGTAAAGGAATGTTCTGGCTATGTGATACAAGCGATGATTTATCTCCAAATTCATTATTTTGCACAAAATAATTATTTCAAAGTTTTAGATCAGTCCTATTTAATTCTTGGAAAACAAGAGCATTTACATAAAGATTAAACAGCTGTCAGAAACATCTGGCCTACTTTGATGGGTTGTGTTTGATAAAAATAATCATTGAAGTAAAAGTTGCCAGTTGCCAAGAGGTGGTGATCTTGGCCTGATTAAGTTCACCGTGCATAAATATGCATGCATGCGTATGCACACGCTGCATTCCCAGCAGACTGAAACTGAACAAAATCATGAGCATTACTAGCTAGAAGAAAAAGAAAAGCAAAAGGGAAACAGCATTTTTTTTTCCTCAAATGAAATACTTCTGGATAGTCAGAAAATTAAAACTTACCACAAATGAGAAAAAAAAAATTGGCTGAGAAGTCACACTATTTTGAAGACAGCAATTAGATATCTCTTTAAAAATCAGAACAATTTAAACATAGGAAAGGTAGCTAAGAAAGTGCAGAAATGTTTGAAAGGGAAGAAAATTGAGAAGTTAAAAATTAAAAAAAAACATTATTTATAAACTAATAATGGAAGTGGAACCTACTGCATGCTAAGACATGTGACTTGCAAAAAAAAAAAAAGAGGAAAAAGAAAGGCAGAATGATGGTATGATAATGATGAAATACTTTCCAGTCCATTCATAACTAAAAAGGACATTAGAAAAACATCTGTTGGTCATAAAAGCTTAACTTAGGAGGCTCAGAAAATGAGCATTCAGGAGTCCCAAAAGAGTTGCCTACAGAGATTTCTGGCCTACTGCTGTTAGTTTTTAACGAATCATGGAAAAATCAGAGCAACTTCAGAGAATCAAAAGGGGTTTAATGCTCTATCTGCACTCTGAAAGGACAAGTAAGATGACCCTGATGACTACAGGCTAGATATAATACCAGAGCTGGACAAAATAATGGAAAACCTGATATCAGACTCTTATGATAAAGCAGTAAAAGGCAGCACTGTTACTAGGGATTGCCTGCAAAGCTTCACAGAGGATCGGTCCTGCTAAAAACCACACTACTTCCTTCCTTGATAGGATCAGAGTTAGCTGAAAAATGCAAATGAGTAATCATAATAAACTCTGAAGTTTTGACAGATATTTGACTCAGTAAAACATTTTGATTGAAACTTAAATACATGCTTAAAAGCATGTGTTGAATTGATGAAGATTTGGCCAACCTGCCAAACTCCAAATATAGTTACTAGTGAGAACAAATTACCTATAGAAGGAACAGATTTTTTTTTACCTCTTCATTTCTGCTTTACTAAACACAAGTTGGGTTCAAATACAAGACTCTGTTCCAGCCCCTGCTGAGACATGCTGAAGCACAGACTATAAGATTTGTAAGATTCTGGTCAAATAGTTCCTTTGGACCCCAAACTGTGAATCTCCCTTATGATGATGCAAAATCATGCTGAAAGATTCAGATGGTCAAACCAGAGTCATAATAAAGGGTATGTTACAAAAATCCTATTATAATACTAGGCATAAGGCATAGAATGTATCCTCTACATGGCAGTAACAGGAGGTTTTAAGAAGAGCTGACATATTTTACTTCTGAAAATAACTTTCTGTTCCTTAGGTAGCTAATTATACGAAGTGCCCTTCTCCCCGTAAGAGCGGTGATGAAATTGCATCATCTCTGAAGACAGGCGCTCATCTCGATTGCAGAACGGCTGCCTGCAACGAGGAGTCTGAACTGACGCTGAGGAAAGAAGGGAGTGAAGAAAGAGAAACAGAGGAAGAAGGTCAACAGACCTTGCAATGTAAAGCAAACCTCAGATTGATTAAAATAAAGGATTTCCTCCATTTCTCTCCTACTCTAAAATATGTAACTGGAAGAATACCAAAATTCTGGGAGTACAGAGGAATTTCAGCTTTGTTTCTTCTTCTCTATATCCAAATCCTCTTCTCCAGAGCATGAACTTCCATCTACCAGGAAAACTAGTGAACTTTTAGATAAGAACAAAGCCTTTGAAAACAATGGCAATCTATTTTGTAAATACCTAAACCATAAAATTCCTAAGTATGAATTTGACTAAAACCTCAGAATACTCACCTTTTAATACTAAGTACACTAGTGAGTAGCAGTTTTACAGCAAATCAATACAGACACATGCTCAGTGGCAATAACAAAACCTACACTTATCTTCAACACAGTAATCAAATAATAACACAAACAATAAAAACCACTACAGTGCTCCATAATGCTGAGAAAAAAATTTCACTTTAAACGCACTCTAGAAATGCATTGATAAATTAAAATTACTTAGCTTCCCACCAATTTGGGGATTGCCTATTCATTACTATTATTTCCTATATAAAATATCCACAGTATCATAGTGCCATTTGCACTTTAAACTTTTACACAAGATAGAAAATGACAGTAATGTAATGATGAAAGGCCTCAGGAAACATCCATCTGCCAAAAAAAAAGACTTAAGAGCGCTTGCAGAACTGAAGCCAGTTTATAACATTTACATAGAAGTAAGGGAAATTTGGGCACAGTGCCCTTCCTTTTTCAAAATGCTGACAGGAAATGGCAGAGTAAGAAACTACAGCTAAGTCTCGGGGAAAAAAAAAAAATTGACTTCTGGAGCCAGAACACAAGATATACTCAAAAAATGTTCTGATTCTAGATTAGATGTTCTGAATGAAAATACAGCATGCATATTAGGAGTTTTGCAGTAGGGGAGGAAAACCTTTAGTAAAAGGAAAGAGCATAAAACCCCACATGCAACCTGCACTTAGTACCTGATTTCAAAAGTATCTTTTGCTTTGAAGCATGCTGCAGCACAGCACTGAGGCTTGGAGAACCAAATCCACCTTTAAGAATCTGAGCAACTTTGGAGATCCCTTTGCTGCAATCCAGAATCAGTTTTTCACTTAGAGTAATCATCTCCACCCTCCGAAAGAAATCCAGCAATTTTCTGGAAATCCCACCGTCTCCAGAAGATTAAGGATCTACAGAGCTGTCAGACAGCGTCCGTGTCTTCCTCCTAGCCACAGGTCTGGGAGCAGGTCTCCAGATATTAAGGGAGCTTCTGATGACACACTGCAAAAGCTGCATTTCCCACTGGCTCTATTTTTACCTCGCCGCAGTGAGAGCCAATGGGATGAAGCAGGACACGGGGTGCCTCCGAGCTGCGCGTGCTTCCCTTCCCCGCACACAGACAGGCCTCGACAGCGCTGAGGCAACGGCGGCGTGTGGGAGCGCGGAGCATACCTTACGCCTAGGGGTTGCCAGCACAGCTACAAAGTGCAAGATGAAACCGGCACACAGCTGCACCTTTTGGAAGGGTTCTCAGTAAAAAGAGATATTTTGGAGTTAGTACCTGGCAACGGCAAGTGGAAACTTAAAGCTGGAGTTTGGCTTCCAAAGTTTCTGAGCCAAATCTTTCATTACTTCTGGAAGAAGAATGAAAATGAATATATATATATATATATATAAAGGATATAATTTAAAATGTAACAGCACACACCATGAAAAAAACGTTCAATTTCTAAATATTTTTACGGCAACTGTATACTAGCATTACTCAAATTCAGTTCTGAATCAAGAACTCCATGCATAATCTTAACCTTTTTCAAGAAACGTGCATTTAAGCCTATGCACAGATATTGCAATCAATGACAATGTAGTTGGGCATAGAAGTCTATTATCTGAGAGGATGGATCTTAAGATGTTTATAACTGCCTTATGTGCATGCAGACATGCTCTTTATTTACACAACTGTATCCACTAACATAGCAATTTATGTCTTCACAGATTTGCACGTATCCTGTGTGAAAGCCATATAATGTGCTTGGGCTCCAAGGGTTTGAACAACACTAAAATTAACTGTGCAACTAACATAAACATATTAATTAACAGAGAAGAACAAGGCAACAGTAACTGTCACTGACAGGCAAGTTGTGATAATACCTCCAACAAGGTCAGCTAACAAAACCATGAAGCCATGAAACCATGAAGGTACTTTTGCTGTGGCATCATCAGGAGCGTGATGGAAGGCAAGGTATGGCCAATGGCAGATTCTCCATGGAATTCAACCTCTGTGCTTACTACTGAAAATCGTGGGAAGTGGAGGACCTTTCTTTTTTCGCTTCAAATGCTGTTATTCCAGGAAACAAGCAGTTACTCCTTGTACTGGCTCAGGGAAAAGCAATTCAAAGAATGTTTCACTATTATCATTTGTCCTCCCTGAAGCAGATACTGAATTTAAATGGGCATTCATAATGGCTGAATTTAAGCACTGGTCAGCACATAATGTCAAGCTTGAGGGGACATGCACTTTGGAAAGGAGGGCGGGTGAATATTCCTGCACAGCCTTTGGAGCAGTGCTTGGAGTCAAGGCAATCAATGCCCTTGTAGTGGTTTAATGCCAGGAATCCCCAAAACAACACAACAGCAGCACTGAGGAAGACTACACTGAGAACACCTCAAAAGCTGTGTCTATGTAAACAAGAGTTTAGATTCCTTAATGGAGAAATCACCAGGAGGTCTCTTGGCAAGCGTGAGAGAGGAGGCCCAGCGCTTATCAGCGACTGTCAGGTGGCGACTGCTCCAGATGCTGAGACCAAATCTTCACTGCCCCCTCACATCTGGTTTCGTCAGCTGTGGAAGAAGAGCCACAGGAATGTCACGGCCCATAACAGAAGAATGAAAAGACCCTTGCTGACACAAAGTGTGTAACTTCTGCTGAGGGGGCATTTCAGTCCATTATATGTTTCTTTATAAAATTAGGAAGGGTCCAATGCTGTACAAAGACAGAAAAAAGATGGGTTTGGTATTACAAATAAATACTAGAGAAAGTTTATTCCAAGATTTGAGAACCATAACTGTGTCTTGGCTTTAGTAATTCTAGAAAACTTCATGACATTTACCAAAAGAAAAATAAATCAGATATTTAGAAATGCCTAGTTGCTTTTAGCAATGTGTTTTAACTGGAAAAGGATGAAATACAAGAAGGTGAAGTGAAGAAGCTAATGCCACTGCATGTCATAGATCAATCAAGCACTGCAATAGCCTGTAAAATTATCTGCAACTGTTGGAGGAGAAAAAGAATTCCTTTTGACTAAGAAGATTTGGTTTTCGCTATAGCTAAGTTCTCCTAAAGGCAGAATCCATCACTAAAACAGCAAGAAGAACAACTTTTCATGGCTCAGCCATCCTCTCCAATATTTGTTTCATTAACAATATTGTAGATTTTTTTTCCATATGAGAGGAAGGTTTAAGCTTCTGTGAATTTGATACATCCATTATGAATGGCTAAATAGGCCTCTCAAATATTACTTGTCTTTTATTTTTATCAGATGTCGTCAATCAGACAGACTGTGGAACCAGAATACCACGGAGGCTTTGGCAGCAAAAGGAGACTAGATCAAGAAGAAATGAAGAGAGAAGACTACTATCTCAGAGCTAGATAAAGAAATGGTTTGGCCCAGCAGGGCTCTCAACCTTCGGGCTCACAAAAAGCCAGCTTTCTATTTAGGCAGGAAAATGCCTGCAAATCAAGATTTATTGAGATATGAAAGATCCCAAAACTATGAAAAGGAATGGAGAAATAATGTCTGCTGGTGACCAGACTAGAGTACAACTGGGAAGTGTGATGGAAATTCAGCTAATTCTAAATTCCTGTCAGCAAATTCTTCAATAATATGCAGCAAGTCCAGTTTATTTTTTTTCATCGATCAGAAGGTTTTGACTATTAGCTGGAGGACAAAGTGTCAACTTCATTCAGTTTTAGTTCAGTTTTAATATGCTAAGGATTTTAGCCACAGAAGGAAATACAGCTCTGTACTGGAAAAATAATTTATAATATTAGATTGTCAGTCCACTTCATCTACAACTAAGAAACATCTGAATAAGGCAAAATACCCCTCTTGGAGAATTTCAATGGTATCAATTATCAATGGATAAAGAGTACTCCATTAATGTGTTCTGGACTTCAAAAAGCTTTTGAAAGTATTTATATTTCTGCTGTTGTTTTATACCAGTAATACAAAATGATAACACATTTTCAAAGGAGCTTATTACAAAAGATCACAAAAGAAGCACAACGGCAGGAAAAGGGAGCCTTATTAACACAACCTTCTGAACTTCAATCGATTCACAATGCACCGGTCACAATGCAATTTGAGCATTTGTAGAATCTTGTGGGTGAGGCAGGTACTTACAACATCAATTTTAAGTTTGAAAAAAAATAGCATCTCAAGCTGCTTTTTCTTTTTTTTGTAGAAAAATGAAAAAGTATATGCAGATTGTTATAGTGTTTGTGATACTTAACAGAATAAGTTTATGCAGTCATTTTTCCCACAGGACAAATATATGCATGTTATGATTGGGCCACTTATAGTCCAATCCACAGAACCCATGAAGGTTGGAATAAAATCTGAATATTACTTCATCTTATCTTGGCTACATATAATATATGGAAAAAGACAGTCACCTGTATAAATCACTGCTGTGAGACAAGTCAAATACTTTGCTTAGATACTTTCCACAGTTATCAGCACAAATATGCAAGGAATGATCTGACTGATAAAATGTGTGTACAGCGATTACATGGGGACATGGAAAGTGGTGGTGTGAGAAAGATCTGCTCTCTCCTCCCCGCATATAACCATATATAACCGCATATAACTGCACCAGCTGCATGTAAAGGCTAAGGAGAGTAAGCAGAGAAACTATGAGTGAAGGGAAAACAACCCAAAGCAAATGTAGATTAATACGAGAAAATCTATAAACAACAGATAGCACAAACCTCTGATCTGATATTGAAAGTTGTAGTTTTTAGTGTATTGATTCTTCAGAAAAAGAAAAGTTTTTTTTAAATTTTTCTCTGACACAAAAATGAATGCTTGTCACAGACCTGAAACATTAATCATCCAAAAAAAGAAAAAAAAAGAAATAAAAAATAAAACAAAACCAAAGTTTAACAAAAGGAGAGAAAAAAATGTATCCAATTTGAGAAAAGCTTAGCTGAACAAATGCACAGCAAATTAACACATATTTGCATGGTATGAAACCACCAATCAGCAGCAGCACTGTAGAATATTATAGTCCTTCATTATGGTTTAATACTTCAAATAGTATCTGCTAATCACATTTCACACTTATTAATGTTTCACAAAGCCCCATTTCTATCATCTGTGGAAGGGAAGTGGTACAGCCCGTACTGTGGTGGAATTCTGTACATAATATTCTAACAGATTAAACCTCAGTAAGTTCATGAATTATGAGTTGTCAGGCACTTTTCTCATCTGCTACAGAATACACTTCTTAGAAACAGGAGCTATAAATAAGACAACAGATGTTTTTTGTTGGCTTCAGTTAAAGCACAGACGATTTTTAAAAAGCAATCTGCAGTTAAAAACCCTGTTCTAACGACAGTATTCTGCTTCCCTCTATGGGTGAGCTTTTGTAATACTCCTTTTTGAAACTATAACTGAATTTAGGATTTGAAATGGCTGCAACTATTTCCAGTTAGCATTTCTCACAGAATGTATGTGACCAACAGGATCAGAGAAAGCAGAAGCCCTCTTCTGGGCAAAAACTGCAAGGCTTACAGAAAAAAAGATTAACTAAAGTGAATACATTCTTGCATTCTAATGCCATGCACAATGTTTAAGTTAAATGGTTCTGAAAAAAAAAAAAAAAAAAAAAAAAAAACACCTCATCCCAGGCAGCTCAGGGGCTTGGAGGCTTCAGTCCGGTCCTTCGTTTCTCACAGCTCATCCTAAGCCCTGAGCAACTCTGTAGGTGCAGATCAGACAGCAAGATTCTCACAACTCCTAATTAGCATTTGTTTAAATAGAAAATCAGGTTAACATCTCCAAACTGAACAAGCAGGTACGGCTCTCAGTGTGATTCTGAGGCAGAGAAAGAAAATATTTTAAAAGTTCACATCTGCTTCTAAGTTCCTGAAGAGGTCTGCAGGTTCCAAGATAATATTATTCAATCAGAGATATTAGAAGATTACAATAAAAAATGTTAAAATACTCACTTGCAGCATCCCCCATGAGCCAGGATAAGATGGTTGGAGCCAGTAAATTACAAAGCATTGCCATTTTTGCCAAATGCTGCTTGCACATATTCTCTCCTCCTCCTGGATGGCAGCTCCATAGTTAGAAACCAGCGGAGCTTCAAAAATCTTGAGCGGTTCTGCCCAGCTCCCTGCATAGATGCTAATGAGCAGCAATGATAAAGGTTGCTGCAGAACAACGGCTCTGACTTGACAGTCCAGCTTCTGCCAGTGGTCTTGCATGAAACCGTAAGTGATTTAAAGGAAAAAATACTACATTGAATATCCGAGTGTAGTGTGGCTAGTGTAGGTGTGAGGACAAATGGCACGTTCTACTGACAACTGCCTCTTGCGACCAAATTAACAGGCCCCCTGTGCAATGTTCAGGGTTAGTGTTGTTATTAAACATCCAGATTGCAGTAGCAGTACCTAGAAATCCTTATCAGGCTCAAACTGTTCTGTACAAACAACATCTCCCTTATTGGCCTTAGGATTAACTAAGCAATCTCTTACAATTCATACCAGTTGCTCTATTAACCTTTCCACAAACTTTACCTCATCTTTCCCTAAAATGTTCAAGCCATGATACTCTAATGCTGGTTCTGCTCTTTAAATTCCTTAAGTTTCCTCTGCTTCACACATGGCATACTATACAGACAAATAATAGAGCACAAAAATCACAGTGTCAAGTTCTCAAAGTTTAAGACAACTAAGAACTAAGGTTGCACATATAATATCAGTTCTTTCACCTCTTTTCATGTTATCATATAGCATTGTTCCCACCAAATTACTCTGCTTCAATCAGTGCACAAAAAGTCCAGTGTTCTTGAGCAACAGTTCAGTAGTTGAGATATTTATTACTTTCAGCTTTGCTCTGTGAAAGGACATAGGATCTTCTGGTAAACTCCTATTCTGCTACTCAGTTTCTGCTTCAAACCTGGATGCCTGGTCCTGTAATATTTCTAATCTAGCTTCTCATGCAAGAGCACTTTGTCCCATAACTTGGTCTCTAGTTCTTCCTAGCAAATGGGAAAATAGTCTTTTGTTTCTGAAAACCTCCATCACGCTGAAAAGACAGCTGTCTGTCTTTTAACGGAAGTAATACTAAGGTCAGCCTCAGAAAAAAACACTTAAAAAGTTTGGATCTGTCCAGCCATTAGTATATTCTGCCTTTTCTGGAAAAAGTTGCAGAGAATGCTGTGCTGAGATGGCTTCCATGACATCAGCTCTCAGTTGCAGCAAGTTCCCATGCTGGTGGTTTCAGACCTCTGACCCAAGCTTTGTTGGCTTAGCTCAGTAGACAGGCTACTAATGAACATATGTTAGAAAACTATAGTCCTTTTGTTAAATAAATACCCCCGCTACTAGGTAACCATTTAGTACTTGCTGTTAGTCAACCAGCTTTCTATTAAGACACCCACTCAATCAACTTCTGACTTCCGGTAGAAGTTCAAGGCCTTGTCTCCTCATATGGACTTTGCAATGGAGGGTTGTTTTGTCACCTCAGGATGAGAACAGTGCATTTTCCCCTACAAAATGAGCAAAAAGGGTGCCAACACGCAAAAGCTCGATTATTACTTGCTATGTTTCAATGAGAGAGGGTGCTACTTTATCAAAAAAGATGTTGGCAGATATCCTCTTCTGTATGGTCTGGCACTAACCTACCAAGCTGACTAATCTCATTCCCCATTCCACATAATCACAATGAAGGTTAGTAGTAGTGCTTCAGCAGCACCTGCTCTTTATAACAGAAACAGGACTGCTGGATGGACATTTGCTGGAAGACACTGAGCATCCTGGCACTCTCTTCTTATGACCTGCCCAGCTGAAAAGTACCTTCCTTTCTTATTGCTCTTTACTTCTCTTACTACCGCAAGTCATCAGGAGTTTCTGATACTGACTCTGCTTGAAAAGTAGCTTTTAAACCATTCTCTTTCTTATTCAATAATCTTAATACATACAACTTTCAGAGTAAGTTGTACTTTTTTTGTTGCTTCTTTGCTAAAGACAGAATAAGTGGGAGAAAAAAGAAAAATCACAACACTCACAAAGCATCCACCGGCAAGCAATCTAGAGAAGAATAAGCTTCTCACTAGTGCAAGAAAAAGATAGTGTGCATTATTATATTTAAGAAGACAAGTTGTTTAGATCTGGAAGATTTACATTAGAATATTGGCAGAAGCTGCTGACAGATAAAAGCCAAAACAGCTCCTTCATCTTTTGGGAATTATGGGAAACATTTATAAACACAGAGCAAGTTAAAAATAATGAGTGTAGAGAAGTCACCTAGGAAAAAAAATGCAAACAATGGGTTTGCTTTATTCTGTAAGCTGACATATTTCAAACCAAGTCTTTCTTGTCTTAAAAAAAAAAAAAGTAAGAAAAAAATAGAAAAGCAGTTTGGGGCTCTAGATGTAGCAACAAAAATGCAGAAACACAGCAATGTTGAAAGGCAATCTTATAAGAAAGCAAAAATGGGTTAATCCTTATAGGCATTAAACCATGGGCTGAACTGACATAGATACTGAAACACTATTATTGAGAAATTCCTGAACTGGATCTGCAGAGAGTTAATCTCACTGCCTTCTTTAATTTCAGATAAAGAAGAAAACTCTCAGTTTGTATGTAATAAATTCTCTGACCTTAATCACACAGCTGTCTGGATTCCCCTCCACAGTAGTATCAGCATTGATTTTTCACTCCAACTTTTATCACTGTCCAGATACAATTCCAAAATGGAATGGAATATGAATGGAATTCCTCATGGAATATGAAGTAGCACTTAATGTATGAAATCAAAAGTTATCTGTTCCAAAACCAATGTTACATTTGTTCACACTGTGCTGTTGAATTAGCTAATTTAGATCTTAGCAGTTAAAGCAATGAATTAATTTCATGAAACTTAACTGCTTTGAGCATATAATGGTCTCAGCTGGCCACCTAACTTGATCTGGATGAAGAACACTCTTTCTGTATCTGCATCTAGCATTCTGCACTGTAGAAACTTGTATAGCACAAAAATCTGTTATGAGAAATGCCAAGAACAAAAAGATAGCATCAAAAACTGGCCATGTTTTACCATCAGCATCTACAAGCCAAATCCTGACTGAAGTTTGGGTAAAAAGTATGGAACAGTTTGCTTTGGTAGGACTCATATATTTGCAAGGAGATGAAAAGCAATAGAAACAGGCTTCCTCTTGAGAAGCTTTATTTTAAGTATTTCGGATGGATTTTTGCAACATCAGTGCAAATACTGTTAAATTGATTTAGACTCTAGGAAACCGTAAGAAAATGTGACCACACACACATACACACACACACACACACACACAGAGATCTTTTTTCCATCGCCGTCCTGTTCTTGCTGAGAAAGCTAAGTCAGTCTTCTAACCTACCCATTTACATCTTAAAATATAATAGCATTATCTATTTGTCCATCTACTTGTATTTCCACATATGTACACACTCCAAAAGACAGACCTTGGAGTTACAACCACTTAGTTGTTTTAGAATGTTGATTATAGCATACAATAAAGGTGAAAAAATATCCCCTACTTGCACAAGATGTGATAAAACATGTGAAAAGGTCTTCCAGCTATGACTGGAAACAGGTGGAGGCTTGTAAGGCTGAAGGGCTTCTGCTGGAAGGAGTTTGCCTTCTTCCACACTGGCAAGCAAGGCCAGATACATCCTGGTTGTTTTCCCACTATCCTACTGAAGGAAAAAAAAAAAAAACCCTCTTGCATGTCTGTTCTTGTTACTGTGCTCCAGAGGAATCCCTTGGTCATCACCTTGCCAAAAGAAAGAACTGGTTACCTTTATTTGACCCTACCAAATGGGAACACCTCTTTCTTTTTTCTTCTATCTTCTTAAAGAACTTTTTCCTCTTTTGTTTGTTTAAATTTGGGGCAAGCCAGAAAGAGGAAGGATGGCTTACTTGATTCACAGATGGAGAATCATTTCAAAAAACTAATTCCCTGCTGAGAACAGAAGCAAGAGGAATGCATTTGTTTTAAAGTGACCTGTTTTTCTAACAGGCTTATGACTCCCTTCTTTCAAGGGTGGTTCAAGTGACTTGCCTGCTTTATCAGAACAAGAATTCTTCTATCTGTGCCTCCTTTCAAGTTCCAATTTTATGCATTCAGCTAGAAAAACTTGTATCTTAATTAGTTAGTCTTTGGCATCTTCAAAGAACTTTACTAAGACTTCAAAACTTAGAGCTCCTCAAAATGGTAGAGCCAGCAGACTGTTGGCATAACCACTACTACACTACACACCAGCTATGTAATTCTTTCAGGACTCAGGTTTGCTAAACAGAAGCCTGCCATCAAACTAGTAACTGTGCTACTTACCGTCCTTTTAGGAAGATCAGTATGAAAAATGTGCCATTCTGCCTTTCTTTTTCTTATATTTTACTATATGTCAGTCTTCCGCATTTTAAACATTCTTCTCAAACTGAGAAGTCTTTGGAAACAAAGCAATGCTACTGGTTATTCTAATGCTATGCAGCTAAAGGAATTAGTGAATATTGTAGTTAGACTCCCTGATGTTGTGAAGGAACCAGACTGAAATAAGAAAATGTGAGGCCACAGGTGTAGCCTACCTGGAGACACATACACTCAATTTGCTTGGCTTCTGCTTTCATGGGGAAGAACAGTCTTGTTCTAAACCACTATGTATGAAAACTGGATTTCCCCTTAACCCTCAAAATAGCTACAAATTACTCATCCTCAAATTATATGCAGAAATTTAGTACATACTAAGAATCAATACTGTAGTTTACTGTTACTGTAGTCTCTAATCAAGCTATTGAGAATAAGAACAAAGCTATAGGCGTTATTACAGTGTTCATTTACACCATGGTCTGACAGTGTTTTTAAAGCTCCAAGGCAAGCTGCTTTTTTATTTGTGACAGGAAAAATACAGGTGGATTAGAGATTTCTGACAAGCTATAAGCAGGTGATCAGATCACACCTAACGAGTCAGAAAAGTCTAGATTCCCTAATATTTTAAATTCATCTTGCAATTAGAGAAATGTGTGCTTTTACTTCAGAATGGCCATCAACTTGAGTCCAAAGAACAAATTGGAACCACATTTAACTCTGCTTTTTCCTTCTCTTTATAGCTTCTCCATGCTTTCGGCACATTACATGTTCTGTCTCCTCTCTCAGCATTTGGTCTCCTTTTCCTTCTGGCGCTCTGTAATGCTGCCAGCCAGCAAGCTTTGCTTTTAATAAGTAGATCTGCCAACTTAAACAGCAGTCTCCTAAGGCAATCAAATAATGAAATACACATGTATATACTTGCACGTAATCTGTCAAATGCCTCTATAGCCCACTACAAACTATTTTTGCAATTCAAGGCTTTTACAGGTACATTCATACATTCTTGTTTTTCAGAGTCCTCTGTCCCTGCTGAACAGATAAACCTAAAGCCTCTGTGATTTACATACCAGTATCTAGAGGAGACATGAGTTGTGAAAAAATGCAAAAAATACAAAGCTTGTGCAGACAGCTTCATATAGAATACGCATATCCTTCAATTTCTCCAATTTTGCGAAGAGGTCTGGTGCAAGACCGCACAGATTCCTCCACCACAGAATACTCTTTTCATGTTTCAAGTGTATCCAGAAAGTGCTGGAGTTAATGAACAACATTCCAAATATCAAGAGTATTTTTTCTGCCTCCCTTGTTATTCATCTATCATTTGCACTGAAGCATTCTGGATGTCCTCTTTCTAAACTAGTATTTCCCAAAGGAGAAATTTAATGTTTGACTAGCAACAGAGTAATCCAGCAAAAAACTTTGTCTGTCACACTGGTATGAAGTTATAGTGCCACATCTCTTGATTAAGTAAGGCTGCAGTTTGCAGCATGGCAGAACAAAGGTGGTATTAAAAGCATCTGATTTCAAGGACTAAAATTAATGAGATAACTTGCTACCCTTGGAAGACTCCTGTACTCTTCCTGTGCATTGCAACTGTGAAACTGGAAAAAAAGAAAACTATTAGAGGTTAATCATAGGAGTGTTAAGGAAAAGGTAATTTAAACATGCATCCCTGATTGGCATCCTTGTAGTATGAAATTTACTTTTACAAGCCTGAGAATTTGAAAATTTAAACACATGTTCTACCCCCATGACACAAAGATTAGTGATTTAAAACTGTAGATACTTTAAAATCATATTTGTGTGTTATGTATGTCACAGGAATCCTAATGCTGCCTTTACTCACACCAGTACCCTGAAGATGTCTTAATATTCAAAAAGTTCCATGACACTATTACCAGGAATGTCACTGGAAAGAGCACAAGAGGCAACTAAGAAATCTGTTTCCGGAAAGGAGTCTGAATTCTGTAAAACAGAGGTGGTTTCAGACCACAAACTAAATAACCAAAATGAAGCAATTCCCATTTGGTGAAGAGGCCCACAATGCACAAAGGAAGGATGAGAAGAAAAAAAAGGGTCAGATGACTATGTAATTAACAACTGTATCACACTGCATACGCTACAAGGTGGTATAGTTACATGTACAAACATAACTCTAAAATGCTCGGTTTTGCAGCCTTAACAATGTTCTGTTAATATAATGTGGAATTCACTATACATAATGCAAATACATCAAAATAGCTAAATCCATGTTTATTCTAATATTTCATCATCATAACAGAATATCTAATTAAAACTGCCACTGTATCACTTCCTCACTTGTAAGACACCCTACTGATCCTCACACTAACTATCCAGATACAAGCAGCCCTGAAAAATAATCATCTTTGCCAAAGTGTCTAGCAGCATAAAGCATTTTTATCTGCATTAGTGAAGAATTTTATTTGCTTTAGTGTAGTGAACATCACTACTTGATCAGTGAATGCAACCAAGGGAAATAACCTGACTGAAAATAATATTCGTGTTTTCCATCGTCAGTTAAGTGTAGCTCAAAAATTTAAAAGACATTTCTGCTATTAAATTTGTAAGTCTTACTATGTAATGGATGACACTGAAAGTTAAGTCATATCCATTAAGCACGGAGTAAAAGGAAGAGCTGGAACTGATTAGAAACATGCTTTACACCACCTAAAAGTTATGAGTTTGATATGGGAATTATGGAATGACACTCCATGCCCTGTTAACACAGGTCAAACTAGATGATCGTAATGCTGTTTCCCTTCTGTCCTTGAAGTCCACAAAAGAACAATTAGATACTGCTCTTCTATACACCGTATATCATGTAATATTTCACACACATTCATACCAGATGAAATCTCTGTACTGAAAGGCAGAATCTCTTTAAAACAGCTAGCATAATTACAGCATTTGCACTGCAAACCCTGTAGGCAATGGGACCTTTGCCTGAAAGAAATGGGCATAAGACCTGTGGGATTTGTCCCAAAGCTGCTAATCCTTGACTATAAGTCTGATCCTATTCCTTTTGAAATCAAAATGTGTTTTGCCACCAATTTAAGGGAAAGTAAAATAGGAGCCTGCTGCTTCTTGCATGAACAAGTCTTTTTGGTAAACAAAGTCATGTCTAACATTTATAACAACATCAGTACTGCAAAATAAGTTTTTTTTTCTTTTCCATCCAAAGAGATTTTGAATAATACATTTTAAATTCTGAATTCACAAGAGAGCAGCTCACATTAACAGGCACAGGCATGTTAAATGTAAACTACTAGACAACTTACCACAGTATTTGATTGACTGGCTATTTAGATCAGACAGACAACAAAAAGCAAAAAAAATGTCCCATTCTCTTCTTATAGGCTGTTTACTGTGTCATAATAAAACCCTAGATATTTGTCTTAGCGGAAACATCTGGAGCAAAAACATGCCAGTTGGTAACTGTCTTCCCCTTTTTGCTAAACGGTACAAGCAGCCTAAAGTCCTGTATCTTAATTCACTGGGGAAAGCACCTCCAATCCACTCTCCTTTTCAGTACAGGTTTTAATATGGTAAATATAAGAAATGTAACTATCACTCTGAGACTAGCCTAACCCAAAGCGATGATTAATATCACATAGAACAGATGAGTGCCAAACGTTCTCTTAGCAGATAGTCACACTTCTCTCAACAGCCAAAAGAAGCAGAACTTCTTGTCAGGTGTTCTGCTGTAAATGCTGTTAACCCAATGACTTGCAGGCAGCCTCCCTAAATCCTTCTCTCTGTCACGAAATTGCTTATGTAGGCTAACGAGTAACCATGCTATTCTGGCTGCAGAAAATGAAAGCGTTGTGATAATAACGGGAGAAATGAAAACCCCTTATTTTAACCATGAGGCTGGAAATTATGCAAACTAAGAAAAGCATTTTGGAGTTCTCAGGACTAAATCTGAACCCAGGAAGAAGTTAGAAAAACACAAAAGCAGTAGGGAATGCACACTAATCTCCCAACCTACAGTAATAAATTATAAATACAGCAGAACAAGAAGAATTCAAACATTCATCCCTCTGTGCCCCTGAAGACCCCTAAAGTAAGTGAATAAAGGTCCTTTATTTGCAGACATTTGATATGAAGCTTTTGCTATGTATTATTTTGAATACAAGTTCCTTAACACTTTTGCTGTTGAATAGGCAAGATTGTGCGAGCCACTGAAAAAAAAAAATCTTTAGTCTCAGAACTGGCTTACACTGGAACAGGCAGCCTCCCTAAATCCTTCTCTCTGTCACAAAATTGCTTATGTAGGCTAACGAGTAACCATGCTATTCTGGCTGCAGAACAATTGAACAGATTTGGACTGGCGAGAATATACACTAAATTATATTCAAACATCTGTCCAGATTTGACTACAAAGTACCCAAAATAACTTGCTTCAGAATGTCAGCGGATGACATTTTCTGACGTTTCTCTCAAGGGAAAGGCTATACTGCAAACAACGCGAACACAAAACAAAGAGTTGAAGCTTGTACTGCAGCAAGAGGCGCAAAGCAACCGAGTCTGCTCGGCCAAGAATTTCTGACTTCAGAGGAGCTCCAGCAGGGCCCTGATGCGCCAGAGGGGACGAGCATCGCGC
>JAUBNY010000307.1:564902-578827 GCA_032275445.1 Crypturellus soui | reverse complement strand
AAGTTAACTTAACGCAACCAAGGTAAATAACCTGACTGAAAATAATCTTTGCATTTTCCATCACCATTTAAATGAAGCTCAAAAATTTAAAAGACATTTCTGCTATTAAATTTGTAAGTCTTACTATGTAATAAATGAAACAAAGTTGTCATGTCCATTAAGCACGTAGTAAAAGGAGGAGTTGGGACTGATTAGAAACATGCTTTACACCATCTAGAAGTTATGAGCTTGATATGGGAATTATGGAGTGATGCCCCATGCCCTGTTAACGTGGGTCAGGCTAGATGATCGTAAGGCTGTTTCCCTTCTGTCTTTGAAATCCACAAAAGGACAGTCAGATACTGCTCTTCTATACGCTGTATATCATGTAATATTTTACACACATCCATACCAGATGAAATTTGTATACTGAAAAGGCAGAATCTCTTTAAAACAGCTAGCATAATTATAGCATTTGCACTCCAAACCCTACAGACAGTGGGAACTTTGCCTGAGAGAAATGAGAATAAGAGCTGTGGGATTTGTCCCACAGCTGCTAATCCTTGACTATAGGTCTGATCCTGTTCCTTTTGAAATCAAAATGTGTTTTGTCATCAATTTAAGGGAAAGTAAAATAGGAGCCTGCTGCTTCTTGTATGAACAAGTCTTTTTGGTAAACAAAGTCACATCTAACATTACAACATCAGTACTGCAAAATAAGTCTTTTTTTTCTTTTGCATCCAAAGGATTTTTGAATAAAACATTTAAAATTCTGTATTCAGAAGAGAGCAGCTCACATTAACAGGCACAGGCATGTTACATTTAAACTATTAGACAACTTACCACAGTATTTGATTGACTGACTTTAGATCAGACAGACAATAAAAAGCAAAAAAAAAAAAAAAAAAAAAAGTCCCATTCTCTTCTTATTGGCTGTTCTTACTGTGTCATAATAAAACCCTAGATATTTGTCTTAGAGGAAACATCTGGAGCAAAAGCATGCCAGTTGGTAGCCATCTTCCCCTTTTTGCTAAATAGTACAGGCAGCTTAAAGTCCTGTATCTTAATTCACTGGGGAAAGCACCCCCAATCCACTCTCCTTTTCAGTACAAGTTTTAATATTGTAAATATAAGAAACGTAACTATAACTTTGAGACTAGCCTAACCCAAAACAATGATTAATATCACGTAGAACAGATGAGTGCCAAATGTTCTCTTAGCAGATAGTCACACTTCTCTCAATAGCCAAACGGCTATTCAAAAGAAGCAGGACTTCTTGTCAGGTGTTCTGCAGTAAATGCTGTTAACCCAATGACTTACTGTAAGAAAATGAAAGTGTTGTGATAATAATGGGATGATGAAAACTCCTTATTTTAAATATGAGGTTGGAAATTACACAAACTAACAAAAGAGTTTCAGAATTCTCAGCACTAAGTTTGAACCCAGGAGGAAGTTAGAAAAACATAAAAGCAGTAGGGAATGCACACTAATCTCCCAACCAACAGTAATAAATTATAAATACAGCAGAGCAAGAAGAATTCAAACATTCATCCCTCTGTGCTCTTGAGGACCCCTAAAGTAAGTGAACAGAGGTCCTTTATTTGCAGACATTTGATATGAAGCTTTTGCTACATACTATTTTGAATACGAGTTCCTTAACACTTTTGCTGTCTAATAGGCAAGATTGTGAGAGCCACTAAAAAAAAATCTTTAGTCTCAGAACCGACTCACACTGGAACAGAAGGCCTCCCTAAATCCTTCTCACCATCACAAAATTGCTTATGTAGGCTAACGAGTAACCATGCTATTCAGGCCACAGAATAATTGAACAGATTTGGACTGGCGAGAATATACTCTCAATTATATTCAAACATCTGTCCAGATTTGACTACAAAGTACCCAAAATAACTTGCTTCAGAATGTCAGCAGATGACATTTTCTGACGTTTCTCTCAAGGGAAAGGCTATACTGCAAACAACACTGCGAACATGAAACAAAAAATGGAAGCCTATATTCCAGCAAGAGGCACAAAGCAACTGAGTCTACTCAGCCAGAATTTCTGACTTCAGAGGGGTTCTAGCACGGTCCCGGTCTACCAGAGAAGACACGCAGGCAGCTCTGGGGCACATACTTAGCACGCTGGCGGCTTGTTGCTCTGGGCCGGCACACAGGGAGAGCATAGGCACTTGCCAGCCTCTGGGGAGGAACGCAGCAAGGCCAGGAAGGCTCCGTCACACCTGACCTGTGCCAAGCAGCTGCAGCTCCCATAGAAGACAATTCATGGCTTAGCTTATAAACATTACAGACATTTTTACTTCTCTGTCCAAGCCTAGCACATTAAAAATTAAGAATTAGCAACAGAGGACTGGAATGTGTGGTCACAATGTTAAACATCATGTGAAAGCACAAAAAGGACTGCAAACCTTCACTCCTAACTGCTTATTCCTGGAATATTTCTGGATGGAAAGATAGTGAAGCCAGACACAGCTGTGAAGCCTTATCCATCACTGCACATAATTAGTGGCTTCTTTCATTAATACTCTAATTTTAGAGATCTGGTCTACCTCCAGCTGAAAGCAGTTCAGGAGGAGGGTAAGCAGTTGAGGAATGGGTACACTTACAAAGTAAGAGCCCTCCCTGTGACATGAATATTTTAGAAGCCATAACTAACTTTGAAACGTGAGTCTGCAGTGCTTTAGCCCATTTAAAAGTTCCCGAGTGTCGTTTCCCCTAGAATAACTCTCCATGCTTACCAATTACCTACAAAATTTATCCAAGTGGGAGGTGGACATCTGAGAAGAAATCAGTGACAGCACTAAAGCTTTCTCTCCTTCCCCAACAAATTCAGACTATGGTGCAGAAATGCATGGAAATAGGGCATTAAATGAATCTGAGCCAAGGGAGAGTAATGGCAAGCAAGACATCCCTAAATTGCATCAATCCAATGTGTTTAACTGAAAGAGTTTGACTTTCAGCCACTAATTTTCCATTTTAAAATTCATTTTTAAATTTAAGTCTGTTTTTCCATTATTAAAAAAGAAAAAAAAGGACCACACAGACCAGTTTAGGCCTTGCTTACTGAAAAGTACAGTAGCTGCTCAAGAACTTCTGGAGCCTTGGGTGGAGCCAGGATGAGAAACAGACTTACAGGCCTGTCTTCTGCAGGGAACATCTTCCCACCACGGACACTACCAAGCAACCTGCTAGTACAGATGTTAAAGACCATTTTAATCATTCATACCATAACTTACACAGTAGTTTTGAAGAAGATAGAGTTTTAAAAAGAGTATGTGACCACTTCTTTCCATAGCTCAGGCCACTAGCATGTTTTTGGTGCTCTGTCCTGAGGATTTTTGGTTATAGATCTTTGAGGTCTATAGATCTTTGGTTATAGATTAAATAAGCCACAGCCTAAACATTATTTTTAAATGTTGTCTTACATGAAAGTTATTTTATAATATGGCTCAAAATGTTAAACATAGCTTTCAGGTACTTTCTGGAATGTTGTACACAGCATTCATATAAAATTGTACAAAAAAGACAGTCAAGTTGGTACCAGCAGTTACACTTGCTGACATTTTACCAAAGGACTTCAGGCAGTTTTCAAGGGTACAGGAATTTCTATGCAAAGTGAAAAAAAAGATATAGATAACAAACAACAAAAGAAGCACTTTCTTCTGCTAATAAAAACACAAAATAGGATTGTATTTTTTATTTTTCCTGAAAGACAGTGAATACAAATTAGTAAAGTATTAACTACAGTTACTTTTTAAAAAAAGCTAAAGCTATCCTCTTTAAATTATTATAAGTATCTATATTCTTATTAAAGTATTCTCAGACCTTAAAGTCCTTCCCCCATCTAAATACTGTTTTAATAATCTTGTAATCCCCATTGTCAGTTCTAGCCATTAAAATAAGACAGCTCTTCGTATTGTAGACTTCAGATTGATTTCATGGCTGTTCATCATGGAATCCAACTCTGGAGCAAGAAGCAGATGTGAGAGTGGGCAGCCAGCTATAATTACAATACCTGCATTCTTTCACACAAGAAAATGTAGATGTGTGTATGGCATCACACAACTATTTAAAGTGGGCATGGTCATTTGCTTGGGTGCGGAACGATCCATTCTTGGCATATACTTAGTACCATGTGTTGCTGAAATTCATAAGCTTATTTTCCCATATGAGAACCCAAGTAAGAACTGTTTACCAACCAGTGCTTTTGTTCAGATGTTCCTGCATCCCAGCTACAGGCACAAATTAAGAAGATTTAGAGGAGCAGATTATTCCATATTTACCACATTTCAAATTTGCCCTTAGCACATTTACCTCGGGTGGAATTATTAAAAGACTGAATCACTACTACAGAAGGCTAAGGAAAGGTAAGCAAACTCACTCAACATAATGCCACTACTCTAACTATAAAAAGGCATGGTAAGAGTAATGTAGTATAAATATAGGCAAGTATTTTTTGCAGAATCAAAGAATAGTGTCCCATTTCAGTTTTTTTAAAGCAAAATGTATGAGGAAAAGCAATATTTTTAAAAAAGATTAACTGATACACCTGAGAAAAAAAAAAAAAAAAAGACTTAGATCAGTCACACAAGACCCTTTCAAGTGCAAAGTCTTCCCTGAGGACCCAAAGGAGGTCAGTGTGCCTCAAAATTGTATTTTTTTCTAGAAATATTAGTTGGTCAAGTAAAACAAAGTAGGTTGGTAAGTAAAATAAAATACTCCTCTCAAAAGGCATCTCTCACTAAAAAAGAAATGATCCAAGAAAAAGACTTCTTAGGCCATCCTGATTAAAAAGCAACCCCGAAGATGCCGTTTCTGGAGCTTTTCCATCCTGCTTGCTTCCTTCCACCCACTACCAGCAGATGGGGCCAGGGATCAACCATGAACTTGCCCAGCGCTCTCCATTCACATGCAGGCTGAGCTGTGCTTGCTCCCTAACTGCAAGCATCGCTGGGCGCTTTCTGCGCTCTCCCCAGGTTTTGGGGGCGAGCATCCCCAGCAGCACCTCAGCTGCAGAACAAGCGCCTGCCTCACCACAGAGCACACTGTGCAAACCTGGCTTGCACTGGCCACGTGGCAGGCAGTGAAGCCTCTCTTCAGATGCACGCGCTAATCCATCAGCAAGGGGCCACTCGTCTCATACACCGCAAAACGTGGCCTCGGCACAGCCAGGCAGGCTCTCTGGAACAGACCTGTCACATTTCTCACTGAGAGCAAAAAGCAATTACTGCCAAAGCACACGACTCCGGGGCGGCCCCAGCAGCTCTGGCAGAGCTACGGCTTGTGCTCACACCACGTGGCTCAGAACAAATCCCGGGGCTCTGGCTGGAGGGACAAGTACATTTACCAAATGAGATCATGATTCCTTCACCCCGTTATTTCCTTTTTCCATTTGCCTAAATCAGGACAGATGGTGACTGTTTTCTTCTCAAGTGAGGCTTCAGGCTCTCTCCGCTCCATTCACTATTATGGACCCCACTTTACAAGTGTAAATAGCTTTCCAAAACACAATCACTGTATTGCAAGATTAAATTGTATAAAAAGAAAGTAGAAAAAGAAACAAATCCTACAGCATGTTCAGTTTAAGCACGCACAAACAGTTTTCTGCTTTCTGTCAGTTTGGATCTTTGTCCGATGTTGCATAACCTGGTCTCTGGAAGGAAAGGGTTTCCAAATGCTCTGTCTCATTAGCTTCATTAAAGAAATCTACGCTATATTTTCATCATGGAAAAAAAAAAAAAAAACCCAGCTTCCAATGACTTTGGGCATTAAAATAGCTCAAAGGATATGAAATTATGAAATGTTAACATATGCAACCATTTAAAGCTACAGAAAACTCCAAAACATTAAAACAGAGAAGACATTCATATAAAATCCCAGTCTGCCTTGAGCAACCAGACCTTCATTATAAAGTGGGAATTTAGCATTCCAAGTTGCATCAGAAAAAAAAAAAATCTATCAATCAATAAAAAGTTTATGCTCCAACCTCTGCTTAAGATCAGTTTTCGGGAACCAGGTAGAGAAAAGATACTACATGAGGCAGCTCTAGATGTACATAGTCATGTCAGAAGAGAGCTGAATCAAAGAAAACTCGTGTCGACTCAGAGCAGCTTTTTCACTTAAAAAAAATTGGGGGAGAGGGGACTAGGTTGCTGCAATTTAGAAAACAAAGTCTTTCAAGACAAGAGATTTGTTTTTTTTTTTTTTCTCCTCAATAATTTACTGCTTCATACAAACCTCGGACATTTCATGGTGCACATGAAGACCCTTCACTGTTGAAAGTGAAGCACCTTAGTGAAAAGTTAGAAGCTAGAAGCTTCATAGGGCTCTTATCCCCTTCATTTTCTTATCTTTACAGATGCAGTTAAAAAAATAATAAAAGATCAGTCTAAACCTACTCTACATTGACAAAAGTAAGGAGAAGACAGGCAAAAATGCAACACTACTGAAATTCCATTTAAATACCCATACTCATTCTGGAAATTTACATAGATCATTGACAACAGTCCGAGGAAAAAAAATGACTTCAGTGATGTAATAAAATGTTTTTAATAGAAGACTAACGGTAGTTTTATTTGTTTTCCAATTTAAAGAGCTCCCTATTTATTTATAAATAGGCTTGTGATGGCATAAGACACTGCCCATATGAATAACTGTCCATATTACTAGCCCCATTGACTGTGATACACACAGATAATTGTAGGCATTGAACAGATGTACCTGCAGCACTGAATACCAGCAACACTGTGGCTAAACATTGCAAACTTAGTGCAAATCTGAAAACTGACTAGTCAATAATCATGTTTAGCAAGGCTAGGGGAAGAAACATTCATAACAATGTCATCTTAAACACTATAGAAATTATTAAAATGTATAATTTGTATAGCTTTATATAAAGTAAAAATTAAAGAACTCATATGATTATGCATTTTTTTTAAATCTCCAATTAGTTTTCTGATATTCAATACATTCATATGGATATACAAAGAACTGACTCTTCATAGAACTTAAGTAGCATATGGATTACAAAAAAAATGTGTTACATTCAAAAAGTCCCTATTTCCAGTTCCCCATTAATTTGTCATTTTGATACATAGCAGTTTCAAACCATGAAGCACTGAAAATGTAAACTTGACTGTATTTGGTCAAGCAAGTTTCATACTACACATTAATTTATTACTCTAGGGATGCAGAGAGAAGTATCAGCCTAGGAAGAATCTTTTGGCCCACTGCCAACTTAATGTTGGCTGCTGGACAATATTAACTGCTATTCTCTGCACCAAATTCTATACACATAAATAGAAATTGCAAAGTCCAAGCTTAAAGTCAGATATAAACTGCTATTTTTCTCTTATCTTTATCTGAATTGTATTTCCTCCTAACAACTCTGATTTCACTGTATTATTTTCATCATCTGGTTGCTTAAACAAATGCACCTTTATTTTGTTTCACATTTTTTAATGCAACATTTTCCATATTTTGTTCCTAAACACAGTATCTCTAGTCTTTTATAGTAAAAAGATCTGTAGAATATTTCAAAAGTCAGAAGATACCCTCTTATCTTTAATTTCCCCCAATTTATCTTAAACACACATACATGGTTTTAAACATAGTTAACCCTGAACCCCATGTGGTAAAAGGGATAAAGTTCTATGTTTCTCCTAATGCTGCTAGGGTAGGTCTCATCCATGGTCCTAGGTCATTACTGAAGCTCTCTAGCCTCTTACATCAAATTTAAAGACTAAGCCAAAAGGAGTTGCAGTGAATTCAAAGAATATTCTTTTCAAGCACAAAAATACTTGGTTTGATTGCAAGATGGTTCCTAAACATTTTGGCCCATAGCAATATTGTGTGTGCAAGTTTCATCTGAGGTTGTCACATTCCCAGTTAAATTAGCAATTAAATTCCTTGCTTCCAAGACCTAAAGTTGAAAGCTCTATTAGATAAGTGTATCACATAAATAGCCCTCTGTCTAGAAGCAATAAACTTCAGGTTAGGAGAGATTAGTCACTAACAGTTAGGGCACTGCCTCATGCCAAAGTAGTAGAAGAAAAATAGAAAAAAAAAGAAACCAAACACAACACTATTTCAGTAGAGCTCCCCTCAAACCACCGCAGAACTTCACAGCACAACTCCCAGCAGCTGTAGTTCCACAAATGCCTGCTATGAACCCAAGCCCTCGTCGGGTTTGGAGACCACGAGATCAGCACCAGGACCGCTCCTTGTCGTGCTGTAGCCAGCTCACAGCGTGGATTCGGGAATAAGAGCATCAAGCAAGCAGGGTTAGAGGGAGCAACCATGTTACACTGATGCTTCAGAGCCTAAGCTGACCAGTACTTCACTGGGGCATGCACTTGTGAAAAATCAGATTTTCATTCCACCCACTGCCTCTCAAAATGACCTGCCACTGCCAAGGTGTCTATCCAAACATCAGTGCTTACTCTGCAGTTTAAATATGATGGAGATAGACACATTGATCTCGAAAGGTAGATTTAAACAGACAGTTCAAATGACTAAAGAATAGGGTTTTGAGTGCCTAAGAAATAGGGGTAGTACAGCCCAAAATACCAGTATACCTCCATCTAATCCCTTCTCTCAATCCGTGATGTACACCAAGACATTGTACAGATAGATATAAGCAATTCTTCAGTGCTAAAGGAAATCACTGTGAAAAACAGTTCAGGTCTACCCTTTACTATGTCTCTCCTGACCTGGAAATGCTTCTTCAAGGCTTTCACTTGGCTGTCATGCACAATTCTTTTCTGCATTTCCTTTATCTTTGATGAGTATCTGCACAATTAAGCATAAACCCATAACAGGCAAAGTGGGATGGAAGCCGATAAATGGGTACCACAACTTTGTCGATGCTGCAAACACTTCTATGGAGGCAGAGGGTGATAACACTGTTCATGACTGCAGAAACACTATGAGAATCACGATCACACAACATGACTCATTTTCCACAGGCACTGTTCTTAAGCATTTAAGAAGTATTAAATGTTAAAGATGTTAAATAACCCGTTCTAGACTTTCAAGAAGTAAAAGACCAATGTAAAATCTATCCTAAGATGGATCTGGCTTTATACTGATTTAATGCAAAATCCCAATATCTCAACGTCAGTAGACAGAGAAGATGGAAATCACTTGAAGTTTTTTTTTTTTTTTTAAACCTACAGCTCTTTCAATTAAGACTTTCTTCTATTAGCAGCAGAGCCCTGATCAAATTCTGTCCAAGTTCTGCCCCAGGTACTGTTGCAGATGTAGGTTAGAAAGTGATTTATGGTTAAACAAAGGAATACCTCCCTTTGTTTACTTAAGCACTATTTTTTTTTTTCTACCACATGCCCTGGCTAAAACCAAACAAAACATAAAACTAAATCTGTTTTTTTTTAATCAATATTCCATTGCCTATTTCCAACTATCTGCTCTTACTTTTAATGCCACATATAAAACTTTTGTATGACAAAGTATGTGATTTTCACTGTTAGCAAGATATTTATTCTAGGAACATACTGTTTGTTTGGATTTACCAAGACATTTCTTAATAGCAAGTCTGACGAACCACAGAGGGAAACATTTCCATCAGCTTCTTGAAAGCCTAAAATAACTGTTAGCCTGCTCATTCTCCATTTAAGTCTTTACAGTTATGAGCAGACCTTTTCAACCTGCAAGATGTTCCTCACGATAAGGCACCACAGAGACCAGTAACCGACACATGAAATCACAAAATATGTAATCTAACTTTTAGGTGAAGTTCAACTAATTCTTAATTGACTGAAATGAGACACACTAGGAAGGCTGTCAAGCAGGTGTTAAGCACGTAAACGTGTAGACATCTAAGTCTATGAAACAGAAATATCTGATAAAACGTGGAAGACACCCATGCACGCATGTGCACGCACACACACGTGCACCCCTTCGGAGAACATCACTGACCTTGTTGCTCACTCTCTGCTTCAACTTTTGCAGGACTCGGCGCTACAGGGAGAGGTCGAGGAGGACGAGGCTTCGGAGTTGGGGGAGATATTTTCTTTCTTCCGATGTACTCTACATAAGTTCCTGGAAAATCTCCCCTCTCCCCTGTGGTTTCATTAAAGCCATTTAACCAACCAATTTCCTCAGGCTTTGCTTCTTCCCCTTCACCGAATCCAAGTGCTAGTAAGGTACCTTTATTCACAGTTAATATATCTCCTAAGTGCAAGTCAATGTCTTCTTTTCGCTCTTTCTTGTAGTCATATAAAGCTCTGTATTGATATCCTTCAGCACTCATCTTGGCAAATGATTTAACATTCAAAGGTGTTAAATAGTACCAAAATGCAACTGTCCAGTTATATTTTTATGTACAGATTCAAGATGTATTAAACAGAACAATAAAAATGTCTATAGCAATGTCCAAGTAATAAGATCCACCAGAGAATCAAAAGCACCAGAATCTGTCATTTTACTGCTGATGTTTTATTCATCTACTTATTTTGAGTCAATGATTGTTGCAGAAGAACATGTTCCACTTCTTCTGTCTAGCAATATTCTTCCAATTAGTTCCTTGTCCAATTTTTCTGGTAATTCTGGGTGTCCATAATTGAGTTCAGCTGATTCTTATAGCTGGTCACACCTTCTTCTGATGTGCTTGGCACAGAATGCCCATGTACCTTAAAAACTGTCACACAAGTCTTCACACACACTCTTCCTAGAAAGAGAAAAGAAAATTGGTAGAGTCTCTTCAAATTCTCCTGATACTTGTGAACCTAGGCTTACACATGTGATTTAAGCTTTCTGCAACCTAGGCATAGATCAGGAATGGGGGAGGGGAAAAAAAAAAAGAAAAGAAAGAAAGAAAAAAAGCAATCTCACAAAAAAAATCTGCCAGCTAAGGCTTGCATTTTTATAATACACATACCTAATTACTTGAACTGAATTCAAATTGTAGCAGTATCAGGCACACTATTCCCTACTTCATTCCCTGAGGATTATGGCTATCCAAGTCTCTGAGAATCAGAGGACGATCCCTCAAGGCATCCGTGTGAGTGCCACCTGGCAACACGATCTTACATGCTACCTCCCCAAAGACACAGAGCCACAGTTGGTCTCCACGAGGTTGACCAAAACTCAGTGCAATCAGCACTGACATGCTCATCAGTCATTGCTGGAGTACTCAGCATCCTGATCTCGGTACAGAGGATGAAGTTGGGTAGCAATGTCTAGCCCCAAACCTATGCTCCCCAGGTCTATTGAAAGTGCAGTCTTTTCATAAGCTGCAGTGAGAATTAGAAAGTAAGAAATGCTCCTAGTTGACAGGTGCATTTTTTTCTTCTTTTAAGCAGAGGGGCTTCTCCATTCCCCTACCCTCCAGATGTTTTTTAATGTGTTTATAGTATAATGTTAGAAAAACAATCAGCAACTGAACCAGTCACACTCAGACCACCTAAGCAGTACCAGTAGCAGAAGGGTACCAAGGTGTAATCTTAAATTACACTAAAAACAAGAGACTACAGGCCTGAGCATTTGAATCAAGTTTGTCTGACTATAAAGTAAAAAGAAAATGTATGATTAAAAAAAAAAAGTATTTTAAAATTAGTCAACAGTAGCTTAAAGACATATAGAAAAGTGAAAGTTTTTTAAACATTATTATTTCAACTGTTACTCATTTTCATCTACTTAAAAAGTCAAGTCCAATTGTAATTTTAAGTGCTATGTTAGAAACCAGAAAGTGCTAACTACTCAGCCTTGCACAGAAGCACCTGAACTACAGCTGCATAAAAGACAAGAGGGCTATGCAGCACCAGGAGATGAAACACTGACTGCACAGCCTCTTCTTAGAGCAACAGAAAGCTGATTTTTTTTTTCCCAATTAACACACCCCTTTTACATTGCAAAAGGAGAAGAGCAAACAGGGTTGTATTAGACAACCTGACAGCACTTTTTTCATCTCATTCATTTCCTTACTGTCTCAGTCAATAAGTCTTTAGAACATGGCTAACTGAAGAGATAAAATGTATCTTTAAGAATGTATATGGACTCTGCTTTACAAGGGATAGCCCTGACCACTATGTCCTGTGTGACTCCTTTGTAGTCCTTCGGGTCTAAATATAACTCCCTGCAGTTTATTGTGCAACGTCTCTTGTAACAGAGCAGAGAACTTCCTTATCATCCACTGCAACTATTTTTGCCATAGGAAAGAATTATCATAGCCCAAATTAGACTTATTGGTAAGAAAATAGCCTAAACTCAAGTATTTATTTTCAAATATATCCATGTGGATTAGGCTTCCAGTTCCCATAGAAATTTTAATGAGAATTTTTTTTCTGGAGCCACTTCTGAAAACCCAAACTATGTTGCTTAGTACATACTAGCACACACTACAGACTTTAAAAATAATAGGAAGATACTTTTTGATATTTATTTTTGTACTTTCTACCAGAAGGAAATGAACAGAATGTGGCAAGAATTGAAAGAAAGAAAAAAAAAATCTGCAGCACAAGTATCAATTAAATTGTACAGAAGTCTTTTTAAAAGCATGGGTTCCTCCCATTTTATAGAGCAAAGGTACAAAATGCACTCAACATACCTTAGCTGTAAATGTTGGAACTAATCTAGATGTTTCCAATCAAAATCAATTATGCACAGAAAAACTTGCAAGAAAATTACCACTTCGACTACATTAAATATTCTGAAAATTTTATTTTCTCATTAAGAAAGGTTACTATTCATTTCACTCCTACTATCTGCAGGCATTTTGGCAGTTAACCAAATAAGTCTTCTAAACACTGCATAATTTAACTGACTTGACCTACTCTTCTGAGCTTTTATCAAATCCATCATAGCATCTTCATGGCCAGATACTTGAAGTAAATTTTTGCATGTCCTACACCTCCTCTGACAACACAAATTTTGAAATGCTGTAATAAGGTAAAAAGTGCTTATGACAGTTTTTAAGCTTATCTTAAAAACTCAGCAAATAGTATCAGGGAGAACAAAAGGCCTCATTGTGTTTTAGAACAACAGGGTTATCGTGACAGCGCTGTCCCGAGGTGGCCTGGAGATGCCACGTGGGTGACCTGCAGAGAAGTTCTTGAGATCCTGCCTGCATGCATCCTCCATACCTGCCGCACTCAGGATGCAGGAAAGCAACCTCCAAGAGCCCTGCACAGAGCCACAGGGCACACCAATAGGTAAAACCCCACGGCAGACACTACTTCAGCCTGGAAACACAGGGGTGTCTCTAAATAACCACTCCTTGACACTTCTTCATTCTCTGCCCCGCTGGGATTTCATATAAATAGAGTTTTCTTGCACAGGGAGCTACAGTCTCTACTCTCAGACATTTTGAGTCAATCTGATTTAAGATGATTACTCTTAATATAAATAGCTCAGAGACCATCTTAAGTAGAGAGGGGAGAAAAAAAATCACTTTAGGCAAGAAACATTGTTATATTTGATATGTTACTGTATCTCCATTTGGCAGGCAGAAGGGAAAAGGAAGCAGCAGTATCGTGACAGAGTCAAACGCTCATTTGTTTCTTATTTACTGCCCCAAAAGTTCAGCCCTCACGAGAGATTCCTGATTTTCGGGAGAACTTGGCTCTCCCAGTGGAACAACTTATGCCGAGCATTACCCACAGCTAGAAGGAGGAAAGTCCTAAAGAAAGTTGCACGAGGTTCACACATACCCTCACACTTAAGGCTACAGGAAAGCTTCTCTGCTGCCCCCTATCCGAAGGGATGCCCCGCTCCCTGCACACCCGTGTCCACACGCGGCACCGCAGCCACGCGGAGGCAGCTCGCACGCCACAGCACCGCTCGGGCAGACGCCGAGGCCGCGCTTCGCTTCCGAATAGGCGCCGCTCGCGCGCACCTCCTCGTCCCTTCCACTCCCGCGGGGAAGAGACGCCGCAGCCACCACCTTCCCTCCCGCGGCACAGGCAGAAACCCCG
>JAUBNY010000307.1:546320-557137 GCA_032275445.1 Crypturellus soui | reverse complement strand
GCCGCCGCCGCCACCAACCGGCTCCGCCGCGCCCTGACTGACGGACGGGGCCGCTCGAACCGCCCCGCCCGCCCGTGCCGCCCCGCGGCTCCGCAGCGCCCGCCCCGGCGCAGCGAGCGGTGGGCGCCGGGCCCGGCCGTAGGGGGAGCGGCAGGGACCGCGGGGCGACCCTCGCCTTCCCCGCCGCGGCGCTTCAGCTCGCTCGGCGCCATGTTCTGCCGTGGCGGCGGGCGGCCGCGCGGCAGCCCCCGCGTGTCCCCGCGCACGGAGCAGTGCCCCCGGCCCCGGACGGGTTGGCCCAGTCGTCACGGGGCTGCACGAAGCCCGAGTGGGAGCCGCCGCCTGCTGTGCTCACCGTGTCAGGGTAGTGCCTAGGCCCCAGGGCAGCAGAGGTGGCACTGCCGGGTGCCGGCAGTGTTGTTGTGCCAGGCACTGCACGAGGCCTGAGAGCTGCCGCTTGTCCTCATCGCGGTGCTGGGACACCACACAAGGTCCCAGGGTGGCAGCGTGTCATCTCCATACCAGGGCACCCCCAAGGCCCAAGAACTGCAGCGTGCTGTTGTCACCCTAGCAGGACAGCACGCGAGGTCCCAGGGCAGCCACGTGGTGTTGTCACCGTGCCAGGGCAGCACACGGCGTTGCGGGTCCCCACAGCTCCTCACACCGCAGCTCCGTCCTGCAGAGCAGAGCCTGGCCAGGATGAGGGGTGACAAGCCCCTGTGCTGTGTCCCTGCCCTGAGTGACGGGGAGCCCAGCACCGCTCCGGACGTGTGTCAGCCCCAGCTGGTGAGAGGTTTATAGCAGGCAAGTGGGTGGAGGTGGCAGCTGTCTGAAGCAGCCAAGATCTTCAGTCAATATCATTAATTACCGTCCTACGGTGCCAAAGTCTGCGAGGATCCGTGCGACGCGGGACACCATGACATATTCCCTGCCCTAAGGAGTCCACAATCTAGAGCGGGTCTGGCAGCAGGAGGGTGTGACAGGACACCACGAGGTTGCAGCAGCAGGATCGTGCTGCTGAGGTATGTGTGCTGTGTTTGGACAGGTCGCTTATCTTGCAGGTACTAAGTAAATGCACACATATGTTACCGTGATGCAGTTCTCATAGGTGTCGCTGCAGAAAAGAAGAAAGTGGTTTAAGCGTAGGTATAACAAGCTAGGAGGGGCAGAAGGCAGGGGCAGCAGCACGAGGAGGTAATGCCACGGTTTGGTGAATGCCAGTACAAGGGCTGCCTGCAAAACAGCAAAATGAGGATAAGCGACACACAAAACTGCAAGGACAAGAAGTCCGTGCCTGCGTGGTGGCACGCAGGGGTGCATGCAAAAAGAGGATGAGGCAGGATCAGGTCAGCTAGCCACAGAAAAGTTTTGCAGCGGTGCTCTCTGTGGACTTTAGGAAGACTATTTAGGCGTTAGAGAAGTCTGAATACAGATGGTTGTGATTATGATGAGAGGACCTGAGGACAAAGACAAGAGACTTACCTATCCAGACAGATTGCAAGGATCAGGGCTTAAAATACTGTGTGAGAAACTGTAAGTCTGGTGAAATAAAATAGATATCCAGAAATACATACGGCCTGAAGTCTTACAAGCAGAACAGAAGTGCACATTGGCTAAGGGAAAGGGAAGAGTCTACATCGCTATAATTTGGCAGTTGGGCATTCTAAAAAAGCTAATTAGCTCATGGTCTGATCACAGATTACTAAGATAAAAAGTGAAACAGTTTTACTAAAACAAGACATAATTTTTGCAAAGAGCTATAGGTTAGTGTGCCTGAAAGGAAGTACATGGTGTTAGAATCCTTAGACTTTGGAGATATACTTCAATATGTCCTAAGATGAGGAATTTCATCTTATTGAGCTTGGAATAAAAAAAAAAAGGAGAAATTTCTTATATGTTTTTCAAGATATGCCTCTGTGATATCTTTCTTACGCTTTGAAAGGCATAGTTTGCCCCCCACTGAGTTCCTGACTTTCTTTGCAGGTTTCCAAGAGAAGGATATTTTCTGACATCTGTTAATCATTTCTCCTTAGTTCATTAGGACTTAACTCACTCCAGGGCTACAGATGGGATTAAGCGGCAGCTCCAGAGACCTCTGGGATGGCAGGATGGATCTGACAGTGTAAGGTGCGACAGAATGCCACAGGGCTGCAGCAACAAAATCTTAGGATCCAGTGCACAGAGAAAAGTAGAAATGTTCTTACTAGAATATCTGGCAATCTGAAAACACAGAATGACTTTCAAATTTAGCATGTTTTCAGAACAGTGTGTGTATGTAAGCAGAAGCTTTGTTATAATTTAAGTACTAAATGATAGTAACATTGAACGTTATTGAGAGAAATGCCAGGCCAGCCCTCGTCTTTTTTTTTTTTTTTTTTTTGGTGGAATTGAAAATGCAGGCAGAAGCAGAGTTAAGAAAGAATGTTCCGTTTCTTCTGTCCAGACTGCTGTCTCTGGCATTCGCTGATGCTGAGGGCAAAAACAGCATGGATTTTGAAGGGGATTAGAGAGACTGGCTGGTTAGAATGCCAGGCCCGGACACTGGCCTGGACACTGGCCTGACAATGGAGGCTTTAAGGGAACTCAAAACCTCTGGAGTAATGGTTCTCAACTGACAAGACTAGGCTTGTCCCACAGGTGAAAGGCAAGGCTAGAGCTGACGGTTCTGCTTCCTCCCTGCTGGCACGGCACCTCTCACTGGGCAAGAAAATTTCCAAGGCAGAGATGAATGGACCTTCTTCCTGCATCCCCTCTGTAGCAGCCAGGTGTCTTGAGTCTGCTTTTCTTTATCAGGTTCTCTCTCTGAACTCACCCGCTGCAAAGAAAGAGAAGCACCTACGAAGGGAAGGTAGGCAATGGCAGCAAGGTGTCCTGCAGCAGCCTTTGCCCTTTTGTCAGGCTTGTTGTAACTCCTGTCCCAAGGTCCGTGCTTCCTCATGCCCTGGCATGCTCATTGCCCTGACCTGTCTCCTTCACAGGCATTATTCCAGGGTCTCCAGGGATCGTTGCCCATCCCAGTCTCATCAGCACAAGCCCCTGAGGTTTGCTCTGAGGAAATAAGGAAGTACTACTCTGGTGTATGGATTGATACAAAAGGGAGGAAGATGCAGGAGTTGTAAACCTGTCTCTTTCTTCAGTTAGCTAATTGGAAGGAGTCCTTTTGGATCCCATAAAGCTTTTACATATAAAGTTTACAATGTGACTAATCACAGTATCATAAAATCATTATGGTTGGAAAATACCTTCAAGATCATCGAGTCTAACCGTAATGCCCATAGGCATGCTTGATTAGGTCAAAATTTCTTGAGTATTTTTGACCCTTTTTAAGTCAAACATAGGGAAAGGGAAAGGTTAAGTCATTGAAGCGTCATATAAAGAGGAATGATTGTGAAGTCCAGCAAACACTGGAAATAAGAAAAGACAGAAGAGTAAAATGAAGGGAGAGGCTCAGTTTATAACAGTCAGATTATCCAGTGCAAGCCATACACACTTGAAGTGCTTGCTAAGGAAGACAACTTTAATCTCCATCCATAGGGAGATCTCTTGAGCATTCCTGCCAGAGGCTGCTTAAGGGAGTACAATGAAAAATGAGCAGGTATTGCTAGTAGTTGCCAGGTGATTTTAGCCCTCGCATCTTACCTCAAGGCAGACTTTCTTGTGTAAAGGTCGTGCAGTACTGGAAGTCTGGAAGTTCCCTTTCCTTTAGCAAAAAAAAAAAAAAATGTTCAGCTTAATCTCAGAGAGGAAGTCTTAAAGTGTAGAAGTTGAGAAGAAAGGAAAGAAAACAAAACGTCATCAAAGAGGATCTGTGGGGAAAGCAGAGTTCCCAGAGCATCAGATCCTTGTTACTGCAACTGGCAAACTACATTTGTGTTCATTACTGACGCATTTTAAGCAGGGAGTTTTTTTCTTTAGAGATATCAAGGCAAAAATATTCCTAAGGTAAGTTATCTGGCTTAATGGATTTCATCAGCACTGAACGTGATCTCCTGGGCTAATTTGGGCAAGGGTAGAGGAGGTGGCATAAGGGAATTGTATCCGAATACACTTTAGGTGTGATGAATGTTAATGGTAAGTGTCACTTCCTAAGCTCAGAACAAAGACCTGGGACTCCTGATATAACTTTATATGTCTTGCAGCAGGAGAGTTTCAACCAGTTGATTTAAGGGCTGAAGTTGAAAGAGAATCACTGTTCATATCCTTTCCTACTTACTCCCAAAGCTGAAAATGAATCTGTACAGTGTAACTTAGCTGTTCTAGCACACGTTGCTAAATGACTCATGTAAAATTCCTGAAGGAATGACCATAGTGGGGAGTCAGGAAAACAACAGGAAAAGCTGTTCGTGATTGTTGTAAACATGAATTAAATAGAAAATAAATAAAGTGGATCACAAGACGGAAAAGCATCAAAGCTTGGTAATGTTTTCTGTGATAGTTAGGACAAAGAGATTATTACTGCTCCAAAATGGTGTTTAAATGTATTTCTAAAGACAACAAATGCAAAAACAGTAGCATGAAAAATAAGTCCCTCCATTGCTTAGAAAGATTCTAGCATATAAAGGAAAAGAGTGAACTAAAAATAAGATAGAGGAATGCAGGAAAGAAATTAGCAAAGCTTCCTATCGTATTAAGAATCAGGGAAGTAACCCTGACAACTTTCATATTAAAACTGCAAGGAGGCTGATTAGCAGAGTGCCAGTCATGGTGGGCATAGCAGGACAATTGGATTTGTATTTTATTTCAGGTCTGTCAGAAGGGTGGAATGAAGCAGGGAATGTCTATCTGGGCAAAAAAAGATGGCATCAGCAATAAATGCCCATATTTGAGCTAATCAGCCAAGTTTCCCTTTATAGACATTTCTAGTGCATGACTCATTTCATGCTATGGGGGTCATGATGACTTTTTCTCGTCTTCCAGGGGGAGAATCACCATCACTGGAGGGTTTGAGGATTAGGCTAATCAAACAGATTATCAAAAACAGAGGTCGTCTTGCCGTGGACAGAGAGATGCAGTGGGTGGTCATTGGAGGCCTTTTATGGCTCTCTAAAAGCATGTGTAGATTAATTATTTGAAGAACATTCCAACCCTGACTTATTGTTACTTTCTCATAGTTAAAAATTTCCCATCAGAATCAAAGCGGTCCAAAATCACTTCACTGCCCCTCCAATACTGTATCCAAAAATCAGACTTCTATAGTCACAGAAGTAGAGGTCCATACTCCTGTAATACTGTCTATTAGAAAAGAGTTTCTTCATTTGCTCTACAGCAAATTTCTAAAACACTAGCACTAATGGAAAACAAGTTTTCTGTGCACAAATTGCAACCAGAAATTATTCTGCATTTATGAAAAGCCTTCAAAAGCTTTTCTTTTCAGTAAAAAATTGTCCTTAGTCATCCAAAAATTGATTTTTATACAATCTTTTTCTCCAGTCTCATAATTCTTAACAAGCTAAACATTTTTATGAAAATCTACATTTTGTCAAAAAAAACTTTTTAAATCTAAAAGAAAAATATTTTTCAGATCTACAGATTAAGACAGATAAATAGACAATATTTTCCATATCTGAAACACAGCATAATTGATAAAATAATGTTATAAATATATCTGCAAGTGCAACATCTGTGTTTATCTTTCAACCAAGCAAAATTACATAAACATCTATGAGTAATTCCTCCTCTGCACTTTCAGTGCTTGTGCACTCACTGATAGAAAAGACTAGGCTTGACAGCCATTCAAGGCTCACATGTTTTCCATGCAGACAGGGTGCAGCGTGAATAGTAATTTTGTAAGTTTTCATGTACATTGTGTCATTTGTGCACCTGATGTCTATCAGCACTGCCTGAATAAGCCCCCCCCCCTGCAGAGTAATAAGACCCCCAGGAGTAATAATGTATCTAAATTTCCATGGCCATCTGTAGATGTGTTTTCTGTTAAGACTGTTTCTGTTAAGATGCAAGACCAAGCCTTGGAAAGTCTTCCAATTTAGATGTGTTTTTGTCAAGCCTCAGAAATACACTACAATATGGACATGAATAATCCAAATTCTACCGGTCAGGAACATGTAACTGTTACATAAAATGCATCTTGAGTGACATCTCTAACAATTACAGAACTAGGAAGCAAATATAAAATTAAGGCCCGTCCTGTGAAGCCAGTAGGAGTTTATGGCCAAAAGAAAAGTATATTTAGTTTCCTTTCGCTGCTTGGACTAGGGATTTTTTAAATATTATTGAAGCAATAAACAAGAATGAATTTTTGCTATTGAATCTGATGGGCCAGAGCTTTCTTTTTTTTTTCATTTGTTTTGGAGCAAATTTGCAGTACAATTAATTAGCTTAATCATGGTATTCTGCTGAAATCCAACATCAGAGCAACAAAATTTCAACTTGTTTCGTTGGTAAATATTTCCACGTCACCTGACAGTGTCATTCTAGCGAGCCTAAAATGATCATGTGGATGCTATAAGGTATGTCCAGCAAAGACGGGTTCCCTTAAACCTGAATTAGTTGAGAGAATGCAAGATGAAGGCTGAAAACCCTTGCTGCTTTTTCAAGTGCCAGTGCAGGGCAGCAAATTGTCTTTACTGTTCCTAATTGCATTTCTGGCAGGAACAGCAAAGTGAATCCAACGGGGTTATGCCAATTCAATATTCTATATGTGATATTTCCATAAGATTATTTATTTGACAGATGATGTTAGCACACCTTTTTCATAACATGAAAATTAGAATTGGAGAAATGTGCTTGAGTTAGCATATTTTAGAATAAATTGAATAGTGGTTTAAAAATTACTTTATTTGCAGAAATAAAAGAATAGGAGAAAGAAGTGTTATTTGAGGGGGGAAATGGGTTGAAAATTTGAAGAACTCATATCAAGACAATTGCATCATGAATTTGCTAAACTGAGAACCCAAAACAAAGACGTCCTCTGTTACTAGCAGAACAAGAAAATGCTATCCATAGTGTTCAGTTGCTGTCTTCATCCTATCAGTGAGCCTCAGAATAACAGAATAATTGAATGTTTTTACATGCAGCAGAAGCAGTAAAACCTCCTCCCATTATGACTTTATCTGTTAAACCACAAAGAAAGGGTGGGAAAAAAGAAAACCACTGTTTTAAAGTAAGGTTTTGGGGTCTGAGGAAAAGCATGGAAATTTAAAGATAAGACTGATAGTCTCTGCCCTGTATCCACCAATTTGTACATTGTTGTTGCACGTTTTAATATGAGAATAAATACTTCAATTCTATATAGCTTCTGCTGTGAAATGCACTTTGGAACAGGAGTATTTTTCTAACAACTTTTATAAGAGAGGGAAAGGTTCCTAGTACAGAGCCACATAGTCTCAGGTTTGGTATTTGGTACTTGTTTAGTGGGGTGGCATATTTTTTTTTCTGGATGGACGTGGGTTTGGATGACAAGCAAAAGCCAGCAGCTGATGCGAAGAAACCATGATCCCCTTAGATCATGATCCAAGTGAGTTATGTTGTCCAGAGCAGGGTTTGCTTTGTCGCTGCCCATGTTAGATGGTGCAGGCGCAACAAGCTGTGTTGTGAGGTGCAAGTGGATGCTGAAAAGAGATCCCTTGACATGACGCAACTGTGGTTTATGGTAGGCTCACCAGTTCCTTGGTGAGCCAGCTGGAGAGAACCAGCTCTCTCCTTGGAGAGACAGCATTGCCCTCTGGCTTGCTTCCTAAAGCATCACTTGCTAAAAGAATTTGGGGAAGTTACAGTTCATCAGCTGTGTAATATAAGTCAGATCATGACGAGTGTCACGAGAGCCTTGAAGACATAAAAAATGAGCTGAACTCAGTACAGAAATGGACTGAGACAACAGTCAACATATTAAAAGAAAAAGTCTTAAACGTGACACAGGAAAAATGGTCTGACTTTCACAAGTCCTTCCAGAAAGAAAAGATGCTGATGGCTTGGACATTAATGAAAAGAGCATTGGAAAAATGAACAGCTTCCGCAGCAACTCTTATAAAAATGTATAGGGAGCATGAGAACAGACTAATATGGCAAAGTGCTCCATAAGGGCCTTCACAATTAAAAGCAATATGGAAGAATATTGCTGGTACAGCAAACCTTTTCTTAGGAGCTCATGAGAGGGAGAGCTATAAAGCAGTTTGACATGTTCTGAAACTGCATCTGCTCTTGTATGTTCCTGATCTCACAACTGCCAAAGGGCTGGACCACGAGAAACAAATCCCCCATCTACAGACTGCCATGCAGCACGGAAGGATGATGATCATTTTTCTCTGAAAGCCCAGAAAGCAGAAAATGGTGGTTCAGGGAGGGATGATGTCCTTGCAGGGTGACTTCTCTTAAGTGTTTGTACGTTGTCCAGTGCAGAGACATTTAGGTGACACAGTAATTTAAGTATTCAGGACTTCAGGGTCACCCAGAGTCTAGTTACAGATAGCACTCAGTCGCTTGTAGTAACAACAAAATAGAAGCTGGAGAACAAAAACGTGGCTAATAAAAGCCACAAGTTGAGTTCTAGGAGTATGTTTGGTACATTTGTCTTTGAAAGCTGTAAGCAGCTGTCTTGAGTGGTTCTGCTTTCAGAGGAAGGAGGCAGAGGGAGGTCTGGGTGAGCAGCACATGTTGGGTTGCACATGCTGCATCATGGTGCTGCACTCAGGAGAGCTGGGAGAACACAGGGCCTGTTCAATCTTTAATCCAGATAGATAACTTTGAGTCACCGGGAGTTTCCCCTCTGTATTTAACTATGGGCTTTCCTTGATTGCTTTTCATCTACAAAATAATGCAGAGGGTATTTAGAACATCATTTCAGTTCTTGGGTTATGGAATAGTGAATTAAAAAAAAACAAAGCACTGCTTTAAAAGAAAAGTCAAGAAGCCTATAATCTATAGTTGTTTTGTACTGTGGGCTGAAAATCTTACCTTATTGTGTGTTGGAGACTATAATATATTCTGGATCTTTTAATAAAGCTTGACATTTCTCCATCAGGACTGTGGTCATATAACACAGGCTGTTAAAACTTGGTTTTCTTCCAGCACTTATAGTGGGAACAGGAACAAGCTGGATGGATGCCTGACCTGTGTATCTGGGCCCCATATAGCAATGTAACAGCTAAAATGGGAATTAAATAATTCCAGCATGCCTGTTGAGTTCGTGTCTTGCACAGTGCTATATTTCATATAATATCAGCACTTTATGGAATCTTAGTCACCCTTGGCAAGTAAAAGCAGTAGGGAGTTAGTTTTTGGAGGTATTCTGAAATAAAGATTTTATTTCCCATTCATCCTGAAGCCTCAGTGTTTCTTGAAGAGCCTTCCTTCAGTTCTTCCCTCGCTCTCTCCCTCCATGAGGACAGCAGGGTTTTAAGTCTGTTTCCCTGGCTATTGCAGTGAAATGAGACCTCCTTGAGCCTACTGATGTATGGCAGCGTGCCTGTGCTGGGTGACGAGGCCAGTGTGATTATAGAGAAGGGAGGAAAAAAAAAATCTCTAACCATTTCCAGGAGAAAAAACGTTCTCTTCAGGAATTTGTTTGCAGGGTTGTTGTCAATGCTGGAGCAATAGGCATGATCCACTGTTCTCATTTTTCCTTGGCATCTGCCTTGTGGAGAGAGGCGACACCAGGATCCAAGCGGCAGTCCTGGGAGCAGCACTGTGAACACAGGCCAGCTCTGTGGAGCCGTGTGGTGGACAGTGTGAGGGCTTGGACCAGATCCTGCTTTACAGGAGTGACCGTTGGTTTTCATGCTTGGTCTTGATCGCAGTGCAGATAACTGCCTCTCTTTCTGTGCCCCATACAGCTTCTGCTCTGCTCATGCCCAGTCCTGGAAACCATCACAGGGCTATTTCTGTTGGAGACCTTGTGCTCTCTGATAGGCGTTACTGGGAATTCTCTCAGCTTCACCTTGACTCGCTGGGGTATTTTGGTAGAGTAGGGAAGTACAGACTATCATCTTCAGGCTTGTTAGTAAAGGGTGGTTACCGAGAGTCAGCCTTAGGATCAAACTGATGACTTCCAGAATGAGAAGCATGAGTCTTGGTGCATACCCTGCAGTCAGTCTCTGACTAGTAGCAGTGACTTCTCATTCCAGATGCATCAAGCAGCACACACAGGTCTGCTAGGGGAGTGCAGAGCAAAGCTGAGACTTGCTAGGAGTGTGCGTGGCCAGTCTGTGGCAGGTACTTTGCATATGAACTCTATCCTGCCCTGGATCCATGATAAGAGCAGAAATAGCTTACAACTACTTTCTTCCCATGTGTTCCCATGGAACCTAAGTCTGGTGTGATGGGTCTACATCTTTGCCATTCCAACAGACCTGGCTTCACACTAGCCTTTGTTTACGTTGTTAGTCTGAGTGGAAAGTGTAAAGGATTGGGCTTCCCACCTCGTCTGGCCATGGCCCATGTGCTGGAGCCTTCTCATCTACAGAAGACAGGACAAGATCCTGATGTGGCACTTTGATGGATGACTGAGTCCAGTCAGAGTTTTATTCATGAATAAGAAAAAAAAATCTACATTCTCTTTGGTGGCTTTAATGTTTGAATATAATTTTTAATTCAGAAAACTGACTGCTTTAAGAGGCAGGAACAGTCCTCTGTGTCATGCCACAAAGTTGCTTGTGGGGACTGAGAGTTGGTCGGACAGCCTTCAGCTTGTCTGAAAGCCGAAACCTTCTCAAGTTACCATGTCCTTGAAAACATCTGGAAAGATATGGACTGCAGCAGGTAAACAACTTAAAGGAAGTGAAGACGTGTGTTGGAAACTTCTTGCTGGCCCAAGGAATCGGGAGGGGATCAAAGACGCAGACTCCATGTGAATTAGATCCTGA
>JAUBNY010000307.1:527941-546220 GCA_032275445.1 Crypturellus soui | reverse complement strand
AGTAATGTATCTAAATTTCCATGGCCATCTGTAGATGTGTTTGCTGTTAAGACTGTTTCCCTAAAGATGCCATTTGTAGGTTTCAGTATTGACAGCCGATCACATGGAAATTTGCATCCGGCAGTAATGAGCTCAGTCTGAAGAGCAGACAGATGAAGTTTAAATTAGGTTGAGACCATTTGGTACCAATTTATATAGAATAGAAGTTGTCTAGTTTCTTCCAGTAACATCAAGATGGGAAAGGTCAAACTTTATTAGCAATTGTCTGAGCTACTGTGCCCCTTAAATTAATTATTCATAAGAGTTATCAATTGCAGTAAGTCTCAATATGATACCAGATAGGCAGCACCTTCCCTTCTTGGGCAAAGTGTGTAACATGCAAGACCAAGCTTTGGAAAGCCTGCCAGTTTAGATGTGTTTTTGTCAAACCTCAGAAATACACTACAATATGGGCATGAATAATCCAAATTCTACCAGGCAAGAACATGTAACTATTACATAAAATCAATTTTCAGTGACATCTCTAACAATTGCAGAACTAGGAAGCAAATATAAAATTAAATCCCAACCTGTGAAGCCAGTAGGAGTTTATGACCAAAAGAAAAGCATAGTTGGTTTCCTTTTGCTGCTTGGACTAGGGATTTTTTTTTTTTAATATTATTGAAGCAATAAACAAGAATGAATTGATGCTATTGAATCTGATAGGGCAGGGCTTTTTTTTTTTTTTATTTGTTTTGGAACAAATTTGAAGTATGATTAATTAGCTGGATCATGGTATTCTGCTGAAATCCAACCCTACAGCAATAAAACTTCAACCTGTTTCATTGATAAATATTGCCACGTGACCTGACAGTGTAATTCTAGCGAGCCTAAAATGATCATGTGGATTTTATAAAATGTGTCCAGCAAAGACAGGCTCCCTCGAACCTGAATTAGTTGAGAGAATGCAAGATTGCAAGATGAAGGCTGAAAACCCTTGCCCCTTTTCAAGTGCCAGTGCAGGGCAGCAAATTGTGTTTATTGTTCCTAATTGCACCTCTGGCAGGAACAGCAAAGTGAATCCAGCAGGGGTTATGCCAATTCAATATTCTATATGTGATATTTCCATAAGATTATTTATTTGATAGATGATATTAGTACACCTTTTTTGTAACATGAAAATTAGAATTGGAGAAATGTGCTTCGGTTAGCGTATTTTAGAATAAATTGAATAACGGTTTAAAAATTATTTTCAGAAATAAAAGAACAGGAGAAAGAAGTGGTACTTGGCGGGGGGGAATGGGTTGAAAATTTGAAGAACTCATATCAAGACAATTGCATGAGGAATTTGCTAAACTGAAAACACAAAACAAAGAAGTCCTCTGTTACTAGCAGAATAAGAAAATGCTATCCACAGTGTTCAGTTGTCCTCTTCATCCTATCAGTAAGCCTCAGAATAACAGAATAATTTAATGTTTTTACGTGCAGCAGAAGCGGTAAATGCTCCTCCCATTATGACTTTTATCTGTTAAACCACAAAGAAAGGGTGGGAAAAAAGAAAACCACTGTTTTAAAGTAAGGTTTTGAGGCCTAAGGAAAAGCATGGAAATTGAAAGATAAAGCTGATAGTCTCTGCTCTGTATCCACCAATTTGTGCATTGTTTTTGCACGTTTTAATATGAGAATAAACACTTCCATACAACCTGTGCTATGAAATGCACATTGGAACAGGAGTATTTTCCTAACAACTATTGCAAGAGAGGGAAAGAATCCTAGTATGGAGCCACATAGTCTCAGGTAGTATTTGGTACTTGTTTAGTGGGGTGGGTTTTTTTTTTTTCTGGATGGACATGGGATGACAAGCAAAAACCAGTGGCTGGTTACAAGAAACCGTGATCCCCTTAGGTCATGATCCAAGTGAGTTAAGTTGTCCAGAGCAGAGTTTTCTTTGTCACTGCCCATGTTAGATGATGCAGGTGCAACAAGCTGCATTGTGAGGTGCAAATGGATACTGAAAAGAGATCCCTTGATGTGATGCAACTGTGGTTTATGGTAGGTTCACCAGTTCCTTAAGAGACAGCATTGCCCTCTGGCTTGCATCTGAAAACATCACTTGCTAAAGGAATTTGGGGAAGTTACAGTTCATCAGCTGTGTAATATCATAAGTCAGAGCATGCTGAGTGTCACATGAGAGCCTTGAAGACATAAGAAATGGGCTGAACTCTGTACAGAAGTGGACTGAGACAACAGTCGACATATTAAAAGAAAAAGTCTTAAATGTGACACAGGAAAAATGGTCTGACTTCCACAAGTCCTTCCAGAAAGATAAGATGTGGATGGCTTGGACATTAATGAAAAGACCATTCTTTTGGAATGGAAAAGTGAACATCTTCTGCAGCAAGTCATAAAAATGTATAGGGAGCATGAGAACAGACTTAATATGGCAAAGTGCTTCATAAGGACCTTCACAGTTAAAAGCAATACAGAAGAATATTGCTGGCATAGCAAACCTTTTCTTAGGAGCTCATGAAAGGAAGAGATATAAAGCAGTTTGACATGTTCTGAAACTGCACCTGCTCTTGTATGTTCCTGATCTCACAACTGCCAAACATGCTGGACCATGAGAAGCAAATCCATCCTCAGACTGCCTTGTAGCACGGGAGGATGATGATTTTTCTCTGGAAGGCCAGGAGGCAGAAAATGGTGGTTCAGGGAGGGATGATGTCCTTGCAGGGGGGCTTCTCTTAAGTGTTTGTACATTGCTCCATGCAGAGGCATTTAGGTGCCACAGTAATTTAAGTATTCAGGACTTTGGGGTCACACTGAGAAGCTCTGATTGAGTGAACCTGTGATACGCCTTAACTGTGTTATGTGCCAGTCTAGTGACTTGTAATAACAACAAAATAGAAGAAGCTGGAGAATAAAAACGTGGCTAATAAAAGCCACATAGAAGTTGAGTTCGGGGAGTATGTTTGGTACGTTTGTCTTTGAAAGAAGTTGTAAGCAGCTGTCTTGAGTGGTTCTGCTTTCAGAGGAAGCAGGCAGAGGGAGGTCTGGGTGAGCAGCACGTGTTGTGCTGCACATGCTGCATCATGGTGCTACACTCAGGAGAGCTGGGAGAACACAGGGCCTGTTCAATCTTTAACCCAGATGACCCCCTTTGAGTCACTGGGAGTTTCCCCTCTGTCTTTAACTATGGGCCTTCTTTGATTGCTTTTAATCTACAAAATAATGCAGAGGATATTTAGAACATCATTTCGGTTTTTGGGTTATAGAATAGTGAGTTAAAAAAAAAAAAACACTGCTTTAAAAGAAAAGTCAAGGAGCCTATAATCTATAGATGCTTTGTACAGTGGGCTGAAAATCTTACCTTACTGTGTGTTGGAGACTATAATATATTCTGGATCTTTTAATAAAACTTGACATTTCTCTGTCAGGTCTGCGGTCATATAGCACAGGCTGTTAAAACTTGGTTTTCTTCCAGCACTTATAGTGGGAACAGGAACAAGCTGGATGGATGCCTGAGCTGTATATCTGGGCCCCATATAGCAATGTAACAGCTAAAATGGGAATTAAATAATTTCAGCATGCCTGTTGAGTTTGTGTCTTGCACAGTGCTATATTTCATATAATATCAGCACTTTATGGAATCTTAGTCAGCCTTGGCAAGCAAAAGCAGCAGAGAGTTAGTTTTTGGAGGCATTCTGAAATAAAGAGTTTATTTCCCATTCATCCTGAAGCCTCAGTGTTTCTTGAAAGAGCCTTCCTTCAGTCCTCCTTCTCTCGCTCCCTCTCTACGTGAGGACAGCAGGGTTTTAAGTCTGTTTCCCTGGCTATCACAGTGAAATGCGACCTCTTTGAGCCTGCTCATGTATGGCAGCGTGCCTGTGCTGGGTGACGAGGCCAGCGTGATTATAGAGAATAGAGGAAAAAGATCTCTAACCATTTCCAGGAGAAAAAACGTTCCCTTCAGGAATTTGGTTGCAGCTTCTTGTCAGTGCTGGAGCAATAGGCATGATCCACTGTTCTCATCTGCCTTGTGGAGAGAGGCAATGCCGGGATCCAAGCGGCAGTCCTGGAGCAGAGAGCAGCACTGTGAACACAGGCCAGCTCTGCAGAGCTGTGTGGTGGACAGTGTGAGGGCTTGGACCAGATGCTGCTTTGCTGGAGTGACTCTGTTGGTTTTCATGCTTGGTCCTGATCGGAGTGCCCCATCGCTGCTCCTTCTGTGCCCCGTACAGCTTCTGCCCTGCTTGTGCCCAGTCCTGGAAACCATCACAGGCCTATTTCTACTGGAGACCTTGTGCTCTCCGGTAGGCGTTACTGGGAATTCTCTCAAATTCATCTTGACCCTCTGGTGCATTTTGGTAGATCAGGGAAGTGCCGACTATTATCTGCAGGGCTGTTAGTAAAGGGTAGTTACCAAGAGTCAGGCTTAAGATCAAACTGATGACTTCCAGAATGAGAAGCATGAGTCTTGGTGCATGCCCTGCAGTTAGTGTCTGGCTGGTAGCAGTGACTTCTCTTTCTAGATGCATCAAGCTGCACACACAGGTCTGCTAGGGGAGTGCAGAGCAAAGCTGAGATTTGCTAGGAGCTTGCGTGGCCAGTCTGGGGCAGGTACTTTGCGTGTGAACTCCATCCTGCACCGGATCCATGATAAGAGCAGAAATAACTTTCAACTTCTTTTTTCCCATATGTTCCCATGGAACCTGGGTCTGGTGTGATCTTTGCCATTTCCACAAACCTGGCTTCACACCAGGCTTTGTTTACGTTGTTAGTTTGAGTGGGAAGTGTAAAGGATTGGGCTTCCCACCTACGGCCCATGTGCTGGAGCCTTCTTGTCTACAGAACACAGGGCAAGATCCTGATGTGGCACTTTGATGGATAACTGACTCAGTCCAGCCAGAGTTTTATTCATGAATAAGAAAAAAGAAATCTATGTTCTCTTTAGTGGCTTTAATGTTTGAATATGATTTTTAATTCAAAAACTGCTTTAAGAGGCAGGCACAGTCCTCTGCGTCATGCCACAAAGTTGCTGACTGATGTTTTTTCTAAGTGTGTCCGCTGCTTTGGATCATAGCTTCAGGTAGAATACATTCCATTAAACATTCCTTTTAATCTCTGGGCCTACCTTTCCTGTATGAAAGGACATTTTATTCCATAGAAAGCTATTATAATATCCCATCCCACAAAAGAACCAAATCACATAGTCCCATGTGCTTATGCAGAGGCCTACTGAAGCCAGCTCCTCAGTGCTCACCTGAAGTGAACCAGCATGCATTTATTTATGCTCCTGAGTTATTTATGTGTGTCAGTTCAATGCTGGTAAAAGGGTGTCATGCAGACAGATCTGTTTAAAGGATTCCCTTTCTGGAATGTTATGAAGTTAAAGTGTTAAATATCCCTGTCATAATTATTCATCTTGTCAATAGATAAGATGTCACTGAATTTTGTCTTTTGGTTACCCTAGAGTTTCTTAATAGTCACAAGTGCACATATCCATAGTCTTGTGTCTGCCAGTAAAAATACCTTCCACTACAGAGGAAAGAAAATACAAACCATCTGTAATGCAGATATAGTATCTTAAATACCTTGATCCATTTTTATACTACTATGTAAGAAAATGAAGCTTGCAGCAAGTGCTTTTGGTATTAAGTCTTACTCCTGTAATGAATTATTCCTCAGATATTGTGAAGTACTAATATTGTTCCTCGTAGAATCCACTTTATGTATTTGAGTGCTAACATTTACAGAACATTTTCTCATTTGTTTTTAAGCCACACTCAAATTAGCAATTAACTAAAATAGTCGCTTTTGTAAGCAAAGCAATTTTGTAAGAATATTTAATAATTTATATTTTTCTGATTCCAGAGTGCAACAGTATGAAAATGAATGAGTAATTTGTTGTTGATATGGAAAGGAACTTTAATCTTTTATGAGAACATCTTGGCAGTGGCTATGCTTATCTCTTCAGAGAGAGATGGAATTTTTCAGTGGGCAATATATGAATATTATCATAGGCAGTGTTGAAAATAAAAGAACTGAAGTTCCTCAACAAGTTACAAGATGCAAGTTCCTCTTCTGTGTCTAGGACTTTCATCAAAAACTTTCCCAAAAGATTATTAGCCCATATAAAACATGATGTTATTTCAGAAAACATAACCACTAAGTTATCAATCGAGCATTTATCTGCTTCTGTTTCTGTTATCTGCTAGGGATTTAAAACCCTATCGGTACAAATAAGCTAAAAGGAGAATTTAGCTCTTTTTTTTTCATAAATATTCCTAAGGAAGAGATTTTATGATTAAAACAAAAGTCGCTGTGACCTCTGTTAGGATTTCAGAGGAGCCAGCTGTGCTGTCACGTTCTAGGGCCATTTCCATTTGCCCTGCAGTTCAGTTCATGCTTCCATCTGAAGATCAGCAGTGTGGCAGTAACTGCAGTCCTCGTGACCATAGAGGCAAATCAGCATGCTGACCTTGCCAGTGCTCTGTTCTGACGATGTTTTATGTAGCCTCCCTTCTCACAGGTGTAGCACATTTTTAGAAAGAAAACTTATCAACTGTAAGTATTAGCAATGTCACAGATCTTTATCCTCGCCTTGCTCATCTTGCTTTTTTTTGTTGGGGTAGGAAAGATCTTTCTTTCTGTAGTCTAACATCACTTCTTCCATACCTGTTTGGTTTTAGGCCCACTGCTTCTCTTAACTATGTTAGGTTTTCACAGGATTTCCCTATTGTTTACAGAGATATTGGAAAACTTGTCTGTATTTTTTGGCATTTTTTTAATGATATAACTCCAATTATATTAATTTGTGGAAAAAAGAAGAGATGGAAAGGTTTTACTCTACTTCTAGTTCCTGCCCGTCATACCAAAATAAAGCGTATGTATCTAGCCTATTCTGAAGTGTCCTCAACAGTGACAATGTAAGTGGTTCTCTCACTGAAATATTTAGGGTAGGATTTCATCTTCCTTTCAGACAAATCACATCCCTTTTTGATACACAATAGACAACTTTTTGTTGTCCATTTTCAGACACTTTTGTGGACAGGAGTCCTGGTCTAGCTTTTTAGAGTGAACAATCCTGTGACAAATTACATGAGGATCTACCAATTTAAGGAACCTAGGGTTCTATGCAACCCTGAATTCTGACACCAGAAGTTCCTGATTCCACTGAATCATTAGAAGTTTGTGGTCTTTCACCAGAAGCACAGGAGTGGTGTGTTCTATGGTTCAGAGACTCCTTTTCTACCAGGAATTGATCTTTGTAATTTCTGTCCGTTCTCCATGTTTCCTTGTAAGGGACAGAGATCAAGGAAGATGAGACCTAGATGGGGAGAGCAAAATATGGCACCAAAAAGTCCAGTTCCTTCCGTGCATGTCTTCCCACCTCCTTCCCCTTTATGTATGCTATACCAACAGAGCAGCCTGCTAAAACAATTTCCATAGCAAAAGGGGAGAGACATTATTCCATTTCCTTTCCTTTCATCTTCCACTTACATTTGGGTGATTGATTGGAATATAAAGTCCCTTACTTCTCAGTTCTTTTCTTCTTTTTTTTTTTTTGGCATTTACCTGACAGGGACTTCAGGGCATCTACACTATACAGGCTTCTTGTGCTTAAAGTACATGAACTAACTTTGCTGCTCCCCTGTTGGTTTTACTTTGCAGAGTGGATGCTGTTGTTGGCTACAGATTCAAATGTCATCTGGGTTTGCAGTCTTCCAGCTAATGATTTCATCTTTGCAAATGCTGAGTTTCAGAAGTCTGTTTATATGCTCTGTAAACTGAAATGTTCAGTTTGAAATAGTTTCAGACATTAAACTCTAATCAAAACATTTTATGGTTGAATTATGTCCGCTTCCACTATTATAAAAATTCTACTAATGAAATCACATCTCTCTATTTTAGACTAGATCCCAAAAGTTTGCTTGTTCATGTATTCCTTTCATCTGGATAAGCTAACCACATTCAGGGAGCAGCACTTAAGGATCTTAAAAGGCACACTTATTTCTGGATCAAATCAAACAGAATAATGCCATTGGCATTAGCATTGCCATTTCCATGAGAGACATAATATGTGGAATTTGTTAGTTTAGGTCAGTTGCATCTTCTAATTTGGTAAATGCACATCTGGTAAGTTCCAGGATTAATTCAACATCGCAAAATGAGGGACCAGTGATATTTTGGATATGTCAGTGGGTAAAATAGGTGACAGGAAGAAGTTCACTCCACTTACGGATTGATCCAAGTGCTGCTACATGGATTGGAAAGGCACACATTGACTTCACAGAGAACTGGATGAGGCTCTAAACATCAATAAAATCAAAGAAGTCTCACAGTGAATCGGCCTATCTGGCACACATTAAAAAAAATGATTGTAAATTTTGAAAATGAGTCTTCTTGCAATGTAGGCCAATTGGTCAGCTGCAGACTTGGCACAGCTGTGGAGCATGTGTCCTGGGCAGTGTGCAGGAACACGATGTTCTTTCTCACTTTGGAGCGCTTTGGAGGATGAAAAAAAAAGGACTCAACCCAATGCTGAAGACCAAACATGAAATAAAGGAGCTTAAAACAGAAATCAACAAATACTATACAAAGGTAATGCTTGATTTGGATGAAAATAAATTAGGAAATTTCTGCAAAGCTTAAACATTTTTAAGGCAAGTGTTCTGCTTTGCTCTGTGTCTTGGGAAAAAAAAAGAACAAAATTCAGAGAATTCTCTGGCAGAAGCTGATGGAATTTGACCTTTATATCAATGCACTGTAGAAATCAGGCAGAATTCTTGAAAAATAAAACCACCAAGTGTGTAGTTTTCATCCTTTAACTGTCTGTGGAGAGAGTCAAACTCATCTGAAGAAAGGAGAATCCACTGAGCCCCAGGCATTCAAAATGCTATGGAGAAATGTTACTGTTCTATCTCCGAATAAAAGTATGATTTTGCAGTACAGGTTTCTAGTTGGTGGTTTTAAAGCCTAGTGCAGAGAGTACACAAAGAACATGTAGACTGTAAATTGTACACAAAAGTCAGGGCAAAAAAGGCAATAGAAGATTGTGGTTGATGTAATGTGCAAATAGGGCAGAACATATGCATACTTAGGCTTGAAAGAAGCCACTGTAAAACTGGTTTTGATTGCCTTGATTTCCCACAAAGGAAGCTTCTCATGCTTAGAAAGCAGGAGTAATATCGTTAATGGCAGTGGAGCTACACCACAATAAAAGGAGTGTGAGGTTCGTATCTGTACCATACTGCTAAGCCATAATCTCAGGAGACTCTTAGTCTGGCATTCTGGTAACTCGTCATTCTGCAATTACCAAATAACAAAGGGTGCCTTGGAATCACGTCTTTTATGTCTTGGTGGAGCCACTGCCTTGATGCAACAACATATCACGATATATATGGTTATTCACCACATATTGCAGTGAGCTTGGTCCCTGATGCTCTCCTGCAAGTGCTGCTGCCCAAGGAAAGTTACTTCTTGAAGAGTATGTTTGCCGTTGTTAAAGGTATTTCAGAAGGTATTTCATTTTCCAATTAAGATACTGAAGTGTCACTGTATTAAAGCCATCCAATGCAATTTTAAACTGACATTTAAATCTTGGGACCTTAGAGCCCTGAATTTTCTCTTCCTTTTGTTTTGTATTTTACTTCCAGCTGTTGCATATGGCCTGCGAATGGTACCCTCACCTTTACTTCTCCGGTGGCTCTAGGTTGCCTTTGTCTCTCTCTTTCACCAAAACTGAGCTTAGCTAGAACAGAAAAATACATTAAAAGATTTTTAAGGGCCATTTTAAACCTGCCTTTTTTTGCTAATTCAAAGTCTTTTTTTTTTCAGTGATAGAAATTGACTGACTGTCGCTTAAATTGACTTGTGGATGCTAATGGTCTGTTTCCCTCTCTGTTTCTATGGAAATGGATGTCAGCCTAAAGCGGGGGAAATGATTTTAAATACATACTTCATAAAAGCCGTCACCTGCCTAATGTCGTCTTTCACTCAAACATGACTCAAAAAGGTCTCTGATAGCAGCAACAAAGCACTATTGACGAGTTTCAGCTGTTAGTTGAGGATTGGGAGCTAAAATGCACTTTTCAAACATATACAAAACAAAATTCCTACTCTGCTGGCTTCCAGAACATGTTTTCTATGATATGCCATAATTCAGCACGTCAAGAAGTGTGTATTAGCAGTGGGATGGGAGAAAGAAGTATTACCATCGTGGAATATGATTGCTTTTTTCTTGCCCTCAGTATTCTTGTAAAGGCAAGATGGGAAAGAAAGAGGGAAGAGAAAATCTGAAATGTATGAATCTCCTCTTAAAGGGAACTTTGTCAGGCATCTTGGCTGTAAAGTCTAACAAAACATTCCTGCCCTATAAAGGTGTTTGCAGCCACATTTCCTTTGGTCCTTTGGAGAGTTTTCCACATCGCGCCCCCCCCCCACCACCCGCCACCCTGGGTTTCTAGGGCAAAACCTTTCAATCAACAAATACCAGTAACTGCATAATTTAGAGCAAAATATATCCCAAATACATAGCTAAGTGTGGAGGGCCTTTTCTTTCCTGCTGTTGTTCTCAATATCTCAAACTCGCTTTATATAACATTTTCATTGTTTTGATGCACAGCCCTAGAATATAGCCAGCAGAAGACTGAAAGAATGTAGAAGTGATTATGCTTCATTGAAAAATCCCATTTTTTGCTCTTATATGTGTGCATGTGCGCACACATGACCTCGCTCTCATAAAAAGTAGTGAGGAAGGATAACATGGAATGAAAATTTATGAAGATTAATATGACAAGTAGAAGTCACTGTTCCACTTTTGCAATTACCTTCTCTGGCACAGTTTGTGGAGGTAGAGAACACCTGTCCTGGCATATGTGCTGTTTCAGCATATTTTGAAAAATTGCCAACCTCTTGTTTCCAAGACTCTGTGATGGCTTCTGTCATTGGCCATCACCCAGATTCGGGTTATTTGAGTCAGATGTCATCTAACATGCACCGTGCGTGTTTAATACATTTGTAGCTCTGCTTTCTACAGGGCCTGAACTTACAGCGTAGCCTCTGAGAGGTTTAACATATTGTGCATTTTGCACAGAGCGTGACCTGTGGCTTCCACATGCGGTTCTCATCATCTGAGGTCCTGCCCTTCTTGCCTCTCTCATTGCATACTTTGTCCATCCGCACCATGGATCAAGTCTCAGCATATTTCACTGAGAGTGGAGCACTGACCAGTTTGTACCCAGTTTAAGCAGCTGACTTCACACAGATACAAGTGCAAAGGAATGCCTAAATCTGTCACAATAATTTTCTCTGGAAAAGACCTTCTTTCTTCTGGAGCAGTTCCCACCTGGAAGAGTGATACACTTTCATGTGGCAAGTTTGGGTTTTCAGATTCACTGAAAACAATTTCGAAAGAAAATTCTGTCCTTTTTTGGAAGTGGGAAAGAAAATGATGACTTTCTTTTTTTCTTTCTTTCCCAAATTCTGTTGTGCTATCTGAGGTAATGCTTCTTTTTGCAAGCCACAGTCCCTCGTGAGATCACACTTGTCTTGCTGAGCTGCTAGGATGTGTCACAAGAATCTCTGATCACAGCACTGCAGAGAAAACTAAGTCACAGGGCATGAACATGCATAGCAGCTATCAGATCAATCATATTTGGCAGGGGTGATAAAAGGAACGGTTTCACTGAAAACTAACATTTCTTTGTTAAAAACATATTTATTAGTCAAAATCCCAATTTTCTATTAAAATGAAGTTTGTACAAAGTGTGGGGGGTGGAACTTCCTACCAGTCACATCTGAAAGGCTACCACACTGCCGATGGCAAAGTATTTGGTTGCTACTTTTGTACAGATGGCTGCATAACATTCACAGAAGGAAAGAATCTAGAAGCCAGTTTTTCAAAATGTCATCCTCTACATATGTAAGTGCAAATGGGTCCCTGCTTATGACTTGTGCATGCAAATGCTAAACCTAGCTCCAGCAGCAGGCTAACTTTGGACATTATCCTACAGATGGACACGTGTGGTGCAAATGGCTTATGTTCAAGAGAACAACAGCTACAGACTCCTTTAAAAGGGTGGTCTCTGTGTTTGAGTACCTACCTGCTGCTACACAGGGCTGCGGAGGTCAACAAAGTTACTGCTACACTTTTCTGTAAAGAGTTTTTTCTTCAGGATTTGTTCTTACCTTCTTTTCCAAAGATTTGGTGCCCTTTGCTAAGCCTTTGCATTGCAGAAACCAAGCAAGCTTTTTAAATTACTATCAGAATGGGCTGTCAATAAGCAGTGACTTACCTCTGCAAAAGGGTTTGCGGGGGGAAAATGTGCTGAGCCCATATTAGGAGACTAGCTTTTTTAAAAACATTCTGTGGTATCTTTATCTTTGTATCTGTCATTAATGATGCATCTTTGTTTGGCTGGGAAGTTACCTTATTTGTGTTTCTGGTTAAATATAGTTTTTATGTGACGCAAGGCTTTTTTTTTTTTCAGTCCACATATTGCTGAAAATAGATTTTGCACCAGAATAGCAAAGACTGAGAATTTCAGGCCAGATTCTCAGCAAGTCTAAGCTGGCTCCATTGACTTCTATACGGAGCATTCAGTCATACTCAAACTGAAAATAAACAGCTTCATTGAGGCTCCTAGTGATTTGGTTTAGTGTTAAACTGCTAACAGGCTACTATATATAGTCGTGCAACTACAAATGTGTTAACTGGACATGCATCAGATATCACAGTTGAAAGTTTTATCACTGCTTCACTGAGCAGGAGAAAAATAGGGAGGTTTCGCTCTTATTAGGGGTAACAGCAGTTCTTCAAATAGTGTCACTGATGCTCTCGCCTGACTAATTCTACTTAGTGCTTATGTCTCAATGTAAAAAGTCACAAACCTTTCCTTTTACCAGGAACATGGCTTTCCCCACCTTCCTGGATTTGATTCAGTTTCTCGAGGAAGGCACAAAGTACCTCATTTTTAGTCTTTACACATATTAGTTGTAGTAGTTCATTCATTGGCTGTTTGATACCAAAAGTGTTAGCATAGGTGAAATAAACTTCATGGAAAGTACTGTGTTTCTGAAAAAAAACAGCAAGTTTTCTGCCAGTAAAGTCATATGACATTGAGATAAGTAAATTCAAGACCTGTTCATATTGTAATGTGTAATACAGCAGGTCTAAATTCTGTGCTGGGCATATAGTTTGTAAGATAAAACTCATTTCAGATAAAATAAGTATAATACAAGCATCCTTTTGCAAAGTATCTACAAAAGGTGCAACTGTATCCAAGAGCTGACGCTATGTAGAAGGGACAACAGACTAACATGAATTGACTGTGAAGTCACCAAATGCCAGGTGCCAAAATGTCAAATGCCAAACTCAGATCACATTTCCTGAATGCTTAAGATACGAGGAGGGCACAAATCAGGCAGCATTGTGCAGATGGACGTGCTCTTGGAGAGCCAAGGTTACCGCTCTTCTCTCCCGTGGCGCTGCTCCGGTCCAGCCGCCGTAGGAATCCTGGGGTCGCGGCGGCATCTCAGCGCGCGCGGCCGTCCCGTGTCCTGCCGGGTGTCGGGTTCCTTATGGACAGATTTTGAAATGACAGGTGTCGTAGAGAAATTGTTACCATCCAGATTGCTTGAATTCAAGATCTTTGACTCACAGGCGGCTATAAATGGCTTCAGGACAGTTTCACAGAGAAGTACTTGCAGCAAGGTATAGAAAAATGACATTCTGAGATAAACATGACATATCTCCTGCAAAAAAAATAAAAAGACTACACAGAATCTACAGAACATATGGATCTATAGGGTATTGTTTCAAACAGCAGATCTATTATTCCTGTCACAATTCTTCACATATCACATATCACATATCACTGAATATTTGTGAAAGAACCAAATGAAAATATGAGAAGGAAAATAAGGTGACAGCTAAAGCTTGAGCTGAGCTAAATGAGCAGCTTTGAAGAGGTTATTTCTCCTTTACTGGATTAGGATTTCTACCATTCCGATCTTTGGACTACAAACTGAGAAGCAAATGCAGATATGTGAGTTTACATTTGACGGTGACAGAAACTGAGACTTGGAAATGTGGAGCTGAAATATAGATTGTACATCATTTTCTTTTGTTATATCTCCACTTTGACTTGAAAGTACAAAAATATCACGTTTGGTTCTTGAAGTTCTTGTCTCTCTTGAGACAAGAGAGGAAACAGCACCAAAATCTTCAGGTTTCTACTATCGGCCCTACCTTCTACTTAGAGCAGCTAGAGATTGTCTAGTCCTTTGCCTTTCTCTCAGCCATGTGGCTGTTACTGCACTGTGCCTCCGGCTACAGAGCAAGAAGCACTTTCCGCTACCTGATGCCAAGCTTTCTGGAAGACACTATCACCCCACGTTGAGTGGCATGACTTTATAGGCCCTGTATGCAGTCCCAAAACAGCAATCCCCTTCATGTTTTCCTGTACTCCTGCAGCTCTTTGGAACTTGTTCCTGGGAGTGGAATGCAGACTAATAAAATTCTGGAGTATGTGAGGTTTATAAATAAATTAAAATACTCTCATCCAAAATACATACAAGGATTTGATATTTGCCTACACAAACCATAGGCATGCACATATACCACTCACCATCTCTTCATGGCATTATGACTTCTTTAAATAGTCTATCCTTTCCTAGAATACATCCAAACACCACTAGGATGTAGCTTTTTGTATTCACGAAATGCATTGTTCTGCCTTTTAGTAAACACAATTTGGAATCACATTTTCAGATACTTAGTGAAGCCACACGGGTGAGAAAATGCCTACAGTAGAGTTCAGCTTTTCCAAGAGAGTTTTACATCCTTTTCTGATGGAAAAGTGTTGCTAAAACTGGTCCTATGTCCTTTTAAAGTATTTTAATAAAAAGGAACTAATGCTACTCCTATCAAGCATCCTCACACATATCAAGCATAGAGTTAGCTCTGTGCAGATCTCGTCTTTGTGGAACAGGACCACTATTGTTTATTTTCTGGTTACAGTCCCAATTGTACTTTGAAAAGAAATATGCAAACTGTAGATACAGTAATCAGCTGAATGCTATGCTGAATTTTCATATACTATAGACGGAATAAATAGAAAGGCTCTTTCTTTGTGATATATTTATCCTAAGTTTATGACAAAAGATATTCTTTTTTAAAAATACATTGTTTTAAGTCAGACTGACCCATCTATTCAATCTGTTTGGTTTTCTAACCTAATGATGGTTATATATCCTGCTATATAAGGTCTTGGTGATACCACTGCAGAACATGGGAAAGACAGAATGAAACCACTGCATATCTGAGAGTGGCAATCTGAACGCCTGTGTATAGGCCACAGTGCCAGACAGGCTATAGGGTACAGAGAGATGTAAATTCCATGCCTGCTTATCCAGGTTTTCTGCACACAGAGACGTTTTTGTTAGAAACAGGCATTCACTAGACTCTGGGTTGTTCGAAGTACCTGTGCTTTGAATGAATCTAGGGCCTGCGTTGTTCCAGTGGAGATGGAGCTTGGCTGAATCTCCACTCCCACCACAGGGTATTGGACAACATAATCTATTGCTGCCAATACTTCTTCCAGAGTTGCTACAGTTTCTGAAGTAGATATTCTCTGTTATTTTTTTTTTCCCTTTGGCTTTGATCCCATTACCAGGAGTTCCATTTTCTGGCTGTAGCAGAAGACTGCCACAAAATACGTTCAGCTTTCAGGACACGTAGCATGTGTGAATCCATCAAGCTTGTCAGGTGGGAGAATAGGGATTCAATAGGTTTAAATAGATGCTATAAATACTACTTACAGAAAGACTGTTCATATTTTAAAAGTCGATTTGAAAAATGCCTGTGCCTTTCTGGCACTAAAAAGTAGAATTAATCTAGAGTTAGAATTTCAATGCAAAGTGGACTAATGCCCATTCTTTTTTACAACAGAGCAACTGTAAGTCTGTGGAATTTTCTCCGCTAAAGAAAAAGATGACAAAACAAGATACATTAACCAGCCAACTAGAAGATGGCTTTTTACAACTTGACTCTTCAATTGGGTTTGGAAAAAATCCCAATGCAAATATGATGGACAGAGGCCAGAAGAACAGCTAATCAAGAGGGGTGGGAATCAGACTGTGGAATCAAGTAGGACAAAAATGATGTAAAATTTCTTGTGGAGTGAATTCTTAACTCCCAAAGGATTTTGGTTTTTTTTTTTTTATATCAGTGTGTTACTTTCAATATTATCAAAATGCTTCATTACAAATTGTTTTCTTTTTTTAAAGAACATACATGTTTAATGAGAAATACAGTTGTTACAGCAGAAAACTGCAGAAACATTAACACATTCTGCTTTCACTGAATTACCATGTTTTTACAAAGAAAATTCAGTTTCTTTCAGTTCAGTTAGAAAATTCCCCATTTTCTCTAATATCCACTGTACTAGTAATCATTTTCTGTTCCATACTGTAAAAGTCAGAAAGCACAATATGACTTCCTAATTAACATCTCCTTTTTCTTTTCAGAAAAAAAAGAAGAAAAAAAACCTTGGGAGTTGCCTGATCTTTGCATCAGTAAATTATAAACAAGCTCCAAAAGCTTGCTCTTCTTTCACTTCATGTTATCAATTGATTTCTACTTGCTAGAGTAACTAGCTAGAGTCAACCTGTGCAAGCTTTTACAAGGTCATCCGTCACAAAACCATTACCCATAACTAACACAGTAGTAAACTAATGCAGAGGAAGAGGAGCTGCTGCAACAATACAAGGCACTGAGCTCCCTCCATACCATGATTTTTCTAATACTCAATTGCCCTGTCTAGCACCAGCTATGCAAAGCAATTGTTTCCAGAATAGTTCAGCTGTTCTACAACTAATATGCCTCTGTCCTCTCCAGTTCTGGGTCATCCTAGTAAAACCTGTTTATAAAGGTATACACAGGTGAAAGTCTCTTTATAAAGGCAAGAGAACACCCATTATTTGCAAGGCATGATGCTTTTAGCCTGCTTAGATAGCTTTAGCTTACTGAAATTAATGGGAATGTTGCATAGAAAGTATAGATAAGCACTGTTGCTTGGGAAAAATATGTAGTCCTGAAGAAGAAAATCTGTTTGGTTATAGGTAGAGCTTACAAATGCAAATAACTAAGTCAGTGCTGGAGAGTGGAGATTGAGGGTCCAGTCCCCACCCACTGATGTCACTGGCAAAAGTCACTCTGATGTTGGAGAGAGTGCAAGCAGACACCATCTAGCACACTTTGTATCTTATTTAACTTTCCCAATTGAATGAGTAACAATGAATGGCTCGAGTCCCTGGGTTAGTCAGTTCTGAGGTAATGTGCAAATTTAGCCTGCTCCTCATGCCTGTCCATAGAGAATTAAAGAACAGCTACATGAAATTCAGTTTCAATGAACAGCCCTTTGGGCATTGAATCTACATGACTTACCTAGCTAAGTGAATGAATCTAGCTATCCATCATGACAGGAACCCTGAGTTGCAGATCTCCACAGAAATTCCTGCCGTTTGTATCAATGGGAAGTACCTACGAATTAGTGCTGCTCTAAAGTACTTTGGAACTCTTTCAAATCGTCCACTTGAAATGACAGCTCAAGCTGTAAATTGCCTACATGAGAGTCTTCACTCGAGAAATTTCCCAAAGTTGTTAATAGAAAATATACCTAAAACTATTGTAGACCTCAAGTACTTTGTTTTTCACTACCTATGATATTTCAAACTGATCTTCTGTTATAAAATGAGATCAGCACCAAAATAAAGTGTTGGTTATGTTTCTAAGCCAACATAGCACTTTCTCGTCATACTTTCAAGTCTTCCAGTCATTTTTACTTATGTTGAAAGAGTTATTAGATCTTCAGTAACCCAGTACTGCCAACTTATTGGGTTTTTTTGCGGGAAAGAAATACAATATCAGACTACTTGATGTAAGTGAAAACTGGATTTTGGAAATGCTGTGAACAACTAGATGAGGTTTCTTGGCCATTAGAAATGCTTAGCATTTGTTTTAGTAGGGAACAGGATGACAACGTGAGAATTGTTGATGCAGAAATGGATAGAATATAAAGTGTTCTTCCTCACCTCGTGTCATACATAAATTATTAACATTCCTAAAAATTTCTCTCTCCCTCAATCATCTTGTGTTAATGCAAGAAGACTGTTTTTTTTCAAGTGCCTTCCTTTTATGAAGTCCTCAGTAAGGATCTTAGCTGTCAAAAGGAAGGGATCATGTCAGCAGTTAATTGCAAGTACAAGAAAGTTTCTTGCTTTAGAGAATGATTC